>JAKDEW010000357.1:0-322047 GCA_021963965.1 Artemisiospiza belli | reverse complement strand
AGCAAAGCTTGCCAAAATTGATCCCCACTGAAGGCCAAAACAGAAATGAAGGACTTACAAACACGCTGGAATGGAGACAGCATCAAAGGAATTCAATTTTTATGAGAAAAAAAGAAAATTTGGGTAAGTTAGTGATTCTAAGAAAATGGCCTGGGTTTATATCAGGTGCAGTGCAAAGGACCAAAAGATGCCAAAACTAAGCTCACAGATGTTGCAAAAGCAGCAGAAAAAGACAAGGAGGAAGACACAACTTAGGGGGCAAGATGTGAGGGACATGGCATGAATACTTAAAATAATAAAAAAAAAAAGAAAAAAATCTTTCCCAAAGTCAAAGCCATCAAAATGCAGCCAGGCCATACGCCAGCAAGTGCAGGCACATGCAGCAAAGTTTGCCAAAATTGATCCCCACTGAAGGCCAAAACAGAAAAGAAGGACTTACAAACACGCTGGAATGGATACAACATCAAAGGATTTGCAATTGGAGGAGAAAAAAAGAAAATTAGGAAAATTACTGACTCTAAGAAAATGGCCTGGATTTATATCAGGTGCATTGCAAAGGACCAAAAGGTGCCAAAACTAAGCTCACAGATGTTGCAAAAGTAGGGGAAAAAGACAAGGAGGAAGACACAACTTAGGGGCAAGATGTGAGGGACATGGCATGAACACTTCAGAAAACAACCAAAAAAAGAAAAAAATCTTTCCCAAAGTCAAAGCCATCAAAAGGCATGGCCTGCCATCAAGTGCAGGGAGATGCACCAAAGATTCCTCTATTGGTCCCCACTTAAATCGCAAGATTCCTTTTCCCTTCCCGAAAGGAAATGAAATTTCCTTTTGGGAAGGGAAAAGGAATCTTGCGAATCCCAAAAGAAAGGCTTACAAACACTCTGGAAAGGAGATAGGTTCAAATGAAATGCAATTGAAAAAAGCAGAAAATCGGGAATTTTAGTCTCTGCAAAAAAAAAGCTGTGAGAAAATCAGCTGCATTGCAAAGGACCAAAGGTGCCAAAACTAAGCTCACAGATGTTGCAAAAGCAGGGGAAAAAGTCAAGGAGGAAGACACAACTTAGGGGGCAAGATATGAGGGACATGGCATGAATAATTAAAACAAAAAAAAAAAAAAAAAGAAAAAATCTATCCCAAAGTCAAAGCCATCAAAATGCAGGCAGGCCATACGCCAGCAAGTGCAGGCACATGCAGCAAAGTTTGCCAAAATTGATCCCCACTGAAGGCCAAAACAGAAAAGAAGGACTTACAAACACGCTGGAATGGAGACAACATCAAAGGAATTGCAATTGGAGGAGAAAAAAAAGAAAATTTGGGAAATTTATTGACTCTAAGAAAATGGCCTGGGTTTATATCAGGTGCAGTGCAAAGGACCAAAAGATGCCAAAACTAAGCTCACAGATGTTGCAAAAGCAGGGGAAAAAGTCAAGGAGGAAGACACAACTTAGGGGGCAAGATATGAGGGACATGGCATGAATACTTAAAATAATAAAAAAAAAAAAAGGAAAAATCTTTCCCAAAGTCAAAGCCATCAAAATGCAGGCAGGCCATACACCACCAAGGGAAGGCACATGCAGCAAATCTTGCCAAAATTGATCCCCACTGAAGGCCAAAACAGAAAAGAAGGACTTACAAACACGCTGGAAAGGAGTCAACATGAAAGGAATTCAATTTCTATGACAAAAAAGAAAATTTGGGTAAGTTAGTGATTCTAAGAAAATGGCCTGGGTTTATATCAGGTGCAGTGCAAAGGACCAAAAGATGCCAAAACTAAGCTCACAGATGTTGCAAAAGCAGGGGAAAAAGTCAAGGAGGAAGACACAACTTAGGGGGCAAGATATGAGGGACATGGCATGAATACTTAAAAATAATAAAAAAAAAAAAAAAGAAAAAATCTTTCCCAAAGTCAAAGCCATCAAAATGCAGGCAGGCCATACACCACCAAGGGCAGGCACATGCAGCAAAGCTTGCCAAAATTGATCCCCACTGAAGGCCAAAACAGAAAAGAAGGACCTACAAACACGCTGGAAAGGAATCAACATCAAAGGAATTGCAATTGGAGGAGAAAAAAAGAAAAATTTGGAAATTTAGTGACTCTATGAAAATGGCCTGGGTTTATATCAGGTGCAGTGCAAAGGACCAAAAGATGCCAAAACTAAGCTCACAGATGTTGCAAAAGCAGCAGAAAAAGACAAGGAGGAAGACACAACTTAGGGGGCAAGATGTGAGGGACATGGCATGAATACTTAAAATAATAAAAAAAAAAAGAAAAAATCTTTCCCAAAGTCAAAGCCATCAAAATGCAGCCAGGCCATACGCCAGCAAGTGCAGGCACATGCAGCAAAGTTTGCCAAAATTGATCCCCACTGAAGGCCAAAACAGAAAAGAAGGACTTACAAACACGCTGGAATGGATACAACATCAAAGGATTTGCAATTGGAGGAGAAAAAAAGAAAATTAGGAAAATTACTGACTCTAAGAAAATGGCCTGGATTTATATCAGGTGCATTGCAAAGGACCAAAAGGTGCCAAAACTAAGCTCACAGATGTTGCAAAAGTAGGGGAAAAAGACAAGGAGGAAGACACAACTTAGGGGCAAGATGTGAGGGACATGGCATGAACACTTCAGAAAACAACCAAAAAAAGAAAAAAAATCTTTCCCAAAGTCAAAGCCATCAAAAGGCATGGCCTGCCATCAAGTGCAGGGAGATGCACCAAAGATTCCTCTATTGGTCCCCACTGAAATCGCAAGATTCCTTTTCCCTTCCCGAAAGGAAATGAAATTTCCTTTTGGGAAGGGAAAAGGAATCTTGCGAATCCCAAAAGAAAGGCTTACAAACACTCTGGAAAGGAGATAGGTTCAAATGAAATGCAATTGAAAAAAGCAGAAAATCGGGAATTTTAGTCTCTGCAAAAAAAAAGCTGTGAGAAAATCAGCTGCATTGCAAAGGACCAAAGGTGCCAAAACTAAGCTCACAGATGTTGCAAAAGCAGGGGAAAAAGTCAAGGAGCAAGACACAACTTAGGGGGCAAGATATGAGGGACATGGCATGAATACTTAAAACAAAAAAAAAAAAAAAAGAAAAAAATCTATCCCAAAGTCAAAGCCATCAAAATGCAGGCAGGCCATACGCCAGCAAGTGCAGGCACATGCAGCAAAGTTTGCCAAAATTGATCCCCACTGAAGGCCAAAACAGAAAAGAAGGACTTACAAACACGCTGGAATGGAGACAACATCAAAGGAATTGCAATTGGAGGAGAAAAAAAGAAAATTTGGGAAATTTATTGACTCTAAGAAAATGGCCTGGGTTTATATCAGGTGCAGTGCAAAGGACCAAAAGATGCCAAAACTAAGCTCACAGATGTTGCAAAAGCAGGGGAAAAAGTCAAGGAGGAAGACACAACTTAGGGGGCAAGATATGAGGGACATGGCATGAATACTTAAAATAATAAAAAAAAAAAAAGGAAAAATCTTTCCCAAAGTCAAAGCCATCAAAATGCAGGCAGGCCATACACCACCAAGGGAAGGCACATGCAGCAAAGCTTGCCAAAATTGATCCCCACTGAAGGCCAAAACAGAAAAGAAGGACTTACAAACACGCTGGAAAGGAGTCAACATGAAAGGAATTCAATTTCTATGAGAAAAAAGAAAATTTGGGTAAGTTAGTGATTCTAAGAAAATGGCCTGGGTTTATATCAGGTGCAGTGCAAAGGACCAAAAGGTGCCAAAACTAAGCTCACAGATGTTGCAAAAGCAGGGGAAAAAGTCAAGGAGGAAGACACAACTTAGGGGGCAAGATATGAGGGACATGGCATGAACACTTCGGAAAACAATCAAAAAAAGAAAAAAAACTTTCCCAAAGTCAAAGCCATCAAAAGGCAGGCAGGCCATAGGCCACCAAGGGCAGGCACATGCAGCAAAGCTTGCCAAAATTGATCCCCACTGAAGGCCAAAACAGAAAAGAAGGACCTACAAACACGCTGGAATGGAGACAACATCAAAGGAATTGCAATTGGAGGAGAAAAAAAGAAAATTTGGGAAATTTAGTGACTCTAAGAAAATGGCCTGGGTTTATATCAGGTGCAGTGCAAAGGACCAAAAGATGCCAAAACTAAGCTCACAGATGTTGCAAAAGCAGGGGGAAAAGTCAAGGAGGAAGACACAACTTAGGGGGCAAGATATGAGGGACATGGCATGAATACTTAAAATAATAAAAAAAAAAAAAAGAAAAAATCTTTCCCAAAGTCAAAGCCATCAAAATGCAGGCAGGCCATACACCACCAAGGGCAGGCACATGCAGCAAAGCTTGCCAAAATTGATCCCCACTGAAGGCCGAAACAGAAAAGAAGGACCTACAAACACGCTGGAAAGGAATCAACATCAAAGGAATTGCAATTGGAGGAGAAAAAAAGAAAAATTTGGAAATTTAGTGACTCTATGAAAATGGCCTGGGTTTATATCAGGTGCAGTGCAAAGGACCAAAAGATGCCAAAACTAAGCTCACAGATGTTGCAAAAGCAGGGGAAAAAGTCAAGGAGGAAGACACAACTTAGGGGGCAAGATATGAGGGACATGGCATGAATACTTAAAACAAAAAAAAAAAAAAAAGAAAAAATCTTTCCCAAAGTCAAAGCCATCAAAATGCAGGCAGGCCATAGGCCAGCAAGTGCAGGCACATGCAGCAAAGCTTGCCAAAATTGATCCCCACTGAAGGCCAAAACAGAAATGAAGGACTTACAAACACGCTGGAATGGAGACAGCATCAAAGGAATTGCAATTGGAGGAGAAAAAAAAAAATTGGGAAATTTAGTGACTCTAAGAAAATGGCCTGTGTTTATATCAGGTGCAGTGCAAAGGACCAAAAGGTGCCAAAACTAAGCTCACAGATGTTGCAAAAGCAGGGGAAAAAGTCAAGGAGGAAGACACAACTTAGGGGGCAAGATATGAGGGACATGGCATGAACACTTCGGAAAACAATCAAAAAAAGAAAAAAAACTTTCCCAAAGTCAAAGCCATCAAAAGGCAGGCAGGCCATACGCCAGCAAGGGCAGGCACATGCAGCAAAGCTTGCCAAAATTGATCCCCACTGAAGGCCAAAACAGAAAAGAAGGACTTACAAACACGCTGGAATGGAGACAGCATCAAAGGAATTGCAATTGGAGGAGAAAAAAAAAAATTGGGAAATTTAGTGACTCTAAGAAAATGGCCTGGGTTTATATCAGGTGCAGTGCAAAGGACCAAAAGGTGCCAAAACTAAGCTCACAGATGTTGCAAAAGCAGCAGAAAAAGACAAGGAGGAAGACACAACTTAGGGGGCAAGATATGAGGGACATGGCATGAATACTTAAAATAATAAAAAAAAAAAGAAAAAATCTTTCCCAAAGTCAAAGCCATCAAAATGCAGCCAGGCCATACGCCAGCAAGTGCAGGCACATGCAGCAAAGTTTGCCAAAATTGATCCCCACTGAAGGCCAAAACAGAAAAGAAGGACTTACAAACACGCTGGAATGGATACAACATCAAAGGATTTGCAATTGGAGGAGAAAAAAAGAAAATTAGGAAAATTACTGACTCTAAGAAAATGGCCTGGATTTATATCAGGTGCATTGCAAAGGACCAAAAGGTGCCAAAACTAAGCTCACAGATGTTGCAAAAGTAGGGGAAAAAGACAAGGAGGAAGACACAACTTAGGGGCAAGATGTGAGGGACATGGCATGAACACTTCAGAAAACAACCAAAAAAAGAAAAAAATCTTTCCCAAAGTCAAAGCCATCAAAAGGCATGGCCTGCCATCAAGTGCAGGGACATGCACCAAAGATTCCTCTATTGGTCCCCACTGAAATCGCAAGATTCCTTTTCCCTTCCCGAAAGGAAATGAAATTTACTTTTGGGAAGGGAAAAGGAATCTTGCGAATCCCAAAAGAAAGGCTTACAAGCACTCTGGAAAGGAGATAGGTTCAAATGAAATGCAATTGAAAAAAGCAGAAAATCGGGAATTTTAGTCTCTGCAAAAAAAAAGCTGTGAGAAAATCAGCTGCATTGCAAAGGACCAAAGGTGCCAAAACTAAGCTCACAGATGTTGCAAAAGCAGGGGAAAAAGTCAAGGAGGAAGACACAACTTAGGGGGCAAGATATGAGGGACATGGCATGAATACTTAAAACAAAAAAAAAAAAAAAAAGAAAAAATCTATCCCAAAGTCAAAGCCATCAAAATGCAGGCAGGCCATACGCCAGCAAGTGCAGGCACATGCAGCAAAGTTTGCCAAAATTAATCCCCACTGAAGGCCAAAACAGAAAAGAAGGACTTACAAACACGCTGGAATGGAGACAACATCAAAGGAATTGCAATTGGAGGAGAAAAAAAGAAAATTTGGGAAATTTATTGACTCTAAGAAAATGGCCTGGGTTTATATCAGGTGCAGTGCAAAGGACCAAAAGGTGCCAAAACTAAGCTCACAGATGTTGCAAAAGCAGGGGAAAATGTCAAGGAGGAAGACACAACTTAGGGGGCAAGATATGAGGGACATGGCATGAATACTTAAAATAATAAAAAAAAAAAAAGAAAAAATCTTTCCCAAAGTCAAAGCCATCAAAATGCAGGCAGGCCATACACCACCAAGGGAAGGCACATGCAGCAAAGCTTGCCAAAATTGATCCCCACTGAAGGCCAAAACAGAAAAGAAGGACTTACAAACACGCTGGAAAGGAGTCAACATGAAAGGAATTCAATTTCTATGAGAAAAAAGAAAATTTGGGTAAGTTAGTGATTCTAAGAAAATGGCCTGGGTTTATATCAGGTGCAGTGCAAAGGACCAAAAGGTGCCAAAACTAAGCTCACAGATGTTGCAAAAGCAGGGGAAAAAGTCAAGGAGGAAGACACAACTTAGGGGGCAAGATATGAGGGACATGGCATGAACACTTCGGAAAACAACCAAAAAAAGAAAAAAAACTTTCCCAAAGTCAAAGCCATCAAAAGGTAGGCACGCCATAGGCCAGCAAGTGCAGGCACATGCAGCAAAGCTTGCCAAAATTGATCCCCATTGAAGGCCAAAACAGAAAAGAAGGACTTACAAACACGCTGGAATGGAGACTACATGAAAGGAATTCAATTTCTATGAGAAATAAGAAAATTTGGGTAAGTTAGTGATTCTAAGAAAATGGCCTGGGTTTATATCAGGTGCAGTGCAAAGGACCAAAAGGTGCCAAAACTAAGCTCACAGATGTTGCAAAAGCAGGGGAAAAAAGTCAAGGAGGAAGACACAACTTAGGGGGCAAGATATGAGGGACATGGCATGAACACTTCGGAAAACAACCAAAAAAAGAAAAAAAACTTTCCCAAAGTCAAAGCCATCAAAAGGCAGGCAGGCCATACGCCACCAAGGGCAGGCACATGCAGCAAAGCTTGCCAAAATTGATCCCCACTGAAGGCCAAAACAGAAAAGAAGGACCTACAAACACGCTGGAATGGAGACAACATCAAAGGAATTGCAATTGGAGGAGAAAAAAAGAAAATTTGGGAAATTTAGTGACTCTAAGAAAATGGCCTGGGTTTATATCAGGTGCAGTGCAAAGGACCAAAAGATGCCAAAACTAAGCTCACAGATGTTGCAAAAGCAGGGGAAAAAGTCAAGGAGGAAGACACAACTTAGGGGGCAAGATATGAGGGACATGGCATGAATACTTAAAATAATAAAAAAAAAAAAAAGAAAAAATCTTTCCCAAAGTCAAAGCCATCAAAATGCAGGCAGGCCATACACCACCAAGGGCAGGCACATGCAGCAAAGCTTGCCAAAATTGATCCCCACTGAAGGCCAAAACAGAAAAGAAGGACCTACAAACACGCTGGAAAGGAATCAACATCAAAGGAATTGCAATTGGAGGAGAAAAAAAGAAAATTTGGGTAAGTTAGTGATTCTAAGAAAATGGCCTGGGTTTATATCAGGTGCAGTGCAAAGGACCAAAAGGTGCCAAAACTAAGCTCACAGATGTTGCAAAAGCAGCAGAAAAAGACAAGGAGGAAGACACAACTTAGGGGGCAAGATGTGAGGGACATGGCATGAATACTTAAAATAATAAAAAAAAAAAGAAAAAATCTTTCCCAAAGTCAAAGCCATCAAAATGCAGGCAGGCCATACGCCACCAAGGGCAGGCACATGCAGCAAAGTTTGCCAAAATTGATCCCCACTGAAGGCCAAAACAGAAAAGAAGGACTTACAAACACGCTGGAATGGATACAACATCAAAGGATTTGCAATTGGAGGAGAAAAAAAGAAAATTAGGAAAATTACTGACTCTAAGAAAATGGCCTGGATTTATATCAGGTGCATTGCAAAGGACCAAAAGGTGCAAAAACTAAGCTCACAGATGTTGCAAAAGTAGGGGAAAAAGACAAGGAGGAAGACACAACTTAGGGGCAAGATGTGAGGGACATGGCATGAACACTTCAGAAAACAACCAAAAAAAGAAAAAAATCTTTCCCAAAGTCAAAGCCATCAAAAGGCATGACCTGCCATCAAGTGCAGGGAGATGCACCAAAGATTCCTCTATTGGTCCCCACTGAAATCGCAAGATTCCTTTTCCCTTCCCGAAAGGAAATGAAATTTCCTTTTGGGAAGGGAAAAGGAATCTTGCGAATCCCAAAAGAAAGGCTTACAAACACTCTGGAAAGGAGATAGGTTCAAATGAAATGCAATTGAAAAAAGCAGAAAATCAGGAATTTTAGTCTCTGCAAAAAAAAAGCTGTGAGAAAATCAGCTGCATTGCAAAGGACCAAAGGTGGCAAAACTAAGCTCACAGATGTTGCAAAAGCAGGGGAAAAAGTCAAGGAGGAAGACACAACTTAGGGGGCAAGATATGAGGGACATGGCATGAATACTTAAAACAAAAAAAAAAAAAAAAAGAAAAAATCTATCCCAAAGTCAAAGCCATCAAAATGCAGGCAGGCCATACGCCAGCAAGTGCAGGCACATGCAGCAAAGTTTGCCAAAATTGATCCCCACTGAAGGCCAAAACAGAAAAGAAGGACTTACAAACACGCTGGAATGGAGACAACATCAAAGGAATTGCAATTGGAGGAGAAAAAAAGAAAATTTGGGAAATTTATTGACTCTAAGAAAATGGCCTGGGTTTATATCAGGTGCAGTGCAAAGGACCAAAAGATGCCAAAACTAAGCTCACAGATGTTGCAAAAGCAGGGGAAAAAGTCAAGGAGGAAGACACAACTTAGGGGGCAAGATATGAGGGACATGGCATGAATACTTAAAATAATAAAAAAAAAAAAAGAAAAAAAATCTTTCCCAAAGTCAAAGCCATCAAAATGCAGGCAGGCCATACACCACCAAGGGAAGGCACATGCAGCAAAGCTTGCCAAAATTGATCCCCACTGAAGGCCAAAACAGAAAAGAAGGACTTACAAACACGCTGGAAAGGAGTCAACATGAAAGGAATTCAATTTCTATGAGAAAAAAGAAAATTTGGGTAAGTTAGTGATTCTAAGAAAATGGCCTGGGTTTATATCAGGTGCAGTGCAAAGGACCAAAAGGTGCCAAAACTAAGCTCACAGATGTTGCAAAAGCAGGGGAAAAAGTCAAGGAGGAAGACACAACTTAGGGGGCAAGATATGAGGGACATGGCATGAACACTTCGGAAAACAACCAAAAAAAGAAAAAAATCTTTCCCAAAGTCAAAGCCATCAAAAGGCAGGCAGGCCATACGCCACCAAGGGCAGGCACATGCAGCAAAGCTTGCCAAAATTGATCCCCACTGAAGGCCAAAACAGAAAAGAAGGACCTACAAACACGCTGGAATGGAGACAACATCAAAGGAATTGCAATTGGAGGAGAAAAAAAGAAAATTTGGGAAATTTAGTGACTCTAAGAAAATGGCCTGGGTTTATATCAGGTGCAGTGCAAAGGACCAAAAGATGCCAAAACTAAGCTCACAGATGTTGCAAAAGCAGGGGAAATGTCAAGGAGGAAGACACAACTTAGGGGGCAAGATATGAGGGACATGGCATGAATACTTAAAATAATAAAAAAAAAAAAAAAGAAAAAATCTTTCCCAAAGTCAAAGCCATCAAAACGCAGGCAGGCCATACACCACCAAGGGCAGGCACATGCAGCAAAGCTTGCCAAAATTGATCCCCACTGAAGGCCAAAACAGAAAAGAAGGACCTACAAACACGCTGGAAAGGAATCAACATCAAAGGAATTGCAATTGGAGGAGAAAAAAAAAAAAATTTGGAAATTTAGTGACTCTATGAAAATGGCCTGGGTTTATATCAGGTGCAGTGCAAAGGGCCAAAAGATGCCAAAACTAAGCTCACAGATGTTGCAAAAGCAGGGGAAAAAGTGAAGGAGGAAGACACAACTTAGGGGGCAAGATATGAGGGACATGGCATGAATACTTAAAACAAAAAAAAAAAAAAAAAAAGAAAAAATCTATCCCAAAGTCAAAGCCATCAAAATGCAGGCACGCCATAGGCCAGCAAGTGCAGGCACATGCAGCAAAGCTTGCCAAAATTGATCCCCACTGAAGGCCAAAACAGAAATGAAGGACTTACAAACACGCTGGAATGGAGACAGCATCAAAGGAATTGCAATTGGAGGAGAAAAAAAAAAAATTGGGAAATTTAGTGACTCTAAGAAAATGGCCTGGGTTTATATCAGGTGCAGTGCAAAGGACCAAAAGGTGCCAAAACTAAGCTCACAGATGTTGCAAAAAGCAGCAGAAAAAGACAAGGAGGAAGACACAACTTAGGGGGCAAGATGTGAGGGACATGGCATGAATACTTAAAATAATAAAAAAAAAAAAAAGAAAAAATCTTTCCCAAAGTCAAAGCCATCAAAATGCAGGCAGGCCATACACCACCAAGGGCAGGCACATGCAGCAAAGCTTGCCAAAATTGATCCCCATTGAAGGCCAAAACAGGAAAGAAGGACTTACAAACACGCTGGAATGGAGACAACATGAAAGGAATTCAATTTTTATGAGAAAAAAAGAAAATTTGGGTAAGTTAGTGATTCTAAGAAAATGGCCTGGGTTTATATCAGGTGCAGTGCAAAAAGGTGCCAAAACTAAGCTCACAGATGTTGCAAAAGCAGGGGAAAAAGTCAAGGAGGAAGACACAACTTAGGGGGCAAGATATGAGGGACATGGCATGAATACTTAAAATAATAAAAAAAAAATAAAGAAAAAATCTTTCCCAAAGTCAAAGCCATCAAAATGCAGGCAGGCCATACGCCAGCAAGTGCAGGCACATGCAGCAAAGTTTGCCAAAATTGATCCCCACTGAAGGCCAAAACAGAAAAGAAGGACTTACAAACACGCTGGAATGGAGACTACATGAAAGGAATTCAATTTCTATGAGAAGTAAGAAAATTTGGGTAAGTTAGTGATTCTAAGAAAATGGCCTGGGTTTATATCAGGTGCAGTGCAAAGGACCAAAAGGTGCCAAAACTAAGCTCACAGATGTTGCAAAACCAGCAGAAAAAGACAAGGAGGAAGACACAACTTAGGGGGCAAGATGTGAGGGACATGGCATGAATACTTAAAATAATAAAAAAAAAAAGAAAAAATCTTTCCCAAAGTCTAAGCCATCAAAATGCAGGCAGGCCATACGCCAGCAAGTGCAGGCACATGCAGCAAAGTTTGCCAAAATTGATCCCCACTGAAGGCCAAAACAGAAAAGAAGGACTTACAAACACGCTGGAATGGATACAACATCAAAGGATTTGCAATTGGAGGAGAAAAAAAGAAAATTAGGAAAATTACTGACTCTAAGAAAATGGCCTGGATTTATATCAGGTGCATTGCAAAGGACCAAAAGGTGCCAAAACTAAGCTCACAGATGTTGCAAAAGTAGGGGAAAAAGACAAGGAGGAAGACACAACTTAGGGGCAAGATGTGAGGGACATGGCATGAACACTTCAGAAAACAACCAAAAAAAGAAAAAAATCTTTCCCAAAGTCAAAGCCATCAAAAGGCATGGCCTGCCATCAAGTGCAGGGACATGCACCAAAGATTCCTCTATTGGTCCCCACTGAAATCGCAAGATTCCTTTTCCCTTCCCGAAAGGAAATGAAATTTCCTTTCGGGAAGGGAAAAGGAATCTTGCGAATCCCAAAAGAAAGGCTTACAAACACTCTGGAAAGGAGATAGGTTCAAATGAAATGCAATTGAAAAAAGCAGAAAATCGGGAATTTTAGTCTCTGCAAAAAAAAAGCTGTGAGAAAATCAGCTGCATTGCAAAGGACCAGAGGTGCCAAAACTAAGCTCACAGATGTTGCAAAAGCAGGGGAAAAAGTCAAGGAGGAAGACACAACTTAGGGGGCAAGATATGAGGGACATGGCATGAATACTTAAAACAAAAAAAAAAAAAAAAAGAAAAAATCTATCCCAAAGTCAAAGCCATCAAAATGCAGGCAGGCCATACGCCAGCAAGTGCAGGCACATGCAGCAAAGTTTGCCAAAATTGATCCCCACTGAAGGCCAAAACAGAAAAGAAGGACTTACAAACACGCTGGAATGGAGACAACATCAAAGGAATTGCAATTGGAGGAGAAAAAAAGAAAATTTGGGAAATTTATTGACTCTAAGAAAATGGCCTGGGTTTATATCAGGTGCAGTGCAAAGGACCAAAAGATGCCAAAACTAAGCTCACAGATGTTGCAAAAGCAGGGGAAAAAGTCAAGGAGGAAGACACAACTTAGGGGGCAAGATATGAGGGACATGGCATGAATACTTAAAATAATAAAAAAAAAAAAAGAAAAAATCTTTCCGAAAGTCAAAGCCATCAAAATGCAGGCAGGCCATACACCACCAAGGGAAGGCACATGCAGCAAAGCTTGCCAAAATTGATCCCCACTGAAGGCCAAAACAGAAAAGAAGGACTTACAAACACGCTGGAAAGGAGTCAACATGAAAGGAATTCAATATCTATGAGAAAAAAGAAAATTTGGGTAAGTTAGTGATTCTAAGAAAATGGCCTGGGTTTATATCAGGTGCAGTGCAAAGGACCAAAAGGTGCCAAAACTAAGCTCACAGATGTTGCAAAAGCAGGGGAAAAAGTCAAGGAGGAAGACACAACTTAGGGGGCAAGATATGAGGGACATGGCATGAACACTTCGGAAAACAACCAAAAAAAGAAAAAAAACTTTCCCAAAGTCAAAGCCATCAAAAGGCAGGCAGGCCATACGCCACCAAGGGCAGGCACATGCAGCAAAGCTTGCCAAAATTGATCCCCACTGAAGGCCAAAACAGAAAAGAAGGACCTACAAACACGCTGGAATGGAGACAACATCAAAGGAATTGCAATTGGAGGAGAAAAAAAGAAAATTTGGGAAATTTAGTGACTCTAAGAAAATGGCCTGGGTTTATATCAGGTGCAGTGCAAAGGACCAAAAGATGCCAAAACTAAGCTCACAGATGTTGCAAAAGCAGGGGAAAAAGTCAAGGAGGAAGAGAGAACTTAGGGGGCAAGATATGAGGGACATGGCATGAACACTTCAGAAAACAACCAAAAAAAGAAAAAAATCTTTCCCAAAGTCAAAGCCATCAAAAGGCAGGCAGGCCATACACCACCAAGGGCAGGCACATGCAGCAAAGCTTGCCAAAATTGATCCCCACTGAAGGCCAAAACAGAAAAGAAGGACTTACAAACACGCTGGAATGGAGACAACATCAAAGGAATTGCAATTGGAGGAGAAAAAAAGAAAATTTGGGAAATTTAGTGACTCTAAGAAAATGGCCTGGGTTTATATCAGGTGCAGTGCAAAGGACCAAAAGATGCCAAAACTAAGCTCACAGATGTTGCAAAAGCAGGGGAAAAAGTCAAGGAGGAAGACACAACTTAGGGGGCAAGATATGAGGGACATGGCATGAATACTTAAAATAATAAAAAAAAAAAAAGAAAAAATCTTTCCCAAAGTGAAAGCCATCAAAATGCAGGCAGGCCATACACCACCAAGGGCAGGCACATGCAGCAAAGCTTGCCAAAATTGATCCCCACTGAAGGCCAAAACAGAAAAGAAGGACCTACAAACACGCTGGAATGGAGACAACATCAAAGGAATTGCAATTGGAGGAGAAAAAAAGAAAATTTGGGAAATTTAGTGACTCTAAGAAAATGGCCTGGGTTTATATCAGGTGCAGTGCAAAGGACCAAAAGGTGCCAAAACTAAGCTCACAGATGTTGCAAAAGCAGGGGAAAAAGTCAAGGAGGAAGACACAACTTAGGGGGCAAGATGTGAGGGACATGGCATCAATACTTAAAATAATAAAAAAAAAAAAAGAAAAAATCTTTCCCTAAGTCAAAGCCATCAAAATGCAGGCAGGCCATAGACCACCAAGGGCAGGCACATGCAGCAAAGCTTGCCAAAATTGATCCCCACTGAAGGCCAAAACAGAAAAGAAGGACCTACAAACATGCTGGAATGGAGACACCATCAAAGGAATTGCAATTGGAGGAGAAAAAAAGAAAATTTGGGAAATTTAATGACTCTAAGAAAGTGGCCTGGGGTTTTATCAGGTGCAGTGCAAAGGACCAAAAGATGCCAAAACTAAGCTCACAGATGTTGCAAAAGCAGGGGAAAAAGTCAAGGAGGAAGACACAACTTAGGGGGCAAGATATGAGGGACATGGCATGAATACTTAAAATAATAAAAAAAAAAAAAAGAAAAAATCTTTCCCAAATTGAAAGCCATCAAAATGCAGGCAGGCCATACACCACCAAGGGCAGGCACATGCAGCAAAGCTTGCCAAAATTGATCCCCACTGAAGGCCAAAACAGAAAAGAAGGACTTACAAACACGCTGGAAAGGAGTCAACATGAAAGGAATTCAATTTCTATGAGAAAAAAGAAAATTTGGGAAATTTAGTGATTCTAAGAAAATGGCCTGGGTTTATATCAGGTGCAGTGCAAAGGATAAAAGGTGCCAAAACTAAGCTCACAGATGTTGCAAAAGCAGGGGAAAAAGTGAAGGAGGAAGACACAACTTAGGGAGCAAGATATGAGGGACATGGCATGAACACTTCGGAAAACAACCAAAAAAAGAAAAAAAACTTTCCCAAAGTCAAAGCCATCAAAAGGCAGGCAGGCCATACACCACCAAGGGCAGGCACATGCAGCAAAGCTTGCCAAAATTGATCCCCACTGAAGGCCAAAACAGAAAAGAAGGACCTACAAACACGCTGGAATGGAGACATCATCAAAGGAATTGCAATTGGAGGAGAAAAAATGAAAATTTGAGAAATTTAGTGACTCTAAGAAAATGGCCTGGGTTTATATCAGGTGCAGTGCAAAGGACCAAAAGATGCCAAAACTAAGCTCACAGATGTTGCAAAAGCAGGGGAAAAAGTCAAGGAGGAAGACACAACTTAGGGGGCAAGATGTGAGGGACATGGCATGAATACTTAAAATAATAAAAAAAAAAAAAAGAAAAAATCTTTCCCAAAGTCTAAGCCATCAAAATGCAGGCAGGCCATACACCACCAAGGGCAGGCACATGCAGCAAAGCTTGCCAAAATTGATCCCCACTGAAGGCCAAAACAGAAAAGAAGGACCTACAAACACGCTGGAATGGAGACACCATCAAAGGAATTGCAATTGGAGGAGAAAAAAAGAAAATTTGGGAAATTTAATGACTCTTAGAAAGTGGCCTGGGGTTTTATCAGGTGCAGTGCAAAGGACCAAAAGATGCCAAAACTAAGCTCACAGATGTTGAAAAAGCAGGGGAAAAAGTCAAGGAGGAAGACACAACTTAGGGAGCAAGATATGAGGGACATGGCATGAACACTTCAGAAAACAACCAAAAAAAGAAAAAAATCTTTCCCAAAGTCAAAGCCATCAAAAGGCAGGCAGGCCATACACCACCAAGGGCAGGCACATGCAGCAAAGCTTGCCAAAATTGATCCCCACTGAAGGCCAAAACAGAAAAGAAGGACTTACAAACACGCTGGAATGGAGACAGCATCAAAGGAATTGCAATTGGAGGAGAAAAAAAAAAATTGGGAAATTTAGTGACTCTAAGAAAATGGCCTGGGTTTATATCAGGTGCAGTGCAAAGGACCAAAAGGTGCCAAAACTAAGCTCACAGATGTTGCAAAAGCAGGGGAAAAAGTCAAGGAGGAAGACACAACTTAGGGGGCAAGATGTGAGGGACATGGCATGAATACTTAAAATAATAAAAAAAAAAAAAAAGAAAAAATCTTTCCCAAAGTCTAAGCCATCAAAATGCAGGCAGGCCATACACCACCAAGGGCAGGCACATGCAGCAAAGCTTGCCAAAATTGATCCCCACTGAAGGCCAAAACAGAAATGAAGGACTTACAAACACGCTGGAATGGAAACAACATGAAAGGAATTCAATTTCTATGAGAAAAAAAGAAAATTTGGGTAAGTTAGTGATTCTAAGAAAATGGCCTGGGTTTATATCAGGTGCAGTGCAAAGGACCAAAAGGTGCCAAAACTAAGCTCACAGATGTTGCAAAAGCAGGGGAAAAAGTCAAGGAGGAAAACACAACTTAGGGGGCAAGATGTGAGGGACATGGCATGAACACTTCAGAAAACAACCAAAAAAAGAAAAAAATCTTTCCCAAAGTCAAAGCCATCAAAAGGCATGGCCTGCCATCAAGTGCAGGGACATGCACCAAAGATTCCTCTATTGGTCCCCATTGAAATCACAAGATTCCTTTTCCCTTCCCGAAAGGAAATGAAATTTCCTTTCGGGAAGGGAAAAGGAATCTTGTGAATCCCAAAAGAAAGGCTTGCAAACACTCTGGAAAGGAGATAAGTTCAAATGAAATGCAACTGAAAAAAGCAGAAAATCAGTAATTTTAATGTCTTCAAAAAATAGGCTGTGAGGAAATCAGCTGCATTGCAAAGGACCAAAACATGCAAAAAATAGGCTCACAGATGATGCAAAATCAGGCAAATAGTCAAGGAGGAAGACACAACTTAGGGGGCAAGATATGAGGGACATGGCATGAACAGTGAAACAAAAAAAAAAGAAGAAAAAATCTTTCCCAAAGTCAAAGCCATCAAAATGCAGGCAGGCTATACGCCAGAAAGTGCAGGCACATGCAGCAAATCTTGCCAAAATTGATACCCATTGAAGGCCCTAAACAGAAAAGAAGGACTTACAAACACACTGGAATGGAGACACCATCAAAGGAATTGCAATTGGAGGAGAAAATTGAAAATTTAGGAAATTTAGTGACTCTAAGAAAATGGCCTGGGGTTATATCAGGTGCAGTGCAAAGGACCAAAAGATGCCAAAACTAAGCTCACAGATGTTGCAAAAGCAGGGGAAAAAGTCAAGGAGGAAGACAGAACTTAGGGGGCAAGATATGAGGGACATGGCATGAATACTTACAAAAAAAAAAAAAGAAAAAAAATCTATCCCAAAGTCAAAGCCATAAAAATGCAGGCAGGCCATACGCCAGCAAGGACAGGCACATGCAGCAAATCTTGCCAAAATTGATCCCCACTGAAGGCCAAAACAGAAAAGAAGGACCTACAAACATGCTGGGAAGGAGTCAACATCAAAGGAATTGCAATTGGAGGAGAAAAATGAAAATTTGGGAAATTTAGTGACTCTTAGAAAGTGGCCTGGGGTTTTATCAGGTGCAGTGCAAAGGACCAAAAGATGCCAAAACTAAGCTCACAGATGTTGCAAAAGCAGGGGAAAAAGTCAAGGAGGAAGACACAACTTAGGGGGCAAGATATGAGGGACATGGCATGAACACTTCAGAAAACAACCAAAAAAAGAAAAAAATCTTTCCCAAAGTCAAAGCCATCAAAAGGCATGGCCTGCCATCAAGTGCAGGGACATGCACCAAAGATTCCTCTATTGGTCCCCATTGAAATCGCAAGATTCCTTTTCCCTTCCCGAAAGGAAATGAAATTTCCTTTCGGGAAGGGAAAAGGAATCTTGCGAATCCCAAAAGAAAGGCTTACAAACACTCTGGAAAGGAGATAGGTTCAAATGAAATGCAATTGAAAAAAGCAGAAAATCAGGAATTTTAGTGTCTTCAAGAAGTAGGCTGTGAGGAAATCAGCTGCATTGCAAAGGACCAAAAGGTGCCAAAACTAAGCTCACAGGTGTTGCAAAAGCAGGGGAAAAGTCAAGGAGGAAGTCACAACTTAGGGGGCAAGATATGATGGACATGGCATGAATACTTAAAATAAAAAAAAAAACAAAGAAAAACTCTTTCCCAAAGTCAAAGCCATCAAAATGCAGGCAGGCCATACGCCACCAAGGACAGGCACATGCAGCAAAGCTTGCCAAAATTGATCCCCTCTGAAAGCAAAACAGAAAAGAAGGACTTACAAACACGCTGGAAAGGAGTCAACATCAAAGGAATTGCAATTGGAGGGGAAAAAAAGAAAATTTGGGAATTTACTGACTCTAAAAAATGGCCTGGGTTTATATCAGGTGCAGTGCAAAGGACCAAAAGGTGCCAAAACTAAGCTCACAGATGTTGCAAAAGCAGGGGAAAAAGTGAAAGAGGAAGACACAACTTAGGGAGCAAGATATGAGGGACATGGCATGAATACTTAAAATAAAAAAAAAAAAAAGAAAAAATCTTTCCCAAAGTCAAAGCCATCAAAATGCATGCAGGCCATACGCCACCAAGGGCAGGCACATGCAGCAAAGCTTGCCAAAATTGATCCCCACTGAAGGCCAAAACAGAAAAAAGACCTACCAACACGCTGGAAAGGAGTCAACATCAAAGGAATTGCAATTGGAGGAGAAAAAAGAAAAATAAGGAAATTAATGACTCTAAGAAAATGGCCTGGGTTTATATCTGGTGCAGTGCAAATGACCAAAAGGTGCCAAAAGTAAGCTCACAGATGTTGCAAAAGCAGGGGAGAAAGTCAAGGAGGAAGACACAACTTAGTGGGCAAGATATGAGGGACATGGCATGAATAATTAAAAAAATTAAAAAAAAAAAAAGAAAAAATGTTTCCCAAAGTCAAAGCCATCAAAATGCAGGCAGGCCATACGCCACCAAGGGCAGGCACATGCAGCAAAGCTTGCCAAAATTGATCCCCACTGAAGGCCAAAAGAGAAAAAAGGACCTAAAAACACGCTGGAAAGGAGTCAACATCAAAGGAATTGCAATTGGAGTAGAAAAAAGGAAAATTTGGGAAATTTAGTGACTCTAAGAAAATGGTCTGGGGTTTTATCAGGTGCAGTGCAAAGGACCAAAAGATGCCAAAACTAAGCTCACAGATGTTGCAAAAGCAGGGGAAAAAGTCAAGGAGGAAGAAACAACTCAGGGGGCAAGATACGAGGGACATGGCATGAACACTTCAGAAAACAAACAAAAAAAGAAAAAAATCTTTCCCAAAGTGAAAGCCATCAAAATGCAGGAAGGCCATATGCCACCAAGGGCAGGCACATGCAGCAAAGCTTGCAAAAACCTATCCCCACTGAAGGCCAAAACAGAAAAGAAGGACTTACACACACGCTGGATTGGAGAACACATCAAAGGATTTGCAATTGGAAGAGAAAAAAAGAAAATTAGGGAAATTACTGACTCTAAAAATATGGCCTGGGATTATATCAGGTGCATTGCAAAGGACAAAAAGGTGCCAAAACTAAGCTCACAGGTGTTGCAAAAGCAGGGGAAAAAGTCAAGGAGGAAGACATAGCTTATGCGGCAAGATATGAGGGACATAGCATGAATACTTAAAATATTAAAAAAAAAAAAAAGAAAAAATATTTCCCAATGTCAAAGCCATCAAAATGCAGTCAGGCCATACGCCACCAAGGGCAGGCACATGCAGCAAAGCTTGCCAAAATTGATCCCCACTGAAGGCCAAAACAGAAAAGAAGGACCTACAAACACGCTGGAAAGGAGTCAACATCAAAGGATTGCAATTGGAGGAGAAAAAAAGAAAATTTGGGAAATTTAGTGACTCTAAGAAAATGGCCTGGGGTTTATATCAGGTGCAGTGCAAAGGACCAAAAGATGCCAAAACTAAGCTCACAGATGTTGCAAAAGCAGGGGAAAAAGTCAAGGAGGAAGACACAACTCAGGGGGCAAGATATGAGGGACATGGCATGAATACTTAAAACAAAAAAGAAAAAAAAAAGAAAAAATCATTCCCAAAGTCAAAGCCATCAAAATGCAGGCAGGCCACACGCTACCAAGGGCAGGCACATGCAGCAAAGCTTGCCAAAATTGATCCCCACTGAAGGCCAAAACAGAAAAGAAGGACCTACAAACACGTTGTAATGGAGACACCATCAAAGAATTGCAATTGGAGGAGAAAAGAAGAAAATTCGGGAAATTTAATGACTCTTAGAAAGTGGCCTGGGGTTTTATCAGGTGCAGTGCAAAGGACCAAAAGGTGCCAAAACTAAGCTCACAGATGTTGCAAAAGCAGGGGAAAAAGTCAAGGAGGAAGAAACAACTCAGGGGGCAAGATATGAGGGACATAGCATGAACACTTCAGAAAACAACCAAAAAAAGAAAAAAATCTTTCCCAAAGTGAAAGCCATCAAAATGCAGGAAGGCCATATGCCACCAAGGGCACGCACATGCAGCAAAGCTTGCCAAAACCGATCCCCACTGAAGGCCAAAACAGAAAAGAAGGACTTACAAACACGCTGGATTGGAGAACACATCAAAGGATTTGGAATTGGAGGAGAAATAAAGAAAATTAGGGAAATTACTGACTCAAAAATATGGCCTGGGATTATATCAGGTGCATTGCAAAGGACAAAAAGGTGCCAAAACTAAGCTCACAGATGTTGCAAAAGCAGGGGAAAAAGTCAAGGAGGAAGACATAACTTATGGGGCAAGATATGAGGGACATGGCATGAACACTTCAGAAAAACCCCAAAAAAAGAAAAAATCTTTCCCAAAGTCAAAGCCATCAAAATGCAGGCAGGCCATACACCACCAAGGGCAGGCACATGCAGCAAAGCTTGCCAAAATTGATCCCCACTGAAGGCCAAAACAGAGAAGAAGGACCTACAAACACGCTGGAATGGAGACAACATCAAAGGATTTGCAATTGGAGGAGAAAAAAAGAAAATTTGGGAAATTTAGTGACTGTTAGAAAGTGGCCTGGGGTTTTATCATGTGCAGTGCAAAGGATCAAAAGATGCCAAAACTAAGCTCACAGATGTTGCAAAAGCAGGGGTAAAAGTCAAGGAGGAAGACACAACTCAGGGGCAAGATATGAGGAACATGGCATGACTACTTAAAACAAAAAAGAAAAAAAAAAGAAAAAATCCTTCCCAAAGTCAAAGCCATCAAAATGCAGGCAGGCCATACGCCAGCAAGGGCAGGCACATGCAGCAAAGCTTGCCAAAACTGATTCCCACTGAAGGCCAAAACAGAAAAGAAGGACCTACAAACACGCTGGAATGGAGACACCATCAAAGGAATTGCAATTGGAGGAGAAAAAAAGAAAATTTGGGAAATTTAGTGACTCTAAGAAAATGGCCTGGGGTTTTATCAGGTGCAGTGCAAAGGGCCAAAAGATGCCAAAACTGAGCTCACAGATGTTGCAAAAGCAGGGGAAAAAGTCAAGGAGGAAGACACAACTTATGGGGCAAGATATGAGGGACATGGCATGAACACTTCAGAAAACAACCAAAAAAAGAAAAAAATCTTTCCCAAAGTCAAAGCCATCAAAAGGCATGGCCTGCCATCAAGTGCAGGGGCATGCACCAAAGATTCCTCTATTGGTCCCCATTGAAATCGCAAGATTCCTTTTCCCTTCCCGAAGGGAAATTTCATTTCCTTTCGGGAAGGGAAAAGGAATCTTGCGGATCCCAAAAGAAAGGCTTACAAACACGCTGGAAAGGAGATAGGTTCAAATGAAATGGAATTGAAAAAAGCAGAAAATGGGGAATTCTAGTCTCTTCAAAAAATAGGCTGTGAGGAAATCACCTGCACTGCAAAGGACCAAAATCTGGAAAAACTAAGCTCACAGATATTGCAAAAGCATGGGCAAAAGTCAAGGAGGAAGACTCAACTTAGAGGGCAAGATATGAGGGACATGGCCTGAATACTTAAATCCAAAAAAAAAAAAAAAGAAAAAATGTTTCCCAAAGTCAAAGCCATCAAAATGCAGGCAGGCAGTACGCCAGCAAGTGCAGGCACATGCAGCAAAGCTTGCCAAAATTGATCCCCACTGAAGGCCAAAACAGAAAAGAAGGACCTACAAACACGCTGGATAGGAGTCAACATCAAAGGAATTGCAATTGGAGGAGAAAAAAAGAAAATTTTTTATATTTAATGACTCTAAGAAAATGGCCTGGGTTTATATCAGGTGCAGTGCATAGGACCAAAATATGCAAAATCTAAGCTCACAGATATTGGAAAAGCAGGGGAAAAAGTCAAGGAGGAAGACACAACTCAGGGGGCAAGATATGAGGGACATGGCATGAATACTTAAAATAATAAAAAAAAAAACAAAGAAAAAATCTATCCCAAAGTCAAAGCCATCAAAATGCAGGCACCCCATACGCCCGCAAGGGCAGGCACATGCAGCAAAGCTTGCCAAAATCGATCCCCACTGAAGGCCAAAACAGAAAAGAAGGACGTACAAACACGCTGGAATGGAGACAGCATCAAAGGAATTGCAGTTGGAGGAGAGAAAATGAAAATTTGGGATAATTAATGACTCTTAGAAAGTGGCCGGGGGTTTTATCAGGTGCAGTGCAAAGGACCAAAAGATGCCAAAACTAAGCTCACAGATGTTGCAAAAGCAGGGGAAAAAGTCAAGGAGGAAGACAGAACTTAGGGGGCAAGATATGAGGGACATGGCATGAATACTTAAAATAATAAAAAAAAAAAAAGAAAAAATCTTTCCCAAAGTCAAAGCCATCAAAATGCAGGCAGGCCATACGCCAGCAAGGGCAGGCACATGCAGCAAAGCTTGCCAAAATTGATCCCCACTGAAGACTAAAAGAGAAAAGAAGGACCTACAAACACGCTGGAAAGGAGTCAACATCAAAGGAATTGCAATTGGAGGAGAAAAAAAGAAAATTTTGGAAATTAAGTGACTCTTAGGAAGTGGCCTGGGGTTTTATCAGGTGCAGTGAAAAGGACCAAAAGGTGCCAAAACTAAGCTCACAGATGTTGCAAAAGCAGGGGAAAAAGTCAAGGAGGAAGACGCAACAGGGGGCAAGATATGAGGGACATGGCATGAATACTTAAAACAAAACAAAAAAAATAATAAATAAAAAATCTATCCCAAAGTCAAAGCCATCAAAATGCAGGCACCCCATACGCCCGCAAGGCCAGGCACATGCAGCAAAGCTTGCAAAAATTGATCCACACTGAAGGCCAAAACAGAAAAGAAGGACTTACAAACACGCTGGAATGGAGACAGCATCAAAGGAATTGCAGTTGGAGGAGAAAAAAAGAAAATTTGGGATAATTAATGACTCTTAGAAAGTGGCCTGGGGTTTTATCAGGTGCAGTGCAAAGGACCAAATTATGCGAAAACTAAGCTCACAGATGTTGCAAAAGCAGGGGAAAAAGTCAAGGAGAAAGACACAACTCAGGGGCAAGATATGAGGGACACGGCATGAATACTTAAAACAAAAAAGAAAAAAAAAGAAAAAATCTTTCCGAAAGTCAAAGCCATCAAAATGCAGGCAGGCCATACGCCACCAAGGGCAGGCACATGCAGCAAATCTTGCCAAAATTGATCCCCACTGAAGGCCAAAACAGAAAAGAAGGACCTACACACACGCTGGAATGGAGACAACATCAAAGGAATTGCAATTGGAGGAGAAAAAAAGAAAATTTTGGAAATTTAGTGACTCTAAGAAAATGGCCTGGGGTTTTATCAGGTGCATTGCAAAGGACCAAATGGTGCCAAAACTAAGCTCACAGATGTTGCAAAAGCAGGGGAAAAAGTCAAGGAGGAAGACACAACTTAGGGGGCAAGATATGAGGGACATGGCATGAACACTTCAGAAAACAACCAAAAAAAGAAAAAAATCTTTCCCAAAGTCAAAGCCATCAAAAGGCATGGCCTGCCATCAAGTGCAGGGACATGCACCAAAGATTCCTCTATTGGTCCCCATTGAAATCTCAAGATTCCTTTTCCCTTCCCGAAGGGAAATGAAATTTCCTTTCGGGAAGGGAAAAGGAATCTTGCAAATCCCAAAAGAAAGGCTTACAAACACTCTGGAAAGGAGATAGGTTCAAATGAAATGCGATTGAAAAAAGCAGAAAATCGGGAATTTTAGTCTCTACAAAAAATAGCCTGTGAGGAAATCAGCTGCATTGCAAAGGACCAAAGGATGCCAAAACTAAGCTCACAGATGTTGCAAAAGCAGGGGAAAAAGTCAAGGAGGAAGACACAACAGGGGGCAAGATATGAGGGACATGGCATGAATACTTGAAATATTAACAAAAAAAAAAAGAAAAATCTTTCCCAAAGTCAAAGCCGTCAAAATGCAGGCAGGCCATACGCCAGCAAAGGCAGGCACATGCAGCAAAGCTTGCCAAAATTGATCCCCACTAAAGGCCAAAACAGAAAAGAAGGACTTACAAACACGCTGGAAAGGAGCCAACATCAAAGGAATTGCAATTGGAGGAGAAAAAAAGAAAATTTTGGAAATTTAGTGACTCCAAGGAATTGGCCTGGGTTTATATCAGGTGCAGTGCAAAGGACAAAAAGGTGCAAAAACTAAGCTCACAGATGTTGCAAAAGCAGGGGAAAAAGTCAAGGAGGAAGACACAACTTAGGGGGCAAGATATGAGGAACATGGCATGAATACTTAAAATAATAAAAAAAAAAAAAAAAGAAAAAATCTTTCCCAAAGTCAAAGCCATCAAAATGCAGCCACCCCATACGCCCGCAAGGGCAGGCACATGCAGCAAAGCTTGCCAAAATCGATCCCCACTGAAGGCCAAAACAGAAAAGAAGGACGTACAAACACGCTGGAATGGAGACACCATCAAAGCAATTACAGTTGGAGGAGAAAAAAAGAAAATTTGGGATAATTAATGACTGTTAGAAAGTGGCCTGGGTTTTTATCAGGTGCAGTGCAAAGGACCAAAAGATGCCAAAACTAAGCTCACAGATGTTGCAAAAGCAGGGGAAAAAGTCAAGGAGGAAGACAGATCTTAGGGGGCAAGATATGAGGGACATGGCATGAGTACTTAAAATAATAAAAAAAAAAAAAGGAAAAATCTTTCCCAAAGTCAAAGCCATCAAAATGCAGGCAGGCCATACGCCAGCAAGGGCAGGCACATGCAGCAAAGCTTGCCAAAATTGATCCCCACTGAAGACTAAAAGAGAAATGAAGGACCTACAAACACGCTGGAAAGGAGTCAACATCAAAGGAATTGCAATTGGAGGAAAAAAAATGAAAATTTTGGAAATTAAGTGACTCTTAGAAAGTGGCCTGGGGTTTTATCAGGTGCAGTGCAAAGGACCAAAAGGTGCCAACACTAAGCTCACAGATGTTGCAAAAGCAGGGGAAAAAGTCAAGGAGGAAGACACAACTTAGGGGGCAAGATATGAGGGACATAGCATGAACACTTCAGAAAACAACCAAAAAAGAAAAAAATCTTTCCCAAAGCCAAAGCCATCAAAAGTCATGGCCTGCCATCAAGTGCAGGGACATGCACCGAAGATTCCTCTATTGGTCCCCATTGAAATCGCAAGATTCCTTTTCCCTTCCCAAAAGGAAATTTCATTTCCTTTCGAAAAGGGAAAATGAATCTTGCGAATCCCAAAAGAAAGGCTTACAAACACTCTGGAAAGGAGATAGGTTCAAATGAAATGCAATTGAAAAAAGCAGAAAATCGGGAATTTTAATCTCTTCAAAAAAAAGTTTTGAGGAAATCAGCTACAATGCAAAGGACCAAAAGGTGCCAAAATTAAGCTCACAGATGTTGCAAAAGCAGGGGAAAAAGTCAAGGAGGAAGACACAACTTAGGGGGCAAGATATGAGGGACATGGCATGAATACTTAAAATAATAAAAAAAACAAAAATAAAAAATCTTTCCCAAAGTCAAAGCCATCAAAATGCAGGCAGGCCACACGCCACCAAGGGCAGGCACATGCAGCAAAGCTTGCCAAAATTGATCCCCACTGAAGGCCAAAACAGAAAAGAAGGACCTACAAACACGTTGTAATGGAGACACCATCAAAGAATTGCAATTGGAGGAGAAAAGAAGAAAATTCGGGAAATTTAATGACTCTTAGAAAGTGGCCTGGGGTTTTATCAGGTGCAGTGCAAAGGACCAAAAGGTGCCAAAACTAAGCTCACAGATGTTGCAAAAGCAGGGGAAAAAGTCAAGGAGGAAGAAACAACTCAGGGGGCAAGATATGAGGGACATAGCATGAACACTTCAGAAAACAACCAAAAAAAGAAAAAAATCTTTCCCAAAGTGAAAGCCATCAAAATGCAGGAAGGCCATATGCCACCAAGGGCACGCACATGCAGCAAAGCTTGCCAAAACCGATCCCCACTGAAGGCCAAAACAGAAAAGAAGGACTTACAAACACGCTGGATTGGAGAACACATCAAAGGATTTGGAATTGGAGGAGAAATAAAGAAAATTAGGGAAATTACTGACTCAAAAATATGGCCTGGGATTATATCAGGTGCATTGCAAAGGACAAAAAGGTGCCAAAACTAAGCTCACAGATGTTGCAAAAGCAGGGGAAAAAGTCAAGGAGGAAGACATAACTTATGGGGCAAGATATGAGGGACATGGCATGAACACTTCAGAAAAACCCCAAAAAAAGAAAAAATCTTTCCCAAAGTCAAAGCCATCAAAATGCAGGCAGGCCATACGCCAGCAATTGCAGGCACATGCAGCAAAGCTTGCCAAAATTGATCCCCACTGAAGGCCAAAACAGAGAAGAAGGACCTACAAACACGCTGGAATGGAGACAACATCAAAGGATTTGCAATTGGAGGAGAAAAAAAGAAAATTTGGGAAATTTAGTGACTGTTAGAAAGTGGCCTGGGGTTTTATCATGTGCAGTGCAAAGGATCAAAAGATGCCAAAACTAAGCTCACAGATGTTGCAAAAGCAGGGGTAAAAGTCAAGGAGGAAGACACAACTCAGGGGCAAGATATGAGGAACATGGCATGACTACTTAAAACAAAAAAGAAAAAAAAAAGAAAAAATCCTTCCCAAAGTCAAAGCCATCAAAATGCAGGCAGGCCATACGCCAGCAAGGGCAGGCACATGCAGCAAAGCTTGCCAAAACTGATTCCCACTGAAGGCCAAAACAGAAAAGAAGGACCTACAAACACGCTGGAATGGAGACACCATCAAAGGAATTGCAATTGGAGGAGAAAAAAAGAAAATTTGGGAAATTTAGTGACTCTAAGAAAATGGCCTGGGGTTTTATCAGGTGCAGTGCAAAGGGCCAAAAGATGCCAAAACTGAGCTCACAGATGTTGCAAAAGCAGGGGAAAAAGTCAAGGAGGAAGACACAACTTATGGGGCAAGATATGAGGGACATGGCATGAACACTTCAGAAAACAACCAAAAAAAGAAAAAAATCTTTCCCAAAGTCAAAGCCATCAAAAGGCATGGCCTGCCATCAAGTGCAGGGGCATGCACCAAAGATTCCTCTATTGGTCCCCATTGAAATCGCAAGATTCCTTTTCCCTTCCCGAAGGGAAATTTCATTTCCTTTCGGGAAGGGAAAAGGAATCTTGCGGATCCCAAAAGAAAGGCTTACAAACACGCTGGAAAGGAGATAGGTTCAAATGAAATGGAATTGAAAAAAGCAGAAAATGGGGAATTCTAGTCTCTTCAAAAAATAGGCTGTGAGGAAATCACCTGCACTGCAAAGGACCAAAATCTGGAAAAACTAAGCTCACAGATATTGCAAAAGCATGGGCAAAAGTCAAGGAGGAAGACTCAACTTAGAGGGCAAGATATGAGGGACATGGCCTGAATACTTAAATCCAAAAAAAAAAAAAAAGAAAAAATGTTTCCCAAAGTCAAAGCCATCAAAATGCAGGCAGGCAGTACGCCAGCAAGTGCAGGCACATGCAGCAAAGCTTGCCAAAATTGATCCCCACTGAAGGCCAAAACAGAAAAGAAGGACCTACAAACACGCTGGATAGGAGTCAACATCAAAGGAATTGCAATTGGAGGAGAAAAAAAGAAAATTTTTTATATTTAATGACTCTAAGAAAATGGCCTGGGTTTATATCAGGTGCAGTGCATAGGACCAAAATATGCAAAATCTAAGCTCACAGATATTGGAAAAGCAGGGGAAAAAGTCAAGGAGGAAGACACAACTCAGGGGGCAAGATATGAGGGACATGGCATGAATACTTAAAATAATAAAAAAAAAAACAAAGAAAAAATCTATCCCAAAGTCAAAGCCATCAAAATGCAGGCACCCCATACGCCCGCAAGGGCAGGCACATGCAGCAAAGCTTGCCAAAATCGATCCCCACTGAAGGCCAAAACAGAAAAGAAGGACGTACAAACACGCTGGAATGGAGACAGCATCAAAGGAATTGCAGTTGGAGGAGAGAAAATGAAAATTTGGGATAATTAATGACTCTTAGAAAGTGGCCGGGGGTTTTATCAGGTGCAGTGCAAAGGACCAAAAGATGCCAAAACTAAGCTCACAGATGTTGCAAAAGCAGGGGAAAAAGTCAAGGAGGAAGACAGAACTTAGGGGGCAAGATATGAGGGACATGGCATGAATACTTAAAATAATAAAAAAAAAAAAAGAAAAAATCTTTCCCAAAGTCAAAGCCATCAAAATGCAGGCAGGCCATACGCCAGCAAGGGCAGGCACATGCAGCAAAGCTTGCCAAAATTGATCCCCACTGAAGACTAAAAGAGAAAAGAAGGACCTACAAACACGCTGGAAAGGAGTCAACATCAAAGGAATTGCAATTGGAGGAGAAAAAAAGAAAATTTTGGAAATTAAGTGACTCTTAGGAAGTGGCCTGGGGTTTTATCAGGTGCAGTGAAAAGGACCAAAAGGTGCCAAAACTAAGCTCACAGATGTTGCAAAAGCAGGGGAAAAAGTCAAGGAGGAAGACGCAACAGGGGGCAAGATATGAGGGACATGGCATGAATACTTAAAACAAAACAAAAAAAATAATAAATAAAAAATCTATCCCAAAGTCAAAGCCATCAAAATGCAGGCACCCCATACGCCCGCAAGGCCAGGCACATGCAGCAAAGCTTGCAAAAATTGATCCACACTGAAGGCCAAAACAGAAAAGAAGGACTTACAAACACGCTGGAATGGAGACAGCATCAAAGGAATTGCAGTTGGAGGAGAAAAAAAGAAAATTTGGGATAATTAATGACTCTTAGAAAGTGGCCTGGGGTTTTATCAGGTGCAGTGCAAAGGACCAAATTATGCGAAAACTAAGCTCACAGATGTTGCAAAAGCAGGGGAAAAAGTCAAGGAGAAAGACACAACTCAGGGGGCAAGATATGAGGGACACGGCATGAAGACTTAAAACAAAAAAGAAAAAAAAAGAAAAAATCTTTCCGAAAGTCAAAGCCATCAAA
This sequence comes from Artemisiospiza belli, assembly GCA_021963965.1. Taxonomy (NCBI): domain Eukaryota; kingdom Metazoa; phylum Chordata; class Aves; order Passeriformes; family Passerellidae; genus Artemisiospiza; species Artemisiospiza belli. Next base: position 292,538 of record JAKDEW010000357.1, on the reverse strand, counting down.
ATGCAGGCAGGCCATACGCCACCAAGGGCAGGCACATGCAGCAAATCTTGCCAAAATTGATCCCCACTGAAGGCCAAAACAGAAAAGAAGGACCTACACACACGCTGGAATGGAGACAACATCAAAGGAATTGCAATTGGAGGAGAAAAAAAGAAAATTTTGGAAATTTAGTGACTCTAAGAAAATGGCCTGGGGTTTTATCAGGTGCATTGCAAAGGACCAAATGGTGCCAAAACTAAGCTCACAGATGTTGCAAAAGCAGGGGAAAAAGTCAAGGAGGAAGACACAACTTAGGGGGCAAGATATGAGGGACATGGCATGAACACTTCAGAAAACAACCAAAAAAAGAAAAAAATCTTTCCCAAAGTCAAAGCCATCAAAAGGCATGGCCTGCCATCAAGTGCAGGGACATGCACCAAAGATTCCTCTATTGGTCCCCATTGAAATCTCAAGATTCCTTTTCCCTTCCCGAAAGGAAATGAAATTTCCTTTCGGGAAGGGAAAAGGAATCTTGCAAATCCCAAAAGAAAGGCTTACAAACACTCTGGAAAGGAGATAGGTTCAAATGAAATGCGATTGAAAAAAGCAGAAAATCGGGAATTTTAGTCTCTACAAAAAATAGCCTGTGAGGAAATCAGCTGCATTGCAAAGGACCAAAGGATGCCAAAACTAAGCTCACAGATGTTGCAAAAGCAGGGGAAAAAGTCAAGGAGGAAGACACAACAGGGGGCAAGATATGAGGGACATGGCATGAATACTTGAAATATTAACAAAAAAAAAAAGAAAAATCTTTCCCAAAGTCAAAGCCGTCAAAATGCAGGCAGGCCATACGCCAGCAAAGGCAGGCACATGCAGCAAAGCTTGCCAAAATTGATCCCCACTAAAGGCCAAAACAGAAAAGAAGGACTTACAAACACGCTGGAAAGGAGCCAACATCAAAGGAATTGCAATTGGAGGAGAAAAAAAGAAAATTTTGGAAATTTAGTGACTCCAAGGAATTGGCCTGGGTTTATATCAGGTGCAGTGCAAAGGACAAAAAGGTGCAAAAACTAAGCTCACAGATGTTGCAAAAGCAGGGGAAAAAGTCAAGGAGGAAGACACAACTTAGGGGGCAAGATATGAGGAACATGGCATGAATACTTAAAATAATAAAAAAAAAAAAAAAAGAAAAAATCTTTCCCAAAGTCAAAGCCATCAAAATGCAGGCACCCCATACGCCCGCAAGGGCAGGCACATGCAGCAAAGCTTGCCAAAATCGATCCCCACTGAAGGCCAAAACAGAAAAGAAGAACGTACAAACACGCTGGAATGGAGACACCATCAAAGCAATTGCAGTTGGAGGAGAAAAAAAGAAAATTTGGGATAATTAATGACTGTTAGAAAGTGGCCTGGGTTTTTATCAGGTGCAGTGCAAAGGACCAAAAGATGCCAAAACTAAGCTCACAGATGTTGCAAAAGCAGGGGAAAAAGTCAAGGAGGAAGACAGATCTTAGGGGGCAAGATATGAGGGACATGGCATGAGTACTTAAAATAATAAAAAAAAAAAAAGGAAAAATCTTTCCCAAAGTCAAAGCCATCAAAATGCAGGCAGGCCATACGCCAGCAAGGGCAGGCACATGCAGCAAAGCTTGCCAAAATTGATCCCCACTGAAGACTAAAAGAGAAATGAAGGACCTACAAACACGCTGGAAAGGAGTCAACATCAAAGGAATTGCAATTGGAGGAAAAAAAAAGAAAATTTTGGAAATTAAGTGACTCTTAGAAAGTGGCCTGGGGTTTTATCAGGTGCAGTGCAAAGGACCAAAAGGTGCCAACACTAAGCTCACAGATGTTGCAAAAGCAGGGGAAAAAGTCAAGGAGGAAGACACAACTTAGGGGGCAAGATATGAGGGACATAGCATGAACACTTCAGAAAACAACCAAAAAAGAAAAAAATCTTTCCCAAAGCCAAAGCCATCAAAAGTCATGGCCTGCCATCAAGTGCAGGGACATGCACCGAAGATTCCTCTATTGGTCCCCATTGAAATCGCAAGATTCCTTTTCCCTTCCCGAAAGGAAATTTCATTTCCTTTCGAAAAGGGAAAATGAATCTTGCGAATCCCAAAAGAAAGGCTTACAAACACTCTGGAAAGGAGATAGGTTCAAATGAAATGCAATTGAAAAAAGCAGAAAATCGGGAATTTTAATCTCTTCAAAAAAAAGTTTTGAGGAAATCAGCTACAATGCAAAGGACCAAAAGGTGCCAAAATTAAGCTCACAGATGTTGCAAAAGCAGGGGAAAAAGTCAAGGAGGAAGACACAACTTAGGGGGCAAGATATGAGGGACATGGCATGAATACTTAAAATAATAAAAAAAACAAAAATAAAAAATCTTTCCCAAAGTCAAAGCCATCAAAATGCAGGCAGGCCACACGCCACCAAGGGCAGGCACATGCAGCAAAGCTTGCCAAAATTGATCCCCACTGAAGGCCAAAACAGAAAAGAAAGACCTACAAACACGCTGGATCGGAGACACCATCAAAGGAATTGCAATTGGAGGAGAAATGAATAAAATTTGGGAAATTTAATGACTCTTAGAAAGTGGCCTGGGGTTTTATCAGGTGCAGTGCAAAGGACCAAAAGATGCCAAAACTAAGCTCACAGATGTTGCAAAAGCAGGGGAAAAAGTCAAGGAGGAAGACACAACTCAGGGGGCAAGATATGAGGGACATGGCATGAATACTTAAAATATTAAAAAAAAAAAAAAGAAAAAATCTTTCCCAAAGTCAAAGCCATCAAAATGCAGGCAGGCCATACGCCAGCAAGGGCAGGCACATGCAGCAAAGCTTGCCAAAATTGATCCCCACTAAAGGCCAAAACAGAAAAGAAGGACTTACAAACACGCTGGAAAGGAGCCAACATCAAAGGAATTGCAATTGGAGGAGAAAAAAAGAAAATTTGGGAAATTTAGTGACTCTAAGAAAATGGCCTGGGTTTATATCAGGTGCAGTGCAAAGGACAAAAAGGTGCAAAAACTAAGCTCACAGATGTTGCAAAAGCAGGGGAAAAAGTCAAGGAGGAAGACAGAACTTAGGGGGCAAGATATGAGGGACATGGCATGAACACTTCAGAAAACAACCAAAAAAAGAAAAAAATCTTTCCCAAAGTCAAAGCCATCAAATTGCAGGCAGGCCATATGCCACCAAGGGCAGGCACATGCAGCAAAGCTTGCCAAAATTGCTCCCCACTGAAGGCCAAAACAGAAAAGAAGGGCCTACAAACAGGCTGGAATGGAGACAACATCAAACGATTTGATATTGGAGGAGAAAAAAAGAAAATTAGGGAAATTACCGACTCTAAAAAAATGGCCTGGGTTTATATCAGGTGCATTGCAAAGGACCAAAAGGTGCCAAAACTAAGCTCAGAGATGTTGCAAAAGCAGGGGAAAAAGTCAAGGAGGAAGACACAACTTACGGACAAGATATGAGGGACATGGCATGAATACTTAAAACAAAAAAAAAAAAAAAAAAAAAGAAAAAATCTTTCCCAAAGTCAAAGCCATCAAAATGTAGGCAGGCCATACGCCAGCAAGGGCAGGCACATGCAGCAAAGCTTGCCAAAATTGATCCCCACTGAAGGCTAAAACAGAAAAGAAGGACATACAAACACGCTGGAAAGGAGTCAACATCAAAGGAATTGCAATTGGAGGAGAAAAATGAAAATTTGGGAAATTTAATGACTCTTAGAAAGTGGCCTGGGGTTTAGGCAGGTGCAGTGCAAAGGACCAAAAGATGCCAAAACTAAGCTCACAGATGTTGCAAAAGCAGGGGGAAAAGTCAAGGAGGAAGACACAACTTAGGGGGCAAGATATGAGGGACATAGCATGAACACTTCAGAAAACAACCAAAAAAGGAAAAAAATCTTTCCCAAAGTCAAAGCCATCAAAAGGCATGGCCTGCCATCAAGTGCAGGGACATGCACCAAAGATTCCTCTATTGGTCCCCATTGAAATCGCAAGATTCCTTTTCCCTTCCCGAAAGGAAATGAAATTTCCTTTCGGGAAGGGAAAAGGAATCTTGCGAATCCCAAAAGAAAGGCTTACAAACACTCTGGAAAGGAGATAGGTTCAAATGAAATGCAATTGAAAAAAGCAGAAAATCGGGAATTTTAATCTCTTCAAAAAAAAGCTGTGAGGAAATCAGCTACAATGCAAAGGACCAAAGGGTGCCAAAATTAAGCTCACAGATGTTGCAAAAGCAGGGGAAAAAGTCAAGGAGGAAGACACAACTTAGGGGGCAAGATATGAGGGACATGGCATGAATACTTAAAATAATAAAAAAAACAAAAAAAAAAAATCTTTCCAAAGTCAAAGCCATCAAAATGCAGGCAGGCCATACGCCATCAAGGGCAGGCACATGCAGCAAAGCTTGCAAAAATTGATCCCCACTGAAGGCCAAAACAGAAAAGAAGGACGTACAAACACGCTGGAACGGAGACACCATCAAAGGAATTGCAATTGGAAGAGAAAAGAATAAAATTTGGGAAATTTAATGACTCTTAAAAAGTGGCCTGGGGTTTTATCAGGTGCAGTGCAAAGGACAAAAAGGTGCCAAAACTAAGCTCACAGATGTTGCAAAAGCAGGGGAAAAAGTCAAGGAGGAAGACGCAACAGGGGGCAAGATATGATGGACATGGCATGAATACTTAAAACAAAACAAAAAAAAAAATAATTAAAAATCTATCCCAAAGTCAAAGCCATCAAAATGCAGGCAACCCATACGCCCGCAAGGGCAGGCACATGCAGCAAAGCTTGCAAAAATTGATCCACACTGAAGGCAAAAACAGAAAAGAAGGACTTACAAACACGCTGGAATGGAGACACCATCAAAGGAATTGCAGTTGGAGGAGAAAAAAAGAAAATTTGGGATAATTAATGACTCTTAGAAAGTGGCCTGGGGTTTTATCAGGTGCAGTGCAAAGGACCAAAAGGTGCCAAAACTAAGCTCACAGATGTTGCAAAAGCAGGGGAAAAAGTCAAGGAGGAAGACACAACTCAGGGGGCAAGATATGAGGGACGTGGCATGAATACTTAAAACAAAAAAGAAAAAAAAAAGAAAAAATCTTTCCCAAAGTCAAAGCCATCAAAATGCAGGCAGGCCATACGCCACCAAGGGCAGGCACATGCAGCAAATCTTGCCAAAATTGATCCCCCTGAAGGCCAAAACAGAAAAGAAGGACCTACACACACGCTGGAAATGAGTAAACATCAAAGGAATTGCAATTGGAGGAGAAAAAAAGAAAATTTTGGAAATTTAGTGACTCTAAGAAAATGGCCTGGGGTTTTATCAGGTGCAGTGCAAAGGACCAAAAGGTGCCAAAACTAAGCTCACAGATGTTGCAAAAGCAGGGGAAAAAGTCAAGGAGGAAGACACAACTTAGGGGGCAAGATATGAGGGACATGGCATGAACACTTCAGAAAAAAACCAAAAAAAGGAAAAAATCTTTCCCAAAGTCAAAGCCATCAAAAGGCATGGCCTGCCATCAAGTGCAGGGACATGCACCAAAGATTCCTCTATTGGTCCCCATTGAAATCGCAAGATTCCTTTTCCCTTCCCGAAAGGAAATGAAATTTCCTTTCGGGAAGGGAAAAGGAATCTTGCGAATCCCAAAAGAAAGGCTTACAAACACTCTGGAAAGGAGATAGGTTCAAATGAAATGCGATTGAAAAAAGCAGAAAATCGGGAATTTTAGTCTCTACAAAAAATAGCCTGTGAGGAAATCAGCTGCATTGCAAAGGCCCAAAAGATGCCAAAACTAAGCTCACAGATGTTGCAAAAGCAGGGGAAAAAGTCAAGGAGGAGGACACAACAGGGGGCAAGATATGAGGGACATGGCATGAATACTTAAAATATTAAAAAAAAAAAAACAGAAAAAATCTTTCCCAAAGTCAAAGCCATCAAAATGCAGGCAGGCCATACGCCAGCAAGGGCAGGCACATGCAGCAAAGCTTGCCAAAATTGATCCCCACTAAAGGCCAAAACAGAAAAGAAGGACTTACAAACACGCTGGAAAGGAGCCAACATCAAAGGAATTGCAATTGGAGGAGAAAAAAAGAAAATTTTGGAAATTTAGTGACTCTAAGAAAATGGCCTGGGTTTATATCAGGTGCAGTGCAAAGGACAAAAAGGTGCAAAAACTAAGCTCACAGATGTTGCAAAAGCAGGGGAAAAAGTCAAGGAGGAAGACACAACTCAGGGAGCAAGATATGAGGGACATGGCATGAATACTTAAAATAATAAAAAAAAAAAAAAAAAAGAAAAAATGTTTCCCAAAGTCAAAGCCATCAAAATGCAGGCAGGCCATACGCCACCAAGTGCAGGCACATGCAGCAAAGCTTGCCAAAATTGATCCCCACTGAAGGGCAAAACAGAAAAGAAGGACCTACAAACACGCTGGAAATGTGTCAACATCAAAGGAATTGCAATTGGAGGAGAAAAAACGAAAATTTGGGAAATTTAGTGACTCTAAGAAAATGGCCTGGGGTTTTATCAGGTGCAGTGCAAAGGACCAAAAGATGCCAAAACTAAGCTCACAGATGTTGCAAAAGCAGGGGAAAAAGTCAAGGAGGAAGACAGAACTTATGGGGCAAGATATGAGGGACATGGCATGAACACTTCAGAAAACAACCAAAAAAAGAAAAAATCTTTCCCAAAGTCAAAGCCATCAAAATGCAGGCAGGCCATATGCCACCAAGGGCAGGCACATGCAGCAAAGCTTGCCAAAATTGATCCCCACTGAAGGCCAAAACAGAAAAGAAGGACCTACAAACACGCAGGAATGGAGACAACATCAAACGATTTGATATTGGAGGAGAAAAAAAGAAAATTAGGGAAATTACTGACTCTAAAAAAATGGCCTGGGTTTATATCAGGTGCATTGCAAAGGACCAAAAGGTGCCAAAACTAAGCTCAGAGATGTTGCAAAAGCAGGGGAAAAAGTCAAGGAGGAAGACACCACTCAGGGGGCAAGATATGAGGGACATGGCATGAATACTTAAAACAAAAAAAAAAAAAAAAGAAAAAATCTTTCCCAAAGTCAAAGCAATCAAAATGCAGGCAGGCCATACGCCACCAAGGGCAGGCACATGCAGCAAAGCTTGCCAAAATTGATCCCCACTGAAGGCCAAAACAGAAAAGAAGGACCTACAAACACGCTGGAAAGGAGTCAACATCAAAGGAATTGCAATTGGAGGAGAAAAAAAGAAAGTTAGGAAAACTACTGACTCTAAAAAAATGGCTTGGTTTTATGTCAGGTGCATTGCAAAGGACCAAAAGATGCCAAAACTAAGCTCACAGATGTTGCAAAAGCAGGGGAAAAAGTCAAGGAGGAAGACACAACTTAGGGGGCAAGATATGAGGGACATGGCATGAATATTTAAAACAAAAAAAAAAAAAAAAAAAAGAAAAAATCGTTCCCAAAGTCAAAGCCATCAAAATGCAGGCAGGCCATACGCCAGCAAGTGCAGGCACATGCAGCAAAGCTTGCCAAAATTGATCCCCACTGAAGCCAAAACAGAAAAGAAGGACTTACAAACACGCTGGAATGGAGACACCATCAAAGGAATTGCAATTGGAGGAGAAAAAAAAAAAATGGGGAAATTTAGTGACTCTAAGAAAATGGCCTGGGGTTTTATGAGGTGCATTGCAAAGGACCAAAAGGTGCCAAAACTAAGCTCAGGGATGTTGCAAAAGCAGGGGAAAAAGTCAAGGAGGAAGACACAACTCAGGGGGCAAGATATGAGGGACATGGCATGAATACTTAAAACAAAAAAGAAAAAAAAAAGAAAAAATCTTTCCCAAAGTCAAAGCCATCAAAATGCAGGCAGGCCATACGCCAGCAAGTGCAGGCACATGCAGCAAAGCTTGCCAAAATTGATCCCCACTGAAGGCCAAAACAGAAAAGAAGGACTTACAAACACGCTGGAATGGAGACACAATCAAGGAATTGCAATTGGAGGAGAAAAAAAAAAAATTGGGAAATTTAGTGACTCTAAGAAAATGGCCTGGGTTCATATCAGGTGCAGTACAAAGGACAAAAAGTAGCCAAAACTAAGCTCAGGGATGTTGCAAAAGCAGGGGAAAAAGTCAAGGAGGAAGACACAACAGGGGGCAAGATATGAGGGACATGGCATGAATACTTAAAACAAAAAAAAAAAAAAAAAATACAAAAAATCTTTCCCAAATCAAGGCCATCAAAATGCAGGCAGGCCATACGCCACCAAGGGCAGGCACATGCAGCAAAGCTTGCCAACATTGATCCCCACTGAAGGCCAAAAACAGAAAAGAAGGACCTAGAAAACACGCAGGAATGGAGACCACTTCAAAGGATTTGCAATAGGAGGAGAAAAAAAGAAAGTTAGGGAAATTACTGACTCTAAAAAAATGGCTTGGGTTTATGTCAGGTGCATTGCAAAGGACCAAAAGGTGCCAAAACTAAGCTCACAAATGTTGCAAAAGCAGCGGAAAAAGTCAAGGAGGAAGACACAACTTAGGGAGCAAGATATGAGAGACATGGCATGAATACTTAAAAAAAAAAAAAAAAAAAAAAAAGAAAAAATCTATCCCAAAGTCAAAGCCATCAAAATGCAGGCAGGCCATACGCCAGCAAGTGCAGGCACATGCAGCAAAGCTTGCCAAAATTGATCCCTACTGAAGCCAAAACAGAAAAGAAGGACTTACAAACACGCTGGAATGGAGACACCATCAAAAGAATTGCAATTGGGGGAGAAAAAAAAAAAATTGGGAAATTTAGTGACTCTAAGAAAATGTCCTGGGTTTTATCAGGTGCATTGCAAAGGACCAAAAGGTGCCAAAACTAAGCTCAGAGATGTTGCAAAAGCAGGGGAAAAAGTCAAGGAGGAAGACTAAACTTAGTGGGCAAGATATGAGGGACATGGCATGAACACTTAAAACAAAAGAGAAAAAAAAAGGAAAAAATCTTTCCCAAAGTCAAAGCCATCAAAATGCAGGCAGGCAATACGCCAGCAAGAGCAGGCACATGCAGCAAAGCTTGCCAAAATTGATCCCCACTGAAGGCCAAAACAGAAAAGAAGGACCTACAAACACGCTGGAATGGAGTCAACATCAAAGGAATTGCAAATGGAGGAGAAAAAAAGAAAATTTGGGAAATTTAGTGACTCTAAGAAAATGGCCTGGGTTTATATCAGGTGCATTGCAAAGGACCAAAAGGTGCCAAAACTAAGCTCAGAGATGTTGCAAAAGCAGGGGAAAAAGTCAAGGAGGAAGACACAACTCAGGGGGCAAGATATGAGGGACATGCTATGAATACTTAAAACAAAAAAAAAAAAAAAAAAAAAAAATCCTTCCCAAAGTCAAAGCCATCAAAACGCAGGCAGGCCATACGCCAGCAAGGGCAGGCACATGCAGCAAATCTTGCCAAAATTGATCCCCACTGAAGGCCAAAACAGAAAAGAAGGACCTACAAACACGCTGGAAAGGAGTCAACATCAAAGGAATTGCAATTGGAGGAGAAAAAAAGAAAGTTAGGGAAACTACTGACTCTAAAAAAATGGCTTGGTTTTATGTCAGGTGCATTGCAAAGGACCAAAAGGTGCCAAATCTAAGCTCACAGATGTTGCAAAAGCAGGGGAAAAAGTCAAGGAGGAAGACACAACTTAGGGGGCAAGATATGAGGGACATGGCATGAATAGTTAAAACAAAAAAAAAAATAAAAAAGAAAAAATCGTTCCCAAAGTCAAAGCCATCAAAATGCAGGCAGGCCACACGCCAGCAAGTGCAGGCACATGCAGCAAAGCTTGCCAAAATTGATCCCCACTGAAGCCAAAGCAGAAAAGATGGACTTACAAACACGCTGGAATGGAGACACCATCAAAGGAATTGCAATTGGAGGAGAAAAAAAAAAAATGGGGAAATTTAGTGACTCTAAGAAAATGGCCTGGGGTTTTATGAGGTGCATAGCAAAGGACCAAAAGGTGCCAAAACTAAGCTCAGGGATGTTGCAAAAGCAGGGGAAAAAGTCAAGGAGGAAGACACAACTTAGGGGGCAAGATATGAGGGACATGGCATGAATACTTAAAATAATAACAAAAAAAAAAAAATGAAAAAATCTTTCCCAAAGTCAAAGCCATCAAAATGCAGGCAGGCCATACGCCACCAAGGGCAGGCACATGCAGCAAAGCTTGCAAAAATTGATCCCCACTGAAGGCCAAAACAGAAAAGAAGGACCTACAAACACGCTGGAATGGAGTCAACATCAAAGGAAAGGCAATTGGAGGAGAAAAAAAGAAAATTTGGGAAATTTAGTGACTCTAAGAAAATGGCCTGGGGTTTATATCAGGTGCACTGCAAAGGACCAAAAGGTGCCAAAACTAAGCTCAGAGATGTTGCAAAAGCAGGGGAAAAAGTCAAGGAGGAAGACACAACTCAGGGGGCAAGATATGAGGGACATGGCATGAATAATTAAATCAAAAAAAAAAAAAAAAAGAAAATATCTTTCCCAAAGTCAAAGCCATCAAAATGCAGGCAGGCCATACGCCAGCAAGGGCAGGCACATGCAGCAAAGCTTGCCAAAATTGATCCCCACTGAAGGCCAAAACAGAAAAGAAGGACCTACAAACACGCTGGAATGGAGACCACTTCAAAGGATTTGCAATTGGAGGAGAAAAAAAGAAAGTTAGGGAAACTACTGACTCTAAAAAAATGGCTTGGGTTTATGTCAGGTGCATTGCAAAGAACCAAAAGGTGCCAAAACTAAGCTCACAGATGTTGCAAAAGCAGGGGAAAAAGTCAAGGAGGAAGACACAACTCAGGGGGCAAGATATGAGGGACATGGCATGAATACTTAAAACAAAAAAAAAAAAAAAAGAGAATATCTTTCCCAAAGTCAAAGCCATCAAAATGCAGGCAGGCCATACGCCAGCAAGGGCAGGCACATGCAGCAAAGCTTCCCAAAATTGATCCCCACTGAAGGCCAAAACAGAAAAGAAGGACCTACAAACACGCTGGAATGGAGACCACTTCAAAGGATTTGCAATAGGAGCAGAAAAAAAGAAAATTTGGGAAATTACTGACTCTAAAAAAATGGCTTGTGTTTATATCAGGTGCATTGCAAAGGACCAAAAGATGCCAAAACTAAGCTCAGAGATGTTGCAAAAGCAGGGGAAAAAGTCAAGGAGGAAGACACAACTTAGGGGGCAAGATATGAGGGACATGGCATGAATACTTAAAACAAAAAAAAAAAAAAACCAGAAAATATCTTTCCCAAAGTCAAAGCCATCAAAATGCAGGCAAGCCACACGCCACCAAGTGCAGGCACATGCAGCAAAGCTTGCCAAAATTGATCCCCACTGAAGACTAAAATAGAAATGAAGGACCTACAAACACGCTGGAAAGGAGTCAACATCAAAGGAATTGCAATTGGAGGAGAAAAAAAGAAAATTTTGGAAATTTAGTGACTCTTAGAAAGTGGCCTGGGGTTTTATCAGGTGCAGTGCAAAGGACCAAAAGGTGCCAACACTAAGCTCACAGATGTTGCAAAAGCAGGGGAAAAAGTCAAGGAGGAAGACACAACTTAGGGGGCAAGATATGAGGGACATAGCATGAACACTTCAGAAAACAACCAAAAAAGAAAAAAATCTTTCCCAAAGCCAAAGCCATCAAAAGTCATGGCCTGCCATCAAGTGCAGGGACATGCACCAAAGATTTCTCTATTGGTCCCCATTGAAATCGCAAGATTCCTTTTCCCTTCCCAAAAGGAAATTTCATTTCCTTTCGAAAAGGGAAAATGAATCTTGCGAATCCCAAAAGAAAGGCTTACAAACACTCTGGAAAGGATATAGGTTCAAATGAAATGCAATTGAAAAAAGCAGAAAATCGGGAATTTTAATCTCTTCAAAAAAAAGTTTTGAGGAAATCAGCTACAATGCAAAGGACCAAAAGGTGCCAAAATTAAGCTCACAGATGTTGCAAAAGCAGGGGAAAAAGTCAAGGAGGAAGACACAACTTAGGGGGCAAGATATGAGGGACATGGCATGAATACTTAAAATAATAAAAAAAACAAAAATAAAAAATCTTTCCCAAAGTCAAAGCCATCAAAATGCAGGCAGGCCACACGCCACCAAGGGCAGGCACATGCAGCAAAGCTTGCCAAAATTGATCCCCACTGAAGGCCAAAACAGAAAAGAAAGACCTACAAACACGCTGGAACGGAGACACCATCAAAGGAATTGCAATTGGAGGAGAAATGAATAAAATTTGGGAAATTTAATGACTCTTAGAAAGTGGCCTGGGGTTTTATCAGGTGCAGTGCAAAGGACCAAAAGATGCCAAAACTAAGCTCACAGATGTTGCAAAAGCAGGGGAAAAAGTCAAGGAGGAAGACACAACTCAGGGGGCAAGATATGAGGGACATGGCATGAATACTTAAAATATTAAAAAAAAAAAAAAGAAAAAATCTTTCCCAAAGTCAAAGCCATCAAAATGCAGGCAGGCCATACGCCAGCAAGGGCAGGCACATGCAGCAAAGCTTGCCAAAATTGATCCCCACTAAAGGCCAAAACAGAAAAGAAGGACTTACAAACACGCTGGAAAGGAGCCAACATCAAAGGAATTGCAATTGGAGGAGAAAAAAAGAAAATTTTGGAAATTTAGTGACTCTAATAAAATGGCCTGGGTTTATATCAGGTGCAGTGCAAAGGACAAAAAGGTGCAAAAACTAAGCTCACAGATGTTGCAAAAGCAGGGGAAAAAGTCAAGGAGGAAGACAGAACTTAGGGGGCAAGATATGAGGGACATGGCATGAACACTTCAGAAAACAACCAAAAAAAGAAAAAATCTTTCCCAAAGTCAAAGCCATCAAATTGCAGGCAGGCCATATGCCACCAAGGGCAGGCACATGCAGCAAAGCTTGCCAAAATTGCTCCCCACTGAAGGCCAAAACAGAAAAGAAGGACCTACAAACACGCTGGAATGGAGACAACATCAAACGATTTGATATTGGAGGAGAAAAAAAGAAAATTAGGGAAATTACCGACTCTAAAAAAATGGCCTGGGTTTATATCAGGTGCATTGCAAAGGACCAAAAGGTGCCAAAACTAAGCTCAGAGATGTTGCAAAAGCAGGGGAAAAAGTCAAGGAGGAAGACACAACTTAGGGGACAAGATATGAGGGACATGGCATGAATACTTAAAACAAAAAAAAAAAAAAAAAAAGAAAAAATCTTTCCCAAAGTCAAAGCCATCAAAATGTAGGCAGGCCATACGCCAGCAAGGGCAGGCACATGCAGCAAAGCTTGCCAAAATTGATCCCCACTGAAGGCTAAAACAGAAAAGAAGGACCTACAAACACGCTGGAAAGGAGTCAACATCAAAGGAATTGCAATTGGAGGAGAAAAATGAAAATTTGGGAAATTTATTCACTCTTAGAAAGTGGCCTGGGGTTTAGGCAGGTGCAGTGCAAAGGACCAAAAGATGCCAAAACTAAGCTCACAGATGTTGCAAAAGCAGGGGGAAAAGTCAAGGAGGAAGACACAACTTAGGGGGCAAGATATGAGGGACATAGCATGAACACTTCAGAAAACAACCAAAAAAGGAAAAAAATCTTTCCCAAAGTCAAAGCCATCAAAAGGCATGGCCTGCCATCAAGTGCAGGGACATGCACCAAAGATTCCTCTATTGCTCCCCATTGAAATCGCAAGATTCCTTTTCCCTTCCCGAAAGGAAATGAAATTTCCTTTCGGGAAGGGAAAAGGAATCTTGCGAATCCCAAAAGAAAGGCTTACAAACACTCTGGAAAGGAGATAGGTTCAAATGAAATGCAATTGAAAAAAGCAGAAAATCGGGAATTTTAATCTCTTCAAAAAAAAGCTGTGAGGAAATCAGCTACAATGCAAAGGACCAAAGGGTGCCAAAATTAAGCTCACAGATGTTGCAAAAGCAGGGGAAAAAGTCAAGGAGGAAGACACAACTTAGGGGGCAAGATATGAGGGACATGGCATGAATACTTAAAATAATAAAAAAAACAAAAAAAAAAAATCTTTCCAAAGTCAAAGCCATCAAAATGCAGGCAGGCCATACGCCACCAAGGGCAGGCACATGCAGCAAACCTTGCAAAAATTGATCCCCACTGAAGGCCAAAACAGAAAAGAAGGACGTACAAACACGCTGGAACGGAGACACCATCAAAGGAATTGCAATTGGAAGAGAAAAGAATAAAATTTGGGAAATTTAATGACTCTTAAAAAGTGGCCTGGGGTTTTATCAGGTGCAGTGCAAAGGACAAAATGGTGCCAAAACTAAGCTCACAGATGTTGCAAAAGCAGGGGAAAAAGTCAAGGAGGAAGACGCAACAGGGGGCAAGATATGAGGGACATGGCATGAATACTTAAAACAAAACAAAAAAAAAAAATAATTAAAAAGCTATCCCAAAGTCAAAGCCATCAAAATGCAGGCAACCCACACGCCCGCAAGGGCAGGCACATGCAGCAAAGCTTGCAAAAATTGATCCACACTGAAGGCAAAAACAGAAAAGAAGGACTTACAAACACGCTGGAATGGAGACACCATCAAAGGAATTGCAGTTGGAGGAGAAAAAAAGAAAATTTGGGATAATTAATGACTCTTAGAAAGTGGCCTGGGGTTTTATCAGGTGCAGTGCAAAGGACCAAAAGATGCCAAAACTAAGCTCACAGATGTTGCAAAAGCAGGGGAAAAAGTCAAGGAGGAAGACACAACTCAGGGGGCAAGATATGAGGGACGTGGCATGAATACTTAAAACAAAAAAGAAAAAAAAAAGAAAAAATCTTTCCCAAAGTCAAAGCCATCAAAATGCAGGCAGGCCATACGCCACCAAGGGCAGGCACATGCAGCAAATCTTGCCAAAATTGATCCCCACTGAAGGCCAAAACAGAAAAGAAGGACCTACACACACGCTGGAAATGAGTAAACATCAAAGGAATTGCAATTGGAGGAGAAAAAAAGAAAATTAAGGAAATTTAGTGACTCTAAGAAAATGGCCTGGGGTTTTATCAGGTGCAGTGCAAAGGACCAAATGGTGCCAAAACTAAGCTCACAGATGTTGCAAAAGCAGGGGAAAAAGTCAAGGAGGAAGACACAACTTAGGGGGCAAGATATGAGGGACATGGCATGAACACTTCAGAAAAAAACCAAAAAAAGGAAAAAATCTTTCCCAAAGTCAAAGCCATCAAAAGGCATGGCCTGCCATCAAGTGCAGGGACATGCACCAAAGATTCCTCTATTGGTCCCCATTGAAATCGCAAGATTCCTTTTCCCTTCCCGAAAGGAAATGAAATTTCCTTTCGGGAAGGGAAAAGGAATCTTGCGAATCCCAAAAGAAAGGCTTACAAACACTCTGGAAAGGAGATAGGTTCAAATGAAATGCGATTGAAAAAAGCAGAAAATCGGGAATTTTAGTCTCTCCAAAAAATAGGCTGTGAGGAAATCAGCTGCATTGCAAAGGCCCAAAAGATGCCAAAACTAAGCTCACAGATGTTGCAAAAGCAGGGGAAAATGTCAAGGAGGAGGACACAACAGGGGGCAAGATATGAGGGACATGGCATGAATACTTAAAATATTAAAAAAAAAAAACAGAAAAAATCTTTCCCAAAGTCAAAGCCATCAAAATGCAGGCAGGCCATACGCCAGCAAGGGCAGGCACATGCAGCAAAGCTTGCCAAAATTGATCCCCACTAAAGGCCAAAACAGAAAAGAAGGACTTACAAACACGCTGGAAAGGAGCCAACATCAAAGGAATTGCAATTGGAGGAGAAAAAAAGAAAATTTTGGAAATTTAGTGACTCTAAGAAAATGGCCTGGGTTTATATCAGGTGCAGTGCAAAGGACAAAAAGGTGCAAAAACTAAGCTCACAGATGTTGCAAAAGCAGGGGAAAAAGTCAAGGAGGAAGACACAACTCAGGGGGCAAGATATGAGGGACATGGCATGAATACTTAAAATAATAAAAAAAAAAAAAAAAAAGAAAAAATGTTTCCCAAAGTCAAAGCCATCAAAATGCAGGCAGGCCATACGCCACCAAGTGCAGGCACATGCAGCAAAGCTTGCCAAAATTGATCCCCACTGAAGGGCAAAACAGAAAAGAAGGACCTACAAACACGCTGGAAATGTGTCAACATCAAAGGAATTGCAATTGGAGGAGAAAAAAAGAAAATTTTGGAAATTTAGTGACTCTAATAAAATGGCCTGGGTTTATATCAGGTGCAGTGCAAAGGACAAAAAGGTGCAAAAACTAAGCTCACAGATGTTGCAAAAGCAGGGGAAAAAGTCAAGGAGGAAGACAGAACTTAGGGGGCAAGATATGAGGGACATGGCATGAACACTTCAGAAAACAACCAAAAAAAGAAAAAATCTTTCCCAAAGTCAAAGCCATCAAATTGCAGGCAGGCCATATGCCACCAAGGGCAGGCACATGCAGCAAAGCTTGCCAAAATTGCTCCCCACTGAAGGCCAAAACAGAAAAGAAGGACCTACAAACACGCTGGAATGGAGACAACATCAAACGATTTGATATTGGAGGAGAAAAAAAGAAAATTAGGGAAATTACCGACTCTAAAAAAATGGCCTGGGTTTATATCAGGTGCATTGCAAAGGACCAAAAGGTGCCAAAACTAAGCTCAGAGATGTTGCAAAAGCAGGGGAAAAAGTCAAGGAGGAAGACACAACTTAGGGGACAAGATATGAGGGACATGGCATGAATACTTAAAACAAAAAAAAAAAAAAAAAAAGAAAAAATCTTTCCCAAAGTCAAAGCCATCAAAATGTAGGCAGGCCATACGCCAGCAAGGGCAGGCACATGCAGCAAAGCTTGCCAAAATTGATCCCCACTGAAGGCTAAAACAGAAAAGAAGGACCTACAAACACGCTGGAAAGGAGTCAACATCAAAGGAATTGCAATTGGAGGAGAAAAATGAAAATTTGGGAAATTTATTCACTCTTAGAAAGTGGCCTGGGGTTTAGGCAGGTGCAGTGCAAAGGACCAAAAGATGCCAAAACTAAGCTCACAGATGTTGCAAAAGCAGGGGGAAAAGTCAAGGAGGAAGACACAACTTAGGGGGCAAGATATGAGGGACATAGCATGAACACTTCAGAAAACAACCAAAAAAGGAAAAAAATCTTTCCCAAAGTCAAAGCCATCAAAAGGCATGGCCTGCCATCAAGTGCAGGGACATGCACCAAAGATTCCTCTATTGCTCCCCATTGAAATCGCAAGATTCCTTTTCCCTTCCCGAAAGGAAATGAAATTTCCTTTCGGGAAGGGAAAAGGAATCTTGCGAATCCCAAAAGAAAGGCTTACAAACACTCTGGAAAGGAGATAGGTTCAAATGAAATGCAATTGAAAAAAGCAGAAAATCGGGAATTTTAATCTCTTCAAAAAAAAGCTGTGAGGAAATCAGCTACAATGCAAAGGACCAAAGGGTGCCAAAATTAAGCTCACAGATGTTGCAAAAGCAGGGGAAAAAGTCAAGGAGGAAGACACAACTTAGGGGGCAAGATATGAGGGACATGGCATGAATACTTAAAATAATAAAAAAAACAAAAAAAAAAAATCTTTCCAAAGTCAAAGCCATCAAAATGCAGGCAGGCCATACGCCACCAAGGGCAGGCACATGCAGCAAACCTTGCAAAAATTGATCCCCACTGAAGGCCAAAACAGAAAAGAAGGACGTACAAACACGCTGGAACGGAGACACCATCAAAGGAATTGCAATTGGAAGAGAAAAGAATAAAATTTGGGAAATTTAATGACTCTTAAAAAGTGGCCTGGGGTTTTATCAGGTGCAGTGCAAAGGACAAAATGGTGCCAAAACTAAGCTCACAGATGTTGCAAAAGCAGGGGAAAAAGTCAAGGAGGAAGACGCAACAGGGGGCAAGATATGAGGGACATGGCATGAATACTTAAAACAAAACAAAAAAAAAAAATAATTAAAAAGCTATCCCAAAGTCAAAGCCATCAAAATGCAGGCAACCCACACGCCCGCAAGGGCAGGCACATGCAGCAAAGCTTGCAAAAATTGATCCACACTGAAGGCAAAAACAGAAAAGAAGGACTTACAAACACGCTGGAATGGAGACACCATCAAAGGAATTGCAGTTGGAGGAGAAAAAAAGAAAATTTGGGATAATTAATGACTCTTAGAAAGTGGCCTGGGGTTTTATCAGGTGCAGTGCAAAGGACCAAAAGATGCCAAAACTAAGCTCACAGATGTTGCAAAAGCAGGGGAAAAAGTCAAGGAGGAAGACACAACTCAGGGGGCAAGATATGAGGGACGTGGCATGAATACTTAAAACAAAAAAGAAAAAAAAAAGAAAAAATCTTTCCCAAAGTCAAAGCCATCAAAATGCAGGCAGGCCATACGCCACCAAGGGCAGGCACATGCAGCAAATCTTGCCAAAATTGATCCCCACTGAAGGCCAAAACAGAAAAGAAGGACCTACACACACGCTGGAAATGAGTAAACATCAAAGGAATTGCAATTGGAGGAGAAAAAAAGAAAATTAAGGAAATTTAGTGACTCTAAGAAAATGGCCTGGGGTTTTATCAGGTGCAGTGCAAAGGACCAAATGGTGCCAAAACTAAGCTCACAGATGTTGCAAAAGCAGGGGAAAAAGTCAAGGAGGAAGACACAACTTAGGGGGCAAGATATGAGGGACATGGCATGAACACTTCAGAAAAAAACCAAAAAAAGGAAAAAATCTTTCCCAAAGTCAAAGCCATCAAAAGGCATGGCCTGCCATCAAGTGCAGGGACATGCACCAAAGATTCCTCTATTGGTCCCCATTGAAATCGCAAGATTCCTTTTCCCTTCCCGAAAGGAAATGAAATTTCCTTTCGGGAAGGGAAAAGGAATCTTGCGAATCCCAAAAGAAAGGCTTACAAACACTCTGGAAAGGAGATAGGTTCAAATGAAATGCGATTGAAAAAAGCAGAAAATCGGGAATTTTAGTCTCTCCAAAAAATAGGCTGTGAGGAAATCAGCTGCATTGCAAAGGCCCAAAAGATGCCAAAACTAAGCTCACAGATGTTGCAAAAGCAGGGGAAAATGTCAAGGAGGAGGACACAACAGGGGGCAAGATATGAGGGACATGGCATGAATACTTAAAATATTAAAAAAAAAAAACAGAAAAAATCTTTCCCAAAGTCAAAGCCATCAAAATGCAGGCAGGCCATACGCCAGCAAGGGCAGGCACATGCAGCAAAGCTTGCCAAAATTGATCCCCACTAAAGGCCAAAACAGAAAAGAAGGACTTACAAACACGCTGGAAAGGAGCCAACATCAAAGGAATTGCAATTGGAGGAGAAAAAAAGAAAATTTTGGAAATTTAGTGACTCTAAGAAAATGGCCTGGGTTTATATCAGGTGCAGTGCAAAGGACAAAAAGGTGCAAAAACTAAGCTCACAGATGTTGCAAAAGCAGGGGAAAAAGTCAAGGAGGAAGACACAACTCAGGGGGCAAGATATGAGGGACATGGCATGAATACTTAAAATAATAAAAAAAAAAAAAAAAAAGAAAAAATGTTTCCCAAAGTCAAAGCCATCAAAATGCAGGCAGGCCATACGCCACCAAGTGCAGGCACATGCAGCAAAGCTTGCCAAAATTGATCCCCACTGAAGGGCAAAACAGAAAAGAAGGACCTACAAACACGCTGGAAATGTGTCAACATCAAAGGAATTGCAATTGGAGGAGAAAAAACGAAAATTTGGGAAATTTAGTGACTCTAAGAAAATGGCCTGGGGTTTATATCAGTTGCAGAGAAAAGGACCAAAAGATGCCAAAACTAAGCTCACAGATGTTGCAAAAGCAGGGGAAAAAGTCAAGGAGGAAGACAGAACTTATGGGGCAAGATATGAGGGACATGGCATGAACACTTCAGAAAACAACCAAAAAAAGAAAAAATCTTTCCCAAAGCCAAAGCCATCAAAATGCAGGCAGGCCATATGCCACCAAGGGCAGGCACATGCAGCAAAGCTTGCCAAAATTGATCCCCACTGAAGGCCAAAACAGAAAAGAAGGACCTACAAACACGCAGGAATGGAGACAACATCAAACGATTTGATATTGGAGGAGAAAAAAAGAAAATTAGGGAAATTACTGACTCTAAAAAAATGGCCTGGGTTTATATCAGGTGCATTGCAAAGGACGAAAAGGTGCCAAAACTAAGCTCAGAGATGTTGCAAAAGCAGGGGAAAAAGTCAAGGAGGAAGACACCACTCAGGGGGCAAGATATGAGGGACATGGCATGAATACTTAAAACAAAAAAAAAAAAAAAAGAAAAAATCTTTCCCAAAGTCAAAGCCATCAAAATGCAGGCAGGCCATACGCCACCAAGTGCAGGCACATGCAGCAAAGCTTGCCAAAATTGATCCCCACTGAAGCCAAAACAGAAAAGAAGGACTTACAAACACGCTGGAATGGAGACACCATCAAAGGAATTGCAATTGGAGGAGAAAAAAAAAAAATGGGGAAATTTAGTGACTCTAAGAAAATGGCCTGGTGTTTTATGAGGTGCATTGCAAAGGACCAAAAGGTGCCAAAACTAAGCTCAGGGATGTTGCAAAAGCAGGGGAAAAAGTCAAGGAGGAAGACACAACTCAGGGG
Organism: Artemisiospiza belli; assembly: GCA_021963965.1. NCBI lineage: Eukaryota > Metazoa > Chordata > Aves > Passeriformes > Passerellidae > Artemisiospiza > Artemisiospiza belli. The sequence continues at coordinate 271,890 of JAKDEW010000357.1, read as the reverse complement.
GCAAGATATGAGGGACATGGCATGAATACTTAAAACAAAAAAGAAAAAAAAAAGAAAAAATCTTTCCCAAAGTCAAAGCCATCAAAATGCAGGCAGGCCATACGCCAGCAAGTGCAGGCACATGCAGCAAAGCTTGCCAAAATTGATCCCCACTGAAGGCCAAAACAGAAAAGAAGGACCTACAAACACGCTGGAATGGAGACACCATCAAAGGAATTGCAATTGGAGGAGAAAAAAAGAAAATTTGGGAAATTTAGTGACTCTAAGAAAATGGCCTGGGGTTTTATCAGGTGCAGTGCAAAGGACCAAAAGATGCCAAAACTAAGCTCACAGATGTTGCAAAAGCAGGGGAAAAAGTCAAGGAGGAAGACACAACTTAGGAAGCAAGATATGAGGGACATGGCATGAATACTTAAAAAAAAAAAAAAAAAAAAAAGAAAAAATCTTTCCCAAAGTCAAAGCCATCAAAATGCAGGCAGGCCATACGCCACCAAGGGCAGGCACATGCAGCAAAGCTTGCCAACATTGATCCCCACTGAAGGCCAAAAACAGAAAGGAAGAACCTAGAAAACACGCAGGAATGGAGACCACTTCAAAGGATTTGCAATAGGAGGAGAAAAAAAGAAAGTTAGGGAAATTACTGACTCTAAAAAAATGGCTTGGGTTTATGTCAGGTGCATTGCAAAGGACCAAAAGGTGCCAAAACTAAGCTCACAAATGTTGCAAAAGCAGCGGAAAAAGTCAAGGAGGAAGACACAACTTAGGGAGCAAGATATGAGAGACATGGCATGAATACTTAAAAAAAAAAAAAAAAAAAAAAAAGAAAAAATCTATCCCAAAGTCAAAGCCATCAAAATGCAGGCAGGCCATACGCCAGCAAGTGCAGGCACATGCAGCAAAGCTTGCCAAAATTGATCCCTACTGAAGCCAAAACAGAAAAGAAGGACTTACAAACACGCTGGAATGGAGACACCATCAAAAGAATTGCAATTGGAGGAGAAAAAAAAAAAATTGGGAAATTTAGTGACTCTAAGAAAATGGCCTGGGTTTTATCAGGTGCATTGCAAAGGACCAAAAGGTGCCAAAACTAAGCTCACAGATGTTGCAAAAGCAGGGGAAAAAGTCAAGGAGGAAGACTAATCTTAGTGGGCAAGATATGAGGGACATGGCATGAATACTTAAAAAAAAAAAAAAAAAAAAAAAGAAAATATCTATCCCAAAGTCAAAGCCATCAAAATGCAGGCAGGCCATACGCCAGCAAGTGCAGGCACATGCAGCAAAGCTTGCCAAAATTGATCCCTACTGAAGCCAAAACAGAAAAGAAGGACTTACAAACACGCTGGAATGGAGACACCATCAAAAGAATTGCAATTGGAGGAGAAAAAAAAAAAATTGGGAAATTTAGTGACTCTAAGAAAATGTCCTGGGTTTTATCAGGTGCATTGCAAAGGACCAAAAGGTGCCAAAACTAAGCTCAGATATGTTGCAAAAGCAGGGGAAAAAGTCAAGGAGGAAGACACAACTTAGGGAGCAAGATATGAGGGACATGGCATGAACACTTAAAACAAAAGAGAAAAAAAAAGGAAAAAATCTTTCCCAAAGTCAAAGCCATCAAAATGCAGGCAGGCAATACGCCAGCAAGAGCAGGCACATGCAGCAAAGCTTGCCAAAATTGATCCCCACTGAAGGCCAAAACAGAAAAGAAGGACCTACAAACACGCTGGAATGGAGTCAACATCAAAGGAATTGCAATTGGAGGAGAAAAAAAGAAAATTTGGGAAATTTAGTGACTCTCAGAAAATGGCCTGGGTTTATATCAGGTGCATTGCAAAGGACCAAAAGGTGCCAAAACTAAGCTCAGAGATGTTGCAAAAGCAGGGGAAAAAGTCAAGGAGGAAGACACAACTCAGGGGGCAAGATATGAGGGACATGGCATGAATACTTAAAACAAAAAAAAAAAAAAAAAGAAAAAATCCTTCCCAAAGTCAAAGCCATCAAAATGCAGGCAGGCCATACGCCAGCAAGGGCAGGCACATGCAGCAAATCTTGCCAAAATTGATCCCCACTGAAGGCCAAAACAGAAAAGAAGGACCTACAAACACGCTGGAAAGGAGTCAACATCAAAGGAATTGCAATTGGAGGAGAAAAAAAGAAAGTTAGGGAAACTACTGACTCTAAAAAAATGGCTTGGTTTTATGTCAGGTGCATTGCAAAGGACCAAAAGATGCCAAATCTAAGCTCACAGATGTTGCAAAAGCAGGGGAAAAAGTCAAGGAGGAAGACACAACTTAGGGGGCAAGATATGAGGGACATGGCATGAATAGTTAAAACAAAAAAAAAAATAAAAAAGAAAAAATCGTTCCCAAAGTCAAAGCCATCAAAATGCAGGCAGGCCACACGCCAGCAAGTGCAGGCACATGCAGCAAAGCTTGCCAAAATTGATCCCCACTGAAGCCAAAGCAGAAAAGAAGGACTTACAAACACGCTGGAATGGAGACACCATCAAAGGAATTGCAATTGGAGGAGAAAAAAAAAAAATGGGGAAATTTAGTGACTCTAAGAAAATGGCCTGGGGTTTTATGAGGTGCATAGCAAAGGACCAAAAGGTGCCAAAACTAAGCTCAGGGATGTTGCAAAAGCAGGGGAAAAAGTCAAGGAGGAAGACACAACTTAGGGGGCAAGATATGAGGGACATGGCATGAATACTTAAAATACTAACAAAAAAAAAAAAATGAAAAAATCTTTCCCAAAGTCAAAGCCATCAAAATGCAGGCAGGCCATACACCACTAAGGGCAGGCACATGCAGCAAAGCTTGCCAAAATTGATCCCCACTGAAGGCCAAAACAGAAAAGAAGGACCTACAAACACGCTGGAATGGAGTCAACATCAAAGGAAAGGCAATTGGAGGAGAAAAAAAGAAAATTTGGGAAATTTAGTGACTCTAAGAAAATGGCCTGGGGTTTATATCAGGTGCACTGCAAAGGACCAAAAGGTGCCAAAACTAAGCTCAGAGATGTTGCAAAAGCAGGGGAAAAAGTCAAGGAGGAAGACACAACTCAGGGGGCAAGATATGAGGGACATGGCATGAATACTTAAATCAAAAAAAAAAAAAAAAAGAAAATATCTTTCCCAAAGTCAAAGCCATCAAAATGCAGGCAGGCCATACGCCAGCAAGGGCAGGCACATGCAGCAAAGCTTGCCAAAATTGATCCCCACTGAAGGCCAAAACAGAAAAGAAGGACCTACAAACACGCTGGAATGGAGACCACTTCAAAGGATTTGCAATTGGAGGAGAAAAAAAGAAAGTTAGGGAAACTACTGACTCTAAAAAAATGGCTTGGGTTTATGTCAGGTGCATTGCAAAGGACCAAAAGGTGCCAAAACTAAGCTCACAGATGTTGCAAAAGCAGGGGTAAAAGTCAAGGAGGAAGACACAACTTAGGGGGCAAGATATGAGGGACAAGGCATGAATACTTAAAAAAAAAAAAAAAAAAAAAAAAAGAAAAAATATATCCCAAAGTCAAAGCCATCAAAATGCAGGCAGGCCATACGCCAGCAAGTGCAGGCACATGCAGCAAAGCTTGCCAAAATTGATCCCTACTGAAGCCAAAACAGAAAAGAAGGACTTACAAACACGCTGGAATGGAGACACCATCAAAAGAATTGCAATTGGAGGAGAAAAAAAAAAAATTGGGAAATTTAGTGACTCTAAGAAAATGTCCTGGGTTTTATCAGGTGCATTGCAAAGGACCAAAAGGTGCCAAAACTAAGCTCACAGATGTTGCAAAAGCAGGGGAAAAAGTCAAGGAGGAAGACACAACTTAGGGGGCAAGATATGAGGGACATGGCATGAATACTTAAAAAAAAAAAAAAAAAAAAAAAAGAAAAAATCTATCCCAAAGTCAAAGCCATCAAAATGCAGGCAGGCCATACGCCAGCAAGGGCAGGCACATGCAGCAAAGCTTGCCAAAATTGATCCCCACTGAAGGCCAAAACAGAAAAGAAGGACCTACAAACACGCTGGAATGGAGTCAACATCAAAGGAAAGGCAATTGGAGGAGAAAAAAAGAAAATTTGGGAAATTTAGTGACTCTAAGAAAATGGCCTGGGGTTTATATCAGGTGCACTGCAAAGGACCAAAAGGTGCCAAAACTAAGCTCAGAGATGTTGCAAAAGCAGGGGAAAAAGTCAAGGAGGAAGACACAACTCAGGGGGAAAGATATGAGGGACATGGCATGAATACTTAAATCAAAAAAAAAAAAAAAAAAGAAAATATCTTTCCCAAAGTCAAAGCCATCAAAATGCAGGCAGGCCATACGCCACCAAGGGCAGGCACATGCAGCAAAGCTTGCCAAAATTGATCCCCACTGAAGGCCAAAACAGAAAAGAAGGACCTACAAACACGCTGGAATGGAGTCAACATCAAAGGAATTGCAATTGGAGGAGAAAAAAAGAAAATTTTGGAAATTTAGTGACTCTAAGAAAATGGCCTGGGTTTATATCAGGTGCATTGCAAAGGACCAAAAGGTGCCAAAACTAAGCTCACAGATGTTGCAAAAGCAGGGGAAAAAGTCAAGGAGGAAGACACAACTCAGGGGGCAAGATATGAGGGACATGGCATGAATACTTAAAACAAAAAAAAAAAAAAAAGAGAATATCTTTCCCAAAGTCAAAGCCATCAAAATGCAGGCAGGCCATACGCCAGCAAGGGCAGGCACATGCAGCAAAGCTTCCCAAAATTGATCCCCACTGAAGGCCAAAACAGAAAAGAAGGACCTACAAACACGCTGGAATGGAGACCACTTCAAAGGATTTGCAATAGGAGCAGAAAAAAAGAAAATTTGGGAAATTACTGACTCTAAAAAAATGGCTTGTGTTTATATCAGGTGCATTGCAAAGGACCAAAAGATGCCAAAACTAAGCTCAGAGATGTTGCAAAAGCAGGGGAAAAAGTCAAGGAGGAAGACACAACTCAGGGGGCAAGATATGAGGGACATGGCATGAATACTTAAAACAAAAAAAAAAAAAAAAAAGAAAATATCTTTCCCAAAGTCAAAGCCATCAAAATGCAGGCAAGCCACACGCCACCAAGTGCAGGCACATGCAGCAAAGCTTGCCAAAATTGATCCCCACTGAAGGCCAAAACAGAAAAGAAGGACCTACAAAAACGCTGGAAAGGAGTCAACATCAAAGGAATTGCAATTGGAGGAGAAAAAATGAAAATTTTGGAAATTTAGTGACTCTAAGAAAATGGCCTGGGTTTATATCAGGTGCAGTGCAAAGGACCAAAAGATGCCAAAAATAAGCTCACAGATGTTGCAAAAGCAGGGGAAAAAGTCAAGGAGGAAGACAGAACTTAGGGGGCAAGATATGAGGGACATGGCATGAACACTTCAGAAAACAACCAAAAAAAGAAAAAAATCTTTCCCAAAGTCAAAGACATCAAAATGCATCGCCTTCCATCAAGTGCAGGGACATGCAACAAGGTTCCTCTATTGGTCCCCAATGAAATCGCAAGATTCCTTTTCCCTTCATGAAAGGAAATGAAATTTCCTTTCGGGAAGGGAAAAGGAATCTTGCGAATCCCAAAAGAAAGGCTTACAAACACTCTGGAAAGGAGATAGATTCAAATGAAATGCAATTGAAAAAAGCAGAAAATCGGGAATTTTAGTCTCTTCAAAAAATAGGCTGTGAGGAAATCAGCTGCATGGCAAAGGACCAAAATGTGCCAAAACTAAGCTCACTGTAGGTGCAAAAGCAGGGGAAAAAGTCAAGGAGGAAGACACAACAGGGGGCAAGATATGAGGGACATGGCATGAATACTTAAAATATTAAAAAAAAAAAAAAGAAAAAATCTTTCCCAAAGTCAAAGCCATCAAAATGCAGGCGGGCCATGCGCCAGCAAGGGCAGGCACGTGCAGCAAAGCTTGCCAACATTGATCCCCACTGAAGGCTAAAACAGAAAAGAAGGACCTACAAACACGCTGGAATGGAGACACCATCAAATGAATTGCAATTGGAGGAGAAAAGCAGAAAATTTGGGAAATTTAATGACTGTTAGAAAGTGGCCTGGGGTTTTATCAGGTGCAGTGCAAAGGACCAAAAGGTGGCAAAACTAAGCTCAGAGGTGTTGCAAACCAGGGGAAAAAGTCAAGGAGGAAGACACAACTTAGGGGGCAAGATATGAGGGACATGGCATGAATACTTAAAACAAAAAAGAAAAAAAAAAGAAAAAATCTTTCCCAAAGTCAAAGCCATCAAAATGCAGGCAGGCCATACGCCAGCAATGGCAGGCACATGCAGCAAAGCTTGCCAAATATTGATCCCCACTGAAGGCCAAAACAGAAAAGAAGGACCTACAAACACGCTGGAATGGAGACCACTTCAAAGGATTTGCAATTGGAGGAGAAAATGAAAGTTAGGGAAATTACTGACTCTAAAAAAATGGCTTGTGTTTATGTCAGGTGCATTGCAAAGGACCAAAAGGTGCCAAAACTAAGCTCACAGATGTTGCAAAAGCAGGGGAAAAAGTCAAGGAGGAAGACACAACTTAGGGGGCAAGATATGAGGGACATGGCATGAATACTTAAAATATTAAAAAAAAAAAAAAAAAATAAAAAATCTTTCCCAAAGTCAAAGCCATCAAAATGCAGGCAGGCCATACGCCAGCAAGTGCAGGCACATGCAGCAAATCTTGCCAAAATTGATCCCCACTGAAGCCAAAACAGAAAAGAAGGACTTACAAACACGCTGGAATGGAGACACCATCAAAGGAATTGCAATTGGAGGAGAAAAAAAAAAAATGGGGAAATTTAGTGACTCTAATAATATGGCCTGGGTTTTATCAGGTGCATTGCAAAGGACCAAAAGGTGCCAAAACTAAGCTCACAGATGTTGCAAAAGCAGGGGAAAAAGTCAAGGAGGAAGACACAACTTAGGGAGCAAGATATGAGGGACATGGCATGAATACTTAAAATAATAACAAAAAAAAAAAAAGAAAAAATCTTTCCCAAAGTCAAAGCCATCAAAATGCAGGCAGGCCATACGCCACCAAGGGCAGGCACATGCAGCAAAGCTTGCCAAATATTGATCCCCACTGAAGGCCAAAACAGAAAAGAAGGACCTACAAACACGCTGGAAATGAGTCAACATGAAAGGAATTGCAATTGGAGGAGAAAAAAAGAAAATTTGGGAAATTTAGTGACTCTAAGAAAATGGCCTGGGGTTTTATCAGGTGCAGTGCAAAGGACCAAATGGTGCCAAAACTAAGCTCACAAATGTTGCAAAAACAGGGGAAAAAGTCAAGGAGGAAGACAGAACTTAGGGGGCAAGATATGAGGGACATGGCATGAACACTTCAGAAAACAACCAAAAAAAGAAAAAAATCTTTCCTAAAATCAAAGCCATCAAAAGGCATGGCCTGCCATCAAGTGCAGGGACATTCACCAAAGATTCCTCTATTTGTCCCCATTGAAATCGCAAGATTCCTTTTCCCTTCCCGAAAGGAAATGAAATTTCCTTTCGGGAAGGGAAAAGGGATCTTGCGAATCCCAAAAGAAAGGCTTACAAACACTCTGGAAAGGAGATAGGTCCAAATGAAATGCGACTGAAAAAAGCAGAAAATCGGGAATTTTAGTCTCTACAAAAAATAGGCTGTGAGGAAATCAGCTGCATTGCAAAGGACCAAAAGGTGCCAAAACTAAGCTCACAGATGTTGCAAAAGCAGGGGAAAAAGTCAAGGAGGAAGACACAACTTAGGGGGCAAGATATGAGGGACATGGCATGAATACTTAAAACAAAAAAGAAAAAAAAAAGAAAAAATCTTTCCCAAAGTCAAAGCCATCAAAATGCAGGCAGGCCATACGCCACCAAGGGCAGGCACATGCAGCAAAGCTTGCCAAAATTGATCCCCACTGAAGGCTAAAACAGAAAAGAAGGACCTACAAACACGCTGGAAAGGAGTCAACATCAAAGGAATTGCAATTGGAGGAGAAAAAAAGAAAATTTTGGAAATTTAGTGACTCTAAGAAAATGGCCTGGGTTTATATCAGGTGCAGTGCAAAGGACCAAAAGGTGCCAAAACTAAGCTCACAGATGTTGCAAAAGCAGGGGAAAAAGTCAAGGAGGAAGACACAACTTAGGGGGCAAGATATAAGGGACATGGCATGAATACTTAAAATAATAAAAAAAAAAAAAAAGAAAAAATCTTTCCCAAAGTCAAAGCCATCAAAATGCAGGCAGGCCATACGCCACCAAGTGCAGGCACATGCAGCAAAGCTTGCCAACATTGATCCCCACTGAAGGCCAAAACAGAAAAAAGGACTTACAACCACGCTGGAATGGAGACACAATCAAGGAATTGCAATTGGAGGAGAAAAAAAAAAAATTGGGAAATTTAGTGACTCTAAGAAAATGGCCTGGGTTTATATCAGGTGCAGTACAAAGGACAAAAAGATGCCAAAACTAAGCTCACAGATGTTGCAAAAGCAGGGGAAAAAGTCAAGGAGGAAGACACAACTTAGGGGGCAAGATATCAGGGACATGGCATGAATACTTAAAATAATGAAAAAAAAAAAAAGAAAAAATCTTTCCCAAAGTCAAAGCCATCAAAATGCAGGAAGGCCATACGCCAGCAAGGGCAGGCATATGCAGCAAAGCTTGCCAAAATTGATCCCCACTGAATGCCAAAACAGAAAAGAAGGACTTACAAACACGCTGGAAAGGAGTTAACATCAAAGGAATTGCAATTCGAGGAAAAAAAAGGAAAATTTTGGAAATTTAGTGACTCTAAGAAAATGTCCTGGGGTTTTATCAGGTGCATTGCAAAGGACCAAATGGTGCCAAAACTAAGCTCACAAATGTTGCAAAAGCAGAGGAAAAGTCAAGGAGGAAGACAGAACTTAGGGGGCAAGATATGTGGGACATGGCATGAACACTTCAGAAAACAACCAAAAAAAGAAAAAAATCTTTCCCAAAGTCAAAGCCATCAAAATGCAGGCAGGCCATACGCCACCAAGGGCAGGCACATGCAGCAAAGCTTGCCAACATTGATCCCCACTGAAGGCCAAAACAGAAAAGAAGGACCTGCAAACACGCAGGAATGGAGACCACTTCAAAGGATTTGCAATAGGAGGAGAAAAAAAGAAAGTTAGGGAAATTACTGACTCTAAAAAAATGGCTTGGGTTTATGTCAGGTGCATTGCAAAGGACCAAAAGGTGCCAAAACTAAGCTCACAAATGTTGCAAAAGCAGCGGAAAAAGTCAAGGAGGAAGACACAACTTAGGGAGCAATATATGAGAGACATGGCATGAATACATAAAAAAAAAAAAAAAAAAAAAAAAAGAAAAAATCTATCCAAAGTCAAAGCCATCAAAATGCAGGCAGGCCATACGCCAGCAAGTGCAGGCACATGCAGCAAAGCTTGCCAAAATTGATCCCTACTGAAGCCAAAACAGAAAAGAAGGACTTACAAACACGCTGGAATGGAGACACCATCAAAGGAATTGCAATTGGAGGAGAAAAAAAAAAAATTGGCAAATTTAGTGACTCTAAGAAAATGTCCTGGGTTTTATCAGGTGCATTGCAAAGGACCAAAAGGTGCCAAAACTAAGCTCAGAGATGTCGCAAAAGCAGGGGAAAAAGTCAAGGAGGAAGACTCAACTTAGGGGGCAAGATATGAGGGACATGGCATGAATACTTAAAACAAAAAAAAAAAAAAAAGAGAATATCTTTCCCAAAGTCAAAGCCATCAAAATGCAGGCAGGCCATACGCCACCAAGGGCAGGCACATGCAGCAAAGCTTGCCAAAATTGATCCCCACTGAAGGCCAAAACAGAAAAGAAGGACCTACAAACACGCTGGAATGGAGACCACTTCAAAGGAATTGCAATTGGAGGAGAAAAAAAGAAAATTTTGGAAATTTAGTGACTCTAAGAAAATGGCCTGGGTTTATATCAGGTGCAGTGCAAAGGACCAAAAGGTGCCAAAACTAAGCTCACAGATGTTGCAAAAGCAGGGGAAAAAGTCAAGGAGGAAGACACAACTTAGGGGGCAAGATATAAGGGACATGGCATGAATACTTAAAATAATAAAAAAAAAAAAAAAGAAAAAATCTTTCCCAAAGTCAAAGCCATCAAAATGCAGGCAGGCCATACGCCACCAAGTGCAGGCACATGCAGCAAAGCTTGCCAACATTGATCCCCACTGAAGGCCAAAACAGAAAAAAGGACTTACAACCACGCTGGAATGGAGACACAATCAAGGAATTGCAATTGGAGGAGAAAAAAAAAAAATTGGGAAATTTAGTGACTCTAAGAAAATGGCCTGGGTTTATATCAGGTGCAGTACAAAGGACAAAAAGATGCCAAAACTAAGCTCACAGATGTTGCAAAAGCAAGGGAAAAAGTCAAGGAGGAAGACACAACTTAGGGGGCAAGATATCAGGGACATGGCATGAATACTTAAAATAATGAAAAAAAAAAAAAAAGAAAAAATCTTTCCCAAATTCAAAGCCATCAAAATGCAGGCAGGCCATACGCCACCAAGGGCAGGCACATGCAGCAAAGCTTGCCAAAATTGATCCCCACTGAAGGCCAAAATAGAAAAGAAGGACCTACAAACATGCTGGAATGGAGACCACTTCAAAGGATTTGCAATCGGAGGAGAAAAAAAGAAAGTTAGGGAAATTACTGACTCTAAAAAAATGGCTTGGGTTTATGTCAGGTGCATTGCAAAGGACCAAAAGGTGCCAAAACTAAGCTCACAGATGTTGCAAAAGCAGGGGAAAAAGTCAAGGAGGAAGACACAACTTAGGAAGCAAGATATGAGGGACAAGGCATGAATACTTAAACCAAAAAAAAAAAAAAAAAAGAAAAAATCTTTCCCAAAGTCAAAGCCATCAAAATGCAGTCAGGCCATACGCCACCAAGGGCAGGCACATGCAGCAAAGCTTGCCAACATTGATCCCCACTGAAGGCCAAAACAGAAAAGAAGGACCTACAAACACGCTGGAATGGAGACACAATCAAGGAATTGCAATTGGAGGAGAAAAAAAAAAAATTGGGAAATTTAGTGACTCTAAGAAAATGGCCTGGGTTTATGTCAGGTGCAGTGCAAAGGACCAAAAGATGCCAAAACTAAGCACACATATGTTGCAAAAGCAGGGGAAAAAGTCAAGGAGGAAGACACAACTCAGGGGGCAAGATATGAGGGACATGGCATGAATACTTAAAATAATAAAAAAAAAAAAAAAGAAAAAATCTTTCCCAAATCAAAGCCATCAAAATGCAGGCAGGCCATACGCCAGCAAGGGCAGGCAAATGCAGCAAAGCTTGCCAAAATTGATCCCCACTGAATGCCAAAACAGAAAAGAAGGACTTACAAACACGCTGGAAAGGAGTTAACATCAAAGGAATTGCAATTCGAGGAAAAAAAAGGAAAATTTTGGAAATTTAGTGACTCTAAGAAAATGTCCTGGGGTTTTATCAGGTGCATTGCAAAGGACCAAATGGTGCCAAAACTAAGCTCTCAAATGTTGCAAAAGCAGAGGAAAAGTCAAGGAGGAAGACAGAACTTAGGGGGCAAGATATGTGGGACATGGCATGAACACTTCAGAAAACAACCAAAAATAGAAAAAAATCTTTCCCAAAGTCAAAGCCATCAAAATGCAGGCAGGCCATACGCCACCAAGGGCAGGCACATGCAGCAAAGCTTGCCAACATTGATCCCCACTGAAGGCCAAAACAGAAAAGAAGGACCTGCAAACACGCAGGAATGGAGACCACTTCAAAGGATTTGCAATAGGAGGAGAAAAAAAGAAAGTTAGGGAAATTACTGACTCTAAAAAAATGGCTTGGGTTTATGTCAGGTGCATTGCAAAGGACCAAAAGGTGCCAAAACTAAGCTCACAAATGTTGCAAAAGCAGCGGAAAAAGTCAAGGAGGAAGACACAACTTAGGGAGCAATATATGAGAGACATGGCATGAATACATAAAAAAAAAAAAAAAAAAAAAAAAGAAAAAATCTATCCAAAGTCAAAGCCATCAAAATGCAGGCAGGCCATACGCCAGCAAGTGCAGGCACATGCAGCAAAGCTTGCCAAAATTGATCCCTACTGAAGCCAAAACAGAAAAGAAGGACTTACAAACACGCTGGAATGGAGACACCATCAAAGGAATTGCAATTGGAGGAGAAAAAAAAAAAATTGGCAAATTTAGTGACTCTAAGAAAATGTCCTGGGTTTTATCAGGTGCATTGCAAAGGACCAAAAGGTGCCAAAACTAAGCTCAGAGATGTCGCAAAAGCAGGGGAAAAAGTCAAGGAGGAAGACTCAACTTAGGGGGCAAGATATGAGGGACATGGCATGAATACTTAAAACAAAAAAAAAAAAAAAAGAGAATATCTTTCCCAAAGTCAAAGCCATCAAAATGCAGGCAGGCCATACGCCACCAAGGGCAGGCACATGCAGCAAAGCTTGCCAAAATTGATCCCCACTGAAGGCCAAAACAGAAAAGAAGGACCTACAAACACGCTGGAATGGAGACCACTTCAAAGGAATTGCAATTGGAGGAGAAAAAAAGAAAATTTTGGAAATTTAGTGACTCTAAGAAAATGGCCTGGGTTTATATCAGGTGCAGTGCAAAGGACCAAAAGGTGCCAAAACTAAGCTCACAGATGTTGCAAAAGCAGGGGAAAAAGTCAAGGAGGAAGACACAACTTAGGGGGCAAGATATAAGGGACATGGCATGAATACTTAAAATAATAAAAAAAAAAAAAAAGAAAAAATCTTTCCCAAAGTCAAAGCCATCAAAATGCAGGCAGGCCATACGCCACCAAGTGCAGGCACATGCAGCAAAGCTTGCCAACATTGATCCCCACTGAAGGCCAAAACAGAAAAAAGGACTTACAACCACGCTGGAATGGAGACACAATCAAGGAATTGCAATTGGAGGAGAAAAAAAAAAAATTGGGAAATTTAGTGACTCTAAGAAAATGGCCTGGGTTTATATCAGGTGCAGTACAAAGGACAAAAAGATGCCAAAACTAAGCTCACAGATGTTGCAAAAGCAAGGGAAAAAGTCAAGGAGGAAGACACAACTTAGGGGGCAAGATATCAGGGACATGGCATGAATACTTAAAATAATGAAAAAAAAAAAAAAGAAAAAATCTTTCCCAAATTCAAAGCCATCAAAATGCAGGCAGGCCATACGCCACCAAGGGCAGGCACATGCAGCAAAGCTTGCCAAAATTGATCCCCACTGAAGGCCAAAATAGAAAAGAAGGACCTACAAACATGCTGGAATGGAGACCACTTCAAAGGATTTGCAATCGGAGGAGAAAAAAAGAAAGTTAGGGAAATTACTGACTCTAAAAAAATGGCTTGGGTTTATGTCAGGTGCATTGCAAAGGACCAAAAGGTGCCAAAACTAAGCTCACAGATGTTGCAAAAGCAGGGGAAAAAGTCAAGGAGGAAGACACAACTTAGGAAGCAAGATATGAGGGACAAGGCATGAATACTTAAACCAAAAAAAAAAAAAAAAAAGAAAAAATCTTTCCCAAAGTCAAAGCCATCAAAATGCAGTCAGGCCATACGCCACCAAGGGCAGGCACATGCAGCAAAGCTTGCCAACATTGATCCCCACTGAAGGCCAAAACAGAAAAGAAGGACCTACAAACACGCTGGAATGGAGACACAATCAAGGAATTGCAATTGGAGGAGAAAAAAAAAAAATTGGGAAATTTAGTGACTCTAAGAAAATGGCCTGGGTTTATGTCAGGTGCAGTGCAAAGGACCAAAAGATGCCAAAACTAAGCACACATATGTTGCAAAAGCAGGGGAAAAAGTCAAGGAGGAAGACACAACTCAGGGGGCAAGATATGAGGGACATGGCATGAATACTTAAAATAATAAAAAAAAAAAAAAAGAAAAAATCTTTCCCAAATCAAAGCCATCAAAATGCAGGCAGGCCATACGCCAGCAAGGGCAGGCAAATGCAGCAAAGCTTGCCAAAATTGATCCCCACTGAATGCCAAAACAGAAAAGAAGGACTTACAAACACGCTGGAAAGGAGTTAACATCAAAGGAATTGCAATTCGAGGAAAAAAAAGGAAAATTTTGGAAATTTAGTGACTCTAAGAAAATGTCCTGGGGTTTTATCAGGTGCATTGCAAAGGACCAAATGGTGCCAAAACTAAGCTCTCAAATGTTGCAAAAGCAGAGGAAAAGTCAAGGAGGAAGACAGAACTTAGGGGGCAAGATATGTGGGACATGGCATGAACACTTCAGAAAACAACCAAAAATAGAAAAAAATCTTTCCCAAAGTCAAAGCCATCAAAATGCAGGCAGGCCATACGCCACCAAGGGCAGGCACATGCAGCAAAGCTTGCCAACATTGATCCCCACTGAAGGCCAAAACAGAAAAGAAGGACCTGCAAACACGCAGGAATGGAGACCACTTCAAAGGATTTGCAATAGGAGGAGAAAAAAAGAAAGTTAGGGAAATTACTGACTCTAAAAAAATGGCTTGGGTTTATGTCAGGTGCATTGCAAAGGACCAAAAGGTGCCAAAACTAAGCTCACAAATGTTGCAAAAGCAGCGGAAAAAGTCAAGGAGGAAGACACAACTTAGGGAGCAATATATGAGAGACATGGCATGAATACATAAAAAAAAAAAAAAAAAAAAAAAAAAAGAAAAAATCTATCCAAAGTCAAAGCCATCAAAATGCAGGCAGGCCATACGCCAGCAAGTGCAGGCACATGCAGCAAAGCTTGCCAAAATTGATCCCTACTGAAGCCAAAACAGAAAAGAAGGACTTACAAACACGCTGGAATGGAGACACCATCAAAGGAATTGCAATTGGAGGAGAAAAAAAAAAAATTGGCAAATTTAGTGACTCTAAGAAAATGTCCTGGGTTTTATCAGGTGCATTGCAAAGGACCGAAAGGTGCCAAAACTAAGCTCAGAGATGTCGCAAAAGCAGGGGAAAAAGTCAAGGAGGAAGACTCAACTTAGGGGGCAAGATATGAGGGACATGGCATGAATACTTAAAGCAAAAAAAAAAAAAAAAGAGAATATCTTTCCCAAAGTCAAAGCCATCAAAATGCAGGCAGGCCATACGCCACCAAGGGCAGGCACATGCAGCAAAGCTTGCCAAAATTGATCCCCACTGAAGGCCAAAACAGAAAAGAAGGACCTACAAACACGCTGGAATGGAGACCACTTCAAAGGATTTGCAATAGGAGCAGAAAAAAAGAAAATTTGGGAAATTACTGACTCTAAAAAAATGGCTTGGGTTTATATCAGGTGCAGTGCAAAGGAACAAAAGGTGCCAAAACTAAGCTCACAGATGTTGCAAAAGCAGGGGAAAAAGTCAAGGAGGAAGACACAACTCAGGGGGCAAGATATGAGGGACATGGCAGGAATACTTAAAACATAAAAGAAAAAAAAAAGAAAAAATCTTTCCTAAAGTCAAAGCCATCAAAATGCAGGCAGGCCATACGCCACCAAGGGCAGGCACATGCAGCAAAGCTTGCCAAAATTGATCCCCACTGAAGGCCAAAACAGAAAAGAAGGACCTACAAACACGCTGGAATGGAGACACCATCAAAGAATAGCAATTGGAGGAGAAAAGAAGAAAATTTGAGAAATTTAATGACTCTTAGAAAGTGGCCTGGGGTTTTTTCAGGTGCAGTGCAAAGGACCAAAAGGTGCCAAAAGTAAGCTCACAGATGTTGCAAAAGCAGGGGAAAAAGTCAAGGAGGAAGACACAACTTAGGGGGCAAGATATGAGGGACATGGCATGAATACATAAAACAAAAAAAAAAAAAAAAAGAAAAAATCTATCCCAAAGTCAAAGCCATCAAAATGCAGGCAGGCCATACGCCAGCAAGGACAGGAACATGCAGCAAAGCTTGCCAAAATTGATCCCCACTGAAGGCCAAAACAGAAAAGAAGGACCTACAAACACGCTGGAATGGAGTCAACATCAAAGGAATTGCAATTGGAGGAGAAAAGAAGAAAATTTGAGAAATTTAATGTCTCTTAGAAAGTGGCCTGGGGTTTTATCAGGTGCAGTGCAAAGGACCAAATGGTGCCAAAGCTAAGCTCACAGATGTTGCAAAAGCAGGTGGAAAAGTCAAGGAGGAAGACACAACTCAGGGGGCAAGATATGAGGGATATGGCATGAATACTTCAGAAAACAACCAAAAAAAGAAAAAAATCTTTCCCAAAGTCAAAGCCATCAAAATGCAGGCAGGCCATACGCCACCAAGGGCAGGCACATGCAGCAAAGCTTGCCAACATTGATCCCCACTGAAGGCCAAAACAGAAAATAAGGACCTGCAAACACGCAGGAATGGAGACCACTTCAAAGGATTTGCAATAGGAGGAGAAAAAAAGAAAGTTAGGGAAATTACTGACTCTAAAAAAATGGCTTGGGTTTATGTCAGGTGCATTGCAAAGGACCAAAAGGTGCCAAAACTAAGCTCACAAATGTTGCAAAAGCAGCGGAAAAAGTCAAGGAGGAAGACACAACTTAGGGAGCAATATATGAGAGACATGGCATGAATACAGAAAAAAAAAAAAAAAAAAAAAAAAAAAGAAAAAATCTATCCAAAGTCAAAGCCATCAAAATGCAGGCAGGCCATACGCCAGCAAGTGCAGGCACATGCAGCAAAGCTTGCCAAAATTGATCCCTACTGAAGCCAAAACAGAAAAGAAGGACTTACAAACACGCTGGAATGGAGACACCATCAAAGGAATTGCAATTGGAGGAGAAAAAAAAAAAATTGGCAAATTTAGTGACTCTAAGAAAATGTCCTGGGTTTTATCAGGTGCATTGCAAAGGACCAAAAGGTGCCAAAACTAAGCTCAGAGATGTCGCAAAAGCAGGGGAAAAAGTCAAGGAGGAAGACTCAACTTAGGGGGCAAGATATGAGGGACATGGCATGAATACTTAAAACAAAAAAAAAAAAAAAAGAGAATATCTTTCCCAAAGTCAAAGCCATCAAAATGCAGGCAGGCCATACGCCACCAAGGGCAGGCACATGCAGCAAAGCTTGCCAAAATTGATCCCCACTGAAGGCCAAAACAGAAAAGAAGGACCTACAAACACGCTGGAATGGAGACCACTTCAAAGGAATTGCAATTGGAGGAGAAAAAAAGAAAATTTTGGAAATTTAGTGACTCTAAGAAAATGGCCTGGGTTTATATCAGGTGCAGTGCAAAGGACCAAAAGGTGCCAAAACTAAGCTCACAGATGTTGCAAAAGCAGGGGAAAAAGTCAAGGAGGAAGACACAACTTAGGGGGCAAGATATAAGGGACATGGCATGAATACTTAAAATAATAAAAAAAAAAAAAAAGAAAAAATCTTTCCCAAAGTCAAAGCCATCAAAATGCAGGCAGGCCATACGCCACCAAGTGCAGGCACATGCAGCAAAGCTTGCCAACATTGATCCCCACTGAAGGCCAAAACAGAAAAAAGGACTTACAACCACGCTGGAATGGAGACACAATCAAGGAATTGCAATTGGAGGAGAAAAAAAAAAAATTGGGAAATTTAGTGACTCTAAGAAAATGGCCTGGGTTTATATCAGGTGCAGTACAAAGGACAAAAAGATGCCAAAACTAAGCTCACAGATGTTGCAAAAGCAAGGGAAAATGTCAAGGAGGAAGACACAACTTAGGGGGCAAGATATCAGGGACATGGCATGAATACTTAAAATAATGAAAAAAAAAAAAAAGAAAAAATCTTTCCCAAATTCAAAGCCATCAAAATGCAGGCAGGCCATACGCCACCAAGGGCAGGCACATGCAGCAAAGCTTGCCAAAATTGATCCCCACTGAAGGCCAAAATAGAAAAGAAGGACCTACAAACATGCTGGAATGGAGACCACTTCAAAGGATTTGCAATCGGAGGAGAAAAAAAGAAAGTTAGGGAAATTACTGACTCTAAAAAAATGGCTTGGGTTTATGTCAGGTGCATTGCAAAGGACCAAAAGGTGCCAAAACTAAGCTCACAGATGTTGCAAAAGCAGGGGAAAAAGTCAAGGAGGAAGACACAACTTAGGAAGCAAGATATGAGGGACAAGGCATGAATACTTAAACCAAAAAAAAAAAAAAAAAAGAAAAAATCTTTCCCAAAGTCAAAGCCATCAAAATGCAGTCAGGCCATACGCCACCAAGGGCAGGCACATGCAGCAAAGCTTGCCAACATTGATCCCCACTGAAGGCCAAAACAGAAAAGAAGGACCTACAAACACGCTGGAATGGAGACACAATCAAGGAATTGCAATTGGAGGAGAAAAAAAAAAATTGGGAAATTTAGTGACTCTAAGAAAATGGCCTGGGTTTATGTCAGGTGCAGTGCAAAGGACCAAAAGATGCCAAAACTAAGCACACAGATGTTGCAAAAGCAGGGGAAAAAGTCAAGGAGGAAGACACAACTCAGGGGGCAAGATATGAGGGACATGGCATGAATACTTAAAATAATAAAAAAAAAAAAAAAGAAAAAATCTTTCCCAAATCAAAGCCATCAAAATGCAGGCAGGCCATACGCCAGCAAGGGCAGGCAAATGCAGCAAAGCTTGCCAAGATTGATCCCCACTGAATGCCAAAACAGAAAAGAAGGACTTACAAACACGCTGGAAAGGAGTTAACATCAAAGGAATTGCAATTCGAGGAAAAAAAAGGAAAATTTTGGAAATTTAGTGACTCTAAGAAAATGTCCTGGGGTTTTATCAGGTGCATTGCAAAGGACCAAATGGTGCCAAAACTAAGCTCACAAATGTTGCAAAAGCAGAGGAAAAGTCAAGGAGGAAGACAGAACTTAGGGGGCAAGATATGTGGGACATGGCATGAACACTTCAGAAAACAACCAAAAAAAGAAAAAAATCTTTCCCAAAGTCAAAGCCATCAAAATGCAGGCAGGCCATACGCCACCAAGGGCAGGCACATGCAGCAAAGCTTGCCAACATTGATCCCCACTGAAGGCCAAAACAGAAAAGAAGGACCTGCAAACACGCAGGAATGGAGACCACTTCAAAGGATTTGCAATAGGAGGAGAAAAAAAGAAAGTTAGGGAAATTACTCACTCTAAAAAAATGGCTTGGGTTTATGTCAGGTGCATTGCAAAGGACCAAAAGGTGCCAAAACTAAGCTCACAAATGTTGCAAAAGCAGCGGAAAAAGTCAAGGAGGAAGACACAACTTAGGGAGCAATATATGAGAGACATGGCATGAATACATAAAAAAAAAAAAAAAAAAAAAAAAAGAAAAAATCTATCCAAAGTCAAAGCCATCAAAATGCAGGCAGGCCATACGCCAGCAAGTGCAGGCACATGCAGCAAAGCTTGCCAAAATTGATCCCTACTGAAGCCAAAACAGAAAAGAAGGACTTACAAACACGCTGGAATGGAGACACCATCAAAGGAATTGCAATTGGAGGAGAAAAAAAAAAAATTGGCAAATTTAGTGACTCTAAGAAAATGTCCTGGGTTTTATCAGGTGCATTGCAAAGGACCGAAAGGTGCCAAAACTAAGCTCAGAGATGTCGCAAAAGCAGGGGAAAAAGTCAAGGAGGAAGACTC
Source organism: Artemisiospiza belli (assembly GCA_021963965.1). Taxonomy (NCBI): domain Eukaryota; kingdom Metazoa; phylum Chordata; class Aves; order Passeriformes; family Passerellidae; genus Artemisiospiza; species Artemisiospiza belli. The sequence continues at coordinate 252,303 of JAKDEW010000357.1, read as the reverse complement.
AACTTAGGGGGCAAGATATGAGGGACATGGCATGAATACATAAAGCAAAAAAAAAAAAAAAAGAGAATATCTTTCCCAAAGTCAAAGCCATCAAAATGCAGGCAGGCCATACACCACCAAGGGCAGGCACATGCAGCAAAGCTTGCCAAAATTGATCCCCACTGAAGGCCAAAACAGAAAAGAAGGACCTACAAACACGCTGGAATGGAGACCACCTCAAAGGATTTGCAATTGGAGCAGAAAAAAAGAAAATTTGGGAAATTACTGACTCTAAAAAAATGGCTTGGGTTTATATCAGGTGCAGTGCAAAGGAACAAAAGGTACCAAAACTAAGCTCATAGATGTTGCAAAAGCAGGGGAAAAAGTCAAGGAGGAAGACACAACTCAGGGGGCAAGATATGAGGGACATGGCAGGAATACTTAAAACATAAAAGAAAAAAAAAAGAAAAAATCTTTCCTAAAGTCAAAGCCATCAAAATGCAGGCAGGCCATACGCCACCAAGGGCAGGCACATGCAGCAAAGCTTGCCAAAATTGATCCCCACTGAAGGCCAAAACAGAAAAGAAGGACCTACAAACACGCTGGAATGGAGACACCATCAAAGAATAGCAATTGGAGGAGAAAAGAAGAAAATTTGAGAAATTTAATGACTCTTAGAAAGTGGCCTGGGGTTTTTTCAGGTGCAGTGCAAAGGACCAAAAGGTGCCAAAAGTAAGCTCACAGATGTTGCAAAAGCAGGGGAAAAAGTCAAGGAGGAAGACACAACTTAGGGGGCAAGATATGAGGGACATGGCATGAATACATAAAACAAAAAAAAAAAAAAAAAAGAAAAAATCTTTCCCAAAGTCAAAGCCATCAAAATGCAGGCAGGCCATACGCCAGCAAGGACAGGAACATGCAGCAAAGCTTGCCAAAATTGATCCCCACTGAAGGCCAAAACAGAAAAGAAGGACCTACAAGCACGCTGGAATGGAGTCAACATCAAAGGAATTGCAATTGGAGGAGAAAAGAAAAAAATTTGAGAAATTTAATGTCTCTTAGAAAGTGGCCTGGGGTTTTATCAGGTGCAGTGCAAAGGACCAAATGGTGCCAAAGCTAAGCTCACAGATGTTGCAAAAGCAGGTGGAAAAGTCAAGGAGGAAGACACAACTCAGGGGGCAAGATATGAGGGATATGGCATGAATACTTCAGAAAACAACCAAAAAAAGAAAAAAATCTTTCCCAAAGTCAAAGCCATCAAAATGCAGGCAGGCCATACGCCACCAAGGGCAGGCACATGCAGCAAAGCTTGCCAACATTGATCCCCACTGAAGGCCAAAACAGAAAAGAAGGACCTGCAAACACGCAGGAATGGAGACCACTTCAAAGGATTTGCAATAGGAGGAGAAAAAAAGAAAGTTAGGGAAATTACTGACTCTAAAAAAATGGCTTGGGTTTATGTCAGGTGCATTGCAAAGGACCAAAAGGTGCCAAAACTAAGCTCACAAATGTTGCAAAAGCAGCGGAAAAAGTCAAGGAGGAAGACACAACTTAGGGAGCAATATATGAGAGACATGGCATGAATACATAAAAAAAAAAAAAAAAAAAAAAAAGAAAAAATCTATCCAAAGTCAAAGCCATCAAAATGCAGGCAGGCCATACGCCAGCAAGTGCAGGCACATGCAGCAAAGCTTGCCAAAATTGATCCCTACTGAAGCCAAAACAGAAAAGAAGGACTTACAAACACGCTGGAATGGAGACACCATCAAAGGAATTGCAATTGGAGGAGAAAAAAAAAAAATTGGCAAATTTAGTGACTCTAAGAAAAGGTCCTGGGTTTTATCAGGTGCATTGCAAAGGACCAAAAGGTGCCAAAACTAAGCTCAGAGATGTCGCAAAAGCAGGGGAAAAAGTCAAGGAGGAAGACTCAACTTAGGGGGCAAGATATGAGGGACATGGCATGAATACTTAAAACAAAAAAAAAAAAAAAAGAGAATATCTTTCCCAAAGTCAAAGCCATCAAAATGCAGGCAGGCCATACGCCACCAAGGGCAGGCACATGCAGCAAAGCTTGCCAAAATTGATCCCCACTGAAGGCCAAAACAGAAAAGAAGGACCTACAAACACGCTGGAATGGAGACCACTTCAAAGGATTTGCAATAGGAGCAGAAAAAAAGAAAATTTGGGAAATTACTGACTCTAAAAAAATGGCTTGGGTTTATATCAGGTGAAGTGCAAAGGAACAAAAGGTGCCAAAACTAAGCTCACAGATGTTGCAAAAGCAGGGGAAAAAGTCAAGGAGGAAGACACAACTTAGGGGGCAAGATATGAGGGACATGGCATGAATACTTAAAATATTAAAAAAAAAAAAAACAGAAAATATCTTTCCCAAAGTCAAAGCCATCAAAATGCAGGCAAGCCACACGCCACCAAGGGCAGGCACATGCAGCAAAGCTTGCCAAAATTGATCCCCACTGAAGGCCAAAACAGAAAAGAAGGACCTACAAACACGCTGGAATGGAGTCAACATCAAAGGAATTGCAATTGGAGGAGAAAAGAAGAAAATTTGGGAAATTTAATGACTCTTAGAAAGTGGCCTGGGGTTTATATCAGGTGCAGTGCAAAGGACCAAAAGATGCCAAAACTAAGCTCACAGATGTTGCAAAAGCAGGGGAAAAAGTCAAGGAGGAAGACACAACTCAGGGGGCAAGATATGAGGGACATGGCAGGAATACTTAAAACATAAAAGAAAAAAAAAAGAAAAAATCTTTCCTAAAGTCAAAGCCATCAAAATGCAGGCAGGCCATACGCCACCAAGGGCAGGCACATGCAGCAAAGCTTGCCAAAATTGATCCCCACTGAAGGCCAAAACAGAAAAGAAGGACCTACAAACACGCTGGAATGGAGACAGCATCAAAGAATTGCAATTGGAGGAGAAAAGAAGAAAATTTGAGAAATTTAATGACTCTTAGAAAGTGGCCTGGGGTTTTTTCAGGTGCAGTGCAAAGGACCAAAAGGTGCCAAAACTAAGCTCACAGATGTTGCAAAAGCAGGGGAAAAAGTCAAGGAGGAAGACACAACTTAGGGGGCAAGATATGAGGGACATGGCATGAATACATAAAACAAAAAAAAAAAAAAAAAGAAAAAATCTTTCCCAAAGTCAAAGCCATCAAAATGCAGGCAGGCCATACGCCAGCAAGGACAGGAACATGCAGCAAAGCTTGCCAAAATTGATCCCCACTGAAGGCCAAAACAGAAAAGAAGGACCTACAAGCACGCTGGAATGGAGTCAACATCAAAGGAATTGCAATTGGAGGAGAAAAGAAGAAAATTTGAGAAATTTAATGTCTCTTAGAAAGTGGCCTGGGGTTTTATCAGGTGCAGTGCAAAGGACCAAATGGTGCCAAAGCTAAGCTCACAGATGTTGCAAAAGCAGGTGGAAAAGTCAAGGAGGAAGACACAACTTAGGGGGCAAGATATGAGGGATATGGCATGAATACTTAAAATAATAAAAAAAAAAAAAAAAAAGAAAAAATCTTTCCCAAAGTCAAAGCCATCAAAATGCAGGCAGGCAATACGCCACCAAGGGCAGGCACATGCAGCAAAGCTTGCCAAAATTGATCCCCACTGAAGGCCAAAACAGAAAAGAAGGACCTACAAACACGCTGGAATGGAGACCACTTCAAAGGATTTGCAATTGGAGGAGAAAATGAAAGTTAGGGAAACTACTGACTCTAAAAAAATGGCTTGGGTTTATGTCAGGTGCATTGCAAAGGACCAAAAGGTGCCAAAACTAAGCTCACAAATGTTGGAAAAACAGGGGAAAAAGTCAAGGAGGAAGACAGAACTTAGGGGGCAAGATATGAGGGACATGGCATGAACACTTCAGAAAACAACCAAAAAAAGAAAAAAATCTTTCCCAAAATCAAAGCCATCAAAAGGCATGGCCTGCCATCAAGTGCAGGGACATTCACCAAAGATTCCTCTATTTGTCCCCATTGAAATCGCAAGATTCCTTTTCCCTTCCCGAAAGGAAATGAAATTTAATTTCGGGAAGGGAAAAGGGATCTTGCGTATCCCAAAAGAAAGGCTTACAAACACTCTGGAAAGAGATAGGTTCAAATGAAATGCGACTGAAAAAAGCAGAAAATTGGGAATTTTAGTCTCTACAAAAAATAAGCTGTGAGGAAATCAGCTGCATTGCAAAGGACCAAAAGGTGCCAAAACAATGCTCACAGATGTTGCAAAAGCAGGGGAAAAAGTCAAGGAGGAACACACAACTTAGGAAGCAAGATATGAGCGACATGGCATGAATACTTAAAAATAATAAAAAAAAAAAAAAGAAAAAATCTTTCCCAAAGTCAAAGCCATCAAAATGCAGGCAGGCCATACGCCACCAAGGGCAGGCACATGCAGCAAAGCTTGCCAACATCGATCCCCACTGAAGGCCAAAACAGAAAAAAGGACTTACAACCACGCTGGAATGGAGACACAATCAAGGAATTGCAATTGGAGGAGAAAAAAAAAAAATTGGGAAATTTAGTGACTCTAAGAAAATGGCCTGGGTTTTATCAGGTGCATTGCAAAGGACCAATAGGTGCCAAAACTAAGCTCAGAGATGTTGCAAAAGCAGGGGAAAAAGTCAAGGAGGAAGACTCAACTTAGTGGGCAAGATATGAGGGACATGGCATGAATACTTAAAACAAAAAAAAAAAAAAAAGAGAATATCTTTCCCAAAGTCAAAGCCATCAAAATGCAGGCAGGCCATACGCCACCAAGGGCAGGCACATGCAGCAAAGCTTGCCAAAATTGATCCCCACTGAAGGCCAAAACAGAAAAGAAGGACCTACAAACACGCTGGAATGGAGACCACTTCAAAGGATTTGCAATTGGAGGAGAAAATGAAAGTTAGGGAAACTACTGACTCTAAAAAAATGGCTTGGGTTTATGTCAGGTGCATTGCAAAGGACCAAAAGGTGCCAAAACTAAGCTCACAAATGTTGGAAAAACAGGGGAAAAAGTCAAGGAGGAAGACAGAACTTAGGGGGCAAGATATGAGGGACATGGCATGAACACTTCAGAAAACAACCAAAAAAAGAAAAAAATCTTTCCCAAAATCAAAGCCATCAAAAGGCATGGCCTGCCATCAAGTGCAGGGACATTCACCAAAGATTCCTCTATTTGTCCCCATTGAAATCGCAAGATTCCTTTTCCCTTCCCGAAAGGAAATGAAATTTCCTTTCGGGAAGGGAAAAGGGATCTTGCGAATCCCAAAAGAAAGGCTTACAAACACTCTGGAAAGAGATAGGTTCAAATGAAATGCGACTGAAAAAAGCAGAAAATTGGGAATTTTAGTCTCTACAAAAAATAAGCTGTGAGGAAATCAGCTGCATTGCAAAGGACCAAAAGGTGCCAAAACAATGCTCACAGATGTTGCAAAAGCAGGGGAAAAAGTCAAGGAGGAACACACAACTTAGGAAGCAAGATATGAGGGACATGGCATGAATACTTAAAATAATAAAAAAAAAAAAAAAGAAAAAATCTTTCCCAAAGTCAAAGCCATCAAAATGCAGGCAGGCCATACGCCACCAAGGGCAGGCACATGCAGCAAAGCTTGCCAACATCGATCCCCACTGAAGGCCAAAACAGAAAAAAGGACTTACAACCACGCTGGAATGGAGACACAATCAAGGAATTGCAATTGGAGGAGAAAAAAAAAAAATTGGGAAATTTAGTGACTCTAAGAAAATGGCCTGGGTTTTATCAGGTGCATTGCAAAGGACCAATAGGTGCCAAAACTAAGCTCAGAGATGTTGCAAAAGCAGGGGAAAAAGTCAAGGAGGAAGACTCAACTTAGTGGGCAAGATATGAGGGACATGGCATGAATACTTAAAACAAAAAAAAAAAAAAAAGAGAATATCTTTCCCAAAGTCAAAGCCATCAAAATACACGGCAGGCCATACGCCACCAAGGGCAGGCACATGCAGCAAAGCTTGCCAAAATTGATCCCCACTGAAGGCCAAAACAGAAAAGAAGGACCTACAAACACGCTGGAATGGAGACCACTTCAAAGGATTTGCAATAGGAGCAGAAAAAAAGAAAATTTGGGAAACTACTGACTCTAAAAAAATGGCTTGGGTTTATATCAGGTGCAGTGCAAAGGAACAAAAGGTGCCAAAACTAAGCTCACAGATGTTGCAAAAGCAGGGGAAAAAGTCAAGGAGGAAGACACAACTCAGGGGGCAAGATATGAGGGACATGGCATGAATACTTAAAACAAAAAAAAAAAAAACAGAAAATATCTTTCCCAAAGTCAAAGCCATCAAAATGCAGGCAAGCCACACGCCACCAAGGGCAGGCACATGCAGCAAAGCTTGCCAAAATTGATCCCCACTGAAGGCCAAAACAGAAAAGAAGGACCTACAAGCACGCTGGAATGGAGTCAACATCAAAGGAATTGCAATTGGAGGAGAAAAGAAGAAAATTTGGGAAATTTAATGTCTCTTAGAAAGTGGCCTGGGGTTTTATCAAGTGCAGTGCAAAGGACCAAATGGTGCCAAAGCTAAGCTCACAGATGTTGCAAAAGCAGGTGGAAAAGTCAAGGAGGAAGACACAACTCAGGGGGCAAGATATGAGGGATATGGCATGAATACTTAAAATAATAAAAAAAAAAAAAAAAAGAAAAAATCTTTCCCAAAGTCAAAGCCATCAAAATGCAGGCAGGCAATACGCCACCAAGGGCAGGCACATGCAGCAAAGCTTGCCAAAATTGATCCCCACTGAAGGCCAAAACAGAAAAGAAGGACTTGCAAACACACTGGAATGGAGACAACATCAAAGGAATTGCAATTGGAGGAGAAAAAAAGAAAATTTTGGAAATTTAGTGACTCTAAGAAAATGGCCTGGGTTTATATCAGGTGCAGTGCAAAGGACCAAAAGATGCCAAAACTAAGCTCACAGATGTTGCAAAAGCAGGGGAAAAAGTCAAGGAGGAAGACACAACTCAGGGGGCAAGATATGAGGGACATGGCATGAACACTTCAGAAAACAACCAAAAAAAGAAAAAAATCTTTCCCAAAGTCAAAGCCATCAAAATGCAGGCAGGCCATACGCCACCAAGGGCGGGCACAAGCAGCAAAGCTTGCCAAAATTGATCCCCACTGAAGGCCAAAACAGAAAAGAAGGACTTACAAACACGCTGGAAAGGGGTCAACATCAAAGGAATTGTAATTGGAGGAGAAAAAAAGAAAATTTGGGAAATTACTGGCTCTAAAAAAATGGCCTGGGTTTTATCAGGTGCAGTGCAAAGGACCAAAAGATGCCAAAACTAAGCTCACAGATGTTGCAAAAGCAGGGGAAAAAGTCAAGGAGGAAGACACAACTTAGGGGGCAAGATATGAGGGACATGGCATGAATAGTTAAAACAAAAAAGAAAGGAAAAAGAAAAAATCTTTCCCAAAGTCAAAGCCATCAAAATTCAGGCAGGCCATACACCAGCCAGGGCAGGCACATGCAGCAAAGCTTGCCAAAATTGATCCCCACTGAAGGCCAAAACAGAAAAGAAGGACCTATAAACACGCTGGAAAGGAGTCAACATCAAAGGAATTGCAATTGGAGGAGAAAAAAAAAAATGGGGAAATTTAGTGACTCTAAGAAAATGGCCTGGGTTTATATCAGGTGCATTGCAAAGGACCAAAAGATGCCAAAACTAAGCTCACAGATGTTGCAAAAGCAGGGGAAAAAGTGAAGGAGGAAGACACAACTTAGGGGGCAAGATATGAGGGACATGGCATGAATGCTTAAAACAAAAAAAAAAAAAAAAAAAAACCTAAAAATCTATCCCAAAGTCAAAGCCATCAAAATGCAGGCAGGCCATACGCCAGCAAGGGCAGGCACATGCAGCAAATCTTGCCAAAATTGATCCCCACTGAAGGCCAAAACAGAAAAGAAGGTCCTACAAACACGCTGGAAATGAGTAAACATCAAAGGAATTGCAATTGGAGGAGAAAAAAAGAAAATTTTGGAAATTTATTGAGTCTAAGAAATTGGCCTGGGGTTTTATCAGGTGCTTTGCAAAGGACCAAATGGTGCAAAAACTAAGCTCACAAATGTTGCAAAAGCAGAGGAAAAGTCAAGGAGGAAGACAGAACTTAGGGGGCAAGATATGAGGGACATGGCATGAACACTTCAGAAAACAACCAAAAAAAGAAAAAAATCTTTCCCAAAGTCAAAGCCATCAAAAGGCATGGCCTGCCATCAAGTGCAGGGACATGCACCAAAGATTCCTCTATTGGTCCCCATTGAAATCGCAAGATTCCTTTTCCCTTCCCGAAAGGAAATGAAATTTCCTTTCGGGAGGGGAAAAGGGATCTTGCGAATCCCAAAAGAAAGGCTTACAAACACTCTGGAAAGGAGATAGGTTCAAATGAAATGCAATTGAAAAATCAGAAAATCGGGAATTTTAGTCTCTCCAAAATAGGCTGTAAGGAAATCAGCTGCATTGCAAAGGACCAAAAGGTGCCAAAACTAAGCGCACAGATGTTGCAAAAGCAGGGGAAAAAGTCAAGGAGGAAGACAAAACTTAGGGGGCAAGATATGAGGGACATGGCATGAACAGTTCACAAAACAACCAAAAAAAGGAAAAAATCGTTCCCAAAGTCAAAGCCATCAAAATGCATGCAGGGCATACGCCACCAAGGGCAGGCACATGCAGAAAAGCTTGCCAAAATTGATCCCCACTGAAGGCCAAAACAGAAAAGAAGGACCTACAAACATGCTGGAAAGGAGTCAACATCAAAGGAATTGCAATTGGAGGAGAAAAAAGAAAATTTGGGAAATTTAGTGACTCTAAGAAAATGGCCTGGGGTTTTATCAGGTGCAGTGCAAAGGACCAAAAGATGCCAAAACTAAGCGCACAGATGTTGCAAAAGCAGGGGAAAAAGTCAAGGAGGAAGACACAACTTAGGGGGCAAGATATGAGGGACATGGCATGAACAGTTCACAAAACAACCAAAAAAAGGAAAAAATCGTTCCCAAAGTCAAAGCCATCAAAATGCAGGCAGGCCATATGCCACCAAGGGCAGGCACATGCAGCAAAGCTTGCCAAAATTGATCCTCACTGAAGGCCAAAACAGAAAAAAAGGGCCTACAAACACGCTGGAATGGAGACAACATCAAAGGAATTGCAATTGGAGGAGAAAAAAAGAAAATTTGGGAAATTACTGACTCTAAAAAAATGGCCTGGTTTATATCAGGTGCAGTGCAAAGGACCAAAAGGTGCCAAAACTAAGCTCACAGATGTTGCAAAAGCAGGGGAAAAAGTCAAGGAGGAAGACACAACTTAGGAAGCAAGATATGAGGGACATGGCATGAATACTTAAAACAAAAAAAAAAAAAAAAAAGAAAAAATCTTTCCCAAAGTCAAAGCCATCAAAATGCAGGCAGGCCACACGCCACCAAGGGCAGGCACATGCAGCAAAGCTTGCCAAAATTGATCCCCACTGAAGGCCAAAACAGAAAAGAAGGACTTACAAACACGCTGGAATGGAGACACCATCAAAGAATTGCAATTGGAGGAGAAAAGAAGAAAATTTGAGAAATTTAATGACTCTTAGAAAGTGGCCTGGTGTTTTATCAGGTGCAGTGCAAATGACCAAAAGGTGCCAAACTAAGCTCACAGATGTTGCAAAAGCAGGGGAAAAAGTCAAGGAGGAAGACACAACTTAGGGGGCAAGATATGAGGGACATAGCATGAATACCTAAAACAAAAAAAAACAAAAAAAGAAAAAATCTTTCCCAAAGTCAAAGCCATCAAAATGCAGGCAGGCCATATGCCACCAAGGGCAGGCACATGCAGCAAAGCTTGCCAAAATTGATCCCCACTGAAGGCCAAAACAGAAAAGAAGGACCTACAAACACGCTGGAAAGGAGTCAACATCAAAGGAATTGCAATTGGAGGAGAAAAGTAGAAAATTTGGGAAATTTAATGACTCTTAGAAAGTGGCCTGGGGTTTTATCAGGTGCAGTGCAAAGGACCAAAAGGTGCCAAAGCTAAGCTCACAGATGTTGCAAAAGCAGGGGAAAAAGTCAAGGAGGAAGACACAACTTAGGGGGCAAGATATGAGGGACATGGCATGAACAGTTCACAAAACAACCAAAAAAAGGAAAAAATCGTTCCCAAAGTCAAAGCCATCAAAATGCAGGCAGGCCATACGCCAGAAAGGGCAGGCACATGCAGCAAAGCTTGCCAAAATTGATCCCCACTGAAGGCCAAAACAGAAAAGAAGGACCTACAAACACGCTGGAATGGAGACAAAATCAAAGGATTTGCAATTGGTGGAGAAAAAAAAGAAAATTGGGAAATTACTGACCCTAAAAAAATGGCCTGGGTTTATATCAGGTGCAGTGCAAAGGACCAAAAGGTGCCAAACTAAGCTCACAGATGTTGCAAAAGCAGGGGAAAAAGTCAAGGAGGAAGACACATCTTAGGGGGCAAGATATGAAGGACATGGCATGAATACTTCAAATATTAAAAAAAAAAAAAAGAAAAATCTTTCCCAAAGTCAAAGCCATCAAAATGCAGGCAGGCCATACGCCAGCAAGTGCAGGCACATGCAGCAAAGCTTGCCAAAATTGATCCCCACTGAAGGCAAAACAGAAAAGAAGGACCTACAAACACGCTGGAAAGGAGTCAACATCAAAGGAATTGCAATTGGAGGAGAAAGAAAGAAAATTTGGGAAATTTAGTGACTCTAAGAAAATGGCCTGGGGTTTTATCAGGTGCAGTGCAAAGGAACAAAAGATGCCAAAACTAAGCTCACAGATGTTGCAAAAGCAGGGGAAAAAGTCAAGGAGGAAGACAGAACTTAGGGGGCAAGATATGTGGGACATGGCATGAACACTTCAGAAAACAACCAAAAAAAGAAAAAATCTTTCCCAAAGTCAAAGCCATCAAAAGGCATGGCCTGCCACCAAGTGCAGGGACATGCACCAAAGATTCCTCTATTGGTCCCCATTGAAATCGCAAGATTCCTTTTCCCTTCCCGAAAGGAAATTTCATTTCCTTTCGGGAAGGGAAAAGGAATCTTGCGAATCCCAAAAGAAAGGCTTACAAACACTCTGGAAAGGAGATAGGTTCAAATGAAATGCAATTGAAAAAAGCAGAAAATCAGGAATTTTAGTCTCTTCAAAAAAAAGGCTGTGAGGAAATCAGCTGCATTGCAAAGGACCAAAAGGTGCCAAAACTAAGCTCACAGATGTTGCAAAAGCAGAGGAAAAGTCAAGGAGGAAGACAGAACTTAGGGGGCAAGATATGAGGGACATGGCATGAATACTTAAAACAAAAAAGAAAAAAAAAAGAAAAAATCTTTCCCAAAGTCAAAGCCATCAAAATGCAGGCAGGCCATACGCCAGCAATGGCAGGCACATGCAGCAAAGCTTGCCAAATATTGATCCCCACTGAAGGCCAAAACAGAAAAGAAGGACCTACAAACACGCTGGAATGGAGACCACTTCAAAGGATTTGCAATTGGAGGAGAAAATGAAAGTTAGGGAAACTACTGACTCTAAAAAAATGGCTTGGGTTTATGTCAGGTGCATTGCAAAGGACCAAAAGGTGCCAAAACTAAGCTCACAGATGTTGCAAAAGCAGGGGAAAAAGTCAAGGAGGAAGACACAACTTAGGGGGCAAGATATGAGGGACATGGCATGAATACTTCAAATAATAACAAAAAAAAAAAAGAAAAAATCTTTCCCAAAGTAAAAGCCATCAAAATGCAGGCAGGCCATACGCCACCAAGGGCAGGCACATGCAGCAAAGCTTGCCAAATATTGATCCCCACTGAAGGCCAAAACAGAAAAGAAGGACCTACAAACACGCTGGAAAGGAGTCAACATGAAAGGAATTGCAATTGGAGGAGAAAAAAAGAAAATTTGGGAAATTTAGTGACTCTAAGAAAATGGCCTGGGTTTTTAGCAGGTGCAGTGCAAAGGACCAAATGCTGCCAAAACTAAGCTCACAAATGTTGGAAAAACAGGGGAAAAAGTCAAGGAGGAAGACAGAACTTAGGGGGCAAGATATGAGGGACATGGCATGAACACTTCAGAAAACAACCAAAAAAAGAAAAAAATCTTTCCTAAAATTAAAGCCATCAAAAGGCATGGCCTGCCATCAAGTGCTGGGACATTCACCAAAGATTCCTCTATTTGTCCCCATTGAAATCGCAAGATTCCTTTTCCCTTCCCGAAAGGAAATGAAATTTCCTTTCGGGAAGGGAAAAGGTATCTTGCGAATCCCAAAAGAAAGGCTTACAAACACTCTGGAAAGGAGATAGGTTCAAATGAAATGCGACTGAAAAAAGCAGAAAATCGGGAATATTAGTCTCTACAAAAAATAGGCTGTGAGGAAATCAGCTGCATTGCAAAGGACGAAAAGGTGCCAAAACTAAGCTCACAGATGTTGCAAAAGCAGGGGAAAAAGTCAAGGAGGAAGACACAACTTAGGGGGCAAGATATGAGGGACATGGCATGAATACTTAAAACAAAAAAGAAAAAAAAAAGAAAAAATCTTTCCCAAAGTCAAAGCCATCAAAATGCAGGCAGGCCATACGCCACCAAGGGCAGGCACATGCAGCAAAGCTTGCCAAAATTGATCCCCACTGAAGGCCAAAACAGAAAAGAAGGACCTACAAACACGCTGGAAAGGAGTCAACATCAAAGGAATTGCAATTGGAGGAGAAAAAAAGAAAATTTTGGAAATTTATTGACTCTAAGAAAATGGCCTGGGTTTATATCAGGTGCAGTGCAAAGGACCAAAAGGTGCCAAAACTAAGCTCACAGATGTTGCAAAAGCAGGGGAAAAAGTCAAGGAGGAAGACACAACTTAGGGGGCAAGATATGTGGGACATGGCATGAACACTTCAGAAAACAACCAAAAATAGAAAAAAATCTTTCCCAAAGTCAAAGCCATCAAAATGCAGGCAGGCCTACGCCAGCAAGGGCAGGCACATGCAGCAAAGCTTGCCAAAATTGATCCCCACTGAAGGCCAAAATAGAAAAGAAGGACCTACAAACATGCTGGAATGGAGACCACTTCAAAAGATTTGCAATCGGAGGAGAAAAAAAGAAAGTTAGGGAAATTACTGACTCTAAAAAAATGGCTTGGGTTTATGTCAGGTGCATTGCAAAGGACCAAAAGATGCCAAAACTAAGCTCACAGATGTTGCAAAAGCAGGGGAAAAAGTCAAGGAGGAAGACACAACTTAGGAAGCAAGATATGAGGGACAAGGCATGAATACTTAAACCAAAAAAAAAAAAAAAAAAAGAAAAAATCTTTCCCAAAGTCAAAGCCATCAAAATGCAGTCAGGCCATACGCCACCAAGGGCAGGCACATGCAGCAAAGCTTGCCAACATTGATCCCCACTGAAGGCCAAAACAGAAAAGAAGGACTTACAAACACGCTGGAATGGAGACACAATCAAGGAATTGCAATTGGAGGAGAAAAAAAAAAAATTGGGAAATTTAGTGACTCTAAGAAAATGGCCTGGGTTTATGTCAGGTGCAGTGCAAAGGACCAAAAGATGCCAAAACTAAGCTCACAGATGTTGCAAAAGCAGGGGAAAAAGTCAAGGAGGAAGACACAACTCAGGGGGCAAGATATGAGGGACATGGCATGAATACTTAAAATAATGAAAAAAAAAAAAAAGAAAAAATCTTTCCCAAATCAAAGCCATCAAAATGCAGGCAGGCCATACGCCAGGAAGGGCAGGCAAATGCAGCAAAGCTTGCCAAAATTGATCCCCACTGAATGCCAAAACAGAAAAGAAGGACTTACAAACACGCTGGAAAGGAGTTAACATCAAAGGAATTGCAATTCGAGGAAAAAAAAGGAAAATTTTGGAAATTTAGTGACTCTAAGAAAATGTCCTGGGGTTTTATCAGGTGCATTGCAAAGGACCAAATGGTGCCAAAACTAAGCTCACAAATGTTGCAAAAGCAGAGGAAAAGTCAAGGAGGAAGACAGAACTTAGGGGGCAAGATATGTGGGACATGGCATGAACACTTCACAAAACAACCAAAAAAAGAAAAAAATCTTTCCCAAAGTCAAAGCCATCAAAATGCAGGCAGGCCATACGCCACCAAGGGCAGGCACATGCAGCAAAGCTTGCCAACATTGATCCCCACTGAAGGCCAAAACAAAAAAGAAGGACCTGCAAACACGCAGGAATGGAGACCACTTCACAGGATTTGCAATCGGAGGAGAAAAAAAGAAAGTTAGGGAAATTACTGACTCTAAAAAAATGGCTTGGGTTTATGTCAGGTGCATTGCAAAGGAGCAAAAGGTGCCAAAACTAAGCTCACAAATGTTGCAAAAGCAGCGGAAAAAGTCAAGGAGGAAGACACAAGTTAGGGAGCAATATATGAGAGACATGGCATGAATACATAAAAAAAAAAAAAAAAAAGAAAAAATCTTTCCCAAAGTCAAAGCCATCAAAATGCAGGCAGGCCATACGCCAGCAAGTGCAGGCACATGCAGCAAAGCTTGCCAAAATTGATCCCTACTGAAGCCAAAACAGAAAAGAAGGACTTACAAACACGCTGGAATGGAGACACCATCAAAGGAATTGCAATTGGAGGAGAAAAAAAAAAAATTGGGAAATTTAGTGACTCTAAGAAAATGTCCTGGGTTTTATCAGGTGCATTGCAAAGGACCAAAAGGTGCCAAAACTAAGCTCAGAGATGTTGCAAAAGCAGGGGAAAAAGTCAAGGAGGAAGACACAACTTAGGGGGCAAGATATGAGGGACATGGCATGAATACTTAAAAGAAAAAAAAAAAAAAAAGAGAATATCTTTCCCAAAGTCAAAGCCATCAAAATGCAGGCAGGCCATACGCCAGCAAGTGCAGGCACATGCAGCAAAGCTTGCCAAAATTGATCCCCACTGAAGGCCAAAACAGAAAAGAAGGACCTACAAACACGCTGGAATGGAGACCACTTCAAAGGATTTGCAATAGGAGCAGAAAAAAAGAAAATTTGGGAAATTACTGACTCTAAAAAAATGGCTTGGGTTTATATCAGGTGCAGTGCAAAGGAACAAAAGGTGCCAAAACTAAGCTCACAGATGTTGCAAAAGCAGGGGAAAAAGTCAAGGAGGAAGACAGAACTCAGGGGGCAAGATATGAGGGACATGGCATGAATACATAAAATATTAAAAAAAAAAAAAACAGAAAATATCTTTCCCAAAGTCAAAGCCATCAAAATGCAGGCAAGCCACACGCCACCAAGGGCAGGCACATGCAGCAAAGCTTGCCAAAATTGATCCCCACTGAAGGCCAAAACAGAAAAGAAGGACCTACAAACACGCTGGAATGGAGTCAACATCAAAGGAATTGCAATTGGAGGAGAAAAGAAGAAAATTTGGGAAATTTAATGACTCTTAGAAAGTGGCCTGGGGTTTTATCAGGTGCAGTGCAAAGGACCAAAAGATGCCAAAACTAAGCTCACAGATGTTGCAAAAGCAGGGGAAAAAGTCAAGGAGGAAGACACAACTCAGGGGGCAAGATATGAGGGACATGGCAGGAATACTTAAAACATAAAAGAAAAAAAAAAGAAAAAATCTTTCCTAAAGTCAAAGCCATCAAAATGCAGGCAGGCCATACGCCACCAAGGGCAGGCACATGCAGCAAAGCTTGCCAAAATTGATCCCCACTGAAGGCCAAAACAGAAAAGAAGGACCTACAAACACGCTGGAATGGAGACAGCATCAAAGAATTGCAATTGGAGGAGAAAAGAAGAAAATTTGAGAAATTTAATGACTCTTAGAAAGTGGCCTGGGGTTTTTTCAGGTGCAGTGCAAAGGACCAAAAGGTGCCAAAACTAAGCTCACAGATGTTGCAAAAGCAGGGGAAAAAGTCAAGGAGGAAGACACAACTTAGGGGGCAAGATATGAGGGACATGGCATGAATACATAAAACAAAAAAAAAAAAAAAAAAGAAAAAATCTTTCCCAAAGTCAAAGCCATCAAAATGCAGGCAGGCCATACGCCAGCAAGGACAGGAACATGCAGCAAAGCTTGCCAAAATTGATCCCCACTGAAGGCCAAAACAGAAAAGAAGGACCTACAAGCACACTGGAATGGAGTCAACATAAAAGGAATTGCAATTGGAGGAGAAAAGAAGAAAATTTGAGAAATTTAATGTCTCTTAGAAAGTGGCCTGGGGTTTTATCAGGTGCAGTGCAAAGGACCAAATGGTGCCAAAGCTAAGCTCACAGATGTTGCAAAAGCAGGTGGAAAAGTCAAGGAGGAAGACACAACTCAGGGGGCAAGATATGAGGGATATGGCATGAATACTTAAAATAATAAAAAAAAAAAAAAAAAGAAAAAATCTTTCCCAAAGTCAAAGCCATCAAAATGCAGGCAGGCAATACGCCACCAAGGGCAGGCACATGCAGCAAAGCTTGCCAAAATTGATCCCCACTGAAGGCCAAAATAGAAAAGAAGGACTTACAAACATGCTGGAATGGAGACCACTTCAAAGGATTTGCAATCGGAGGAGAAAAATACAAAGTTAGGGAAATTACTGACTCTAAAAAAATGGCTTGGGTTTATGTCAGGTGCATTGCAAAGGACCAAAAGGTGCCAAAACTAAGCTCACAGATGTTGCAAAAGCAGGGGAAAACATCAAGGAGGAAGACACAACTTAGGAAGCAAGATATGAGGGACATGGCATGAATACTTAAAACAAAAAAAAAAAAAAAAAAAGAAAAAATCTTTCCCAAAGTCAAAGCCATCAAAATGCAGGCAGGCCATACGCCAGCAAGTGCAGGCACATGCAGCAAAGCTTGCCAAAATTGATCCCCACTGAAGCCAAAACAGAAAAGGAGGACTTACAAACACGCAGGAATGGAGACACCATCAAAGCAATTGCAATTGGAGGAGAAAAAAAAAAATTTGGGAAATTTAGTGACTCTAAGAAAATGGCCTGGGTTTTATCAGGTGCAGTGCAATGGACCAAAAGGTGCCAAAACTAAGCTCAGAGATGTTGCAAAAGCAGGGGAAAAAGTCAAGGAGGAAGACACAACTCAGGGGGCAAGATATGAGGGACATGGCATGAATACTTAAAACAAAAAAGAAAAAAAAAAAGAAAAAATCTTTCCCAAAGTCAAAGCCATCAAAATGCAGGCAGGCCATACGCCACCAAGGGCAGGCACATGCAGCAAAGCTTGCCAAAATTGATCCCCACTGAAGGCCAAAACAGAAAAGAAGGACATACAAACACGCTGGAATGCAGACACCATCAAAGGAATTGCAAATGGAGGAGAAAAAAAGAAAATTTTGGAAATTTAGTGACTCTAAGAAAATGGCCTGGGGTTTTATCAGGTGCAGTGTAAAGGACCAAAAGATGCCAAAACTAAGCTCACAGATGTTGCAAAAGCAGGGGAAAAAGTCAAGGAGGAAGACACAACTCAGGGGGCAAGATATGAGGGACATGGCATGAATACTTAAAACAAAAAGAAAAAAAAAAGAAAAAATCTTTCCCAAAGTCAAAGCCATCAAAATGCAGGCAGGCCATATGCCAGCAAGGACAGGAACATGCAGCAAAGCTTCCCAAAATTGATCCCCACTGAAGGCCAAAACAGAAAAGAAGGACCTACAAGCACACTGGAATGGAGTCAACATAAAAGGAATTGCAATTGGAGGAGAAAAGAAGAAAATTTGAGAAATTTAATGTCTCTTAGAAAGTGGCCTGGGGTTTTATCAGGTGCAGTGCAAAGGACCAAATGGTGCCAAAGCTAAGCTCACAGATGTTGCAAAAGCAGGTGGAAAAGTCAAGGAGGAAGACACAACTCAGGGGGCAAGATATGAGGGATATGGCATGAATACTTAAAATAATAAAAAAAAAAAAAAAAAGAAAAAATCTTTCCCAAAGTCAAAGCCATCAAAATGCAGGCAGGCAATACGCCACCAAGGGCAGGCACATGCAGCAAAGCTTGCCAAAATTGATCCCCACTGAAGGCCAAAATAGAAAAGAAGGACTTACAAACATGCTGGAATGGAGACCACTTCAAAGGATTTGCAATCGGAGGAGAAAAAAACAAAGTTAGGAAATTACTGACTCTAAAAAAATGGCTTGGGTTTATGTCAGGTGCATTGCAAAGGACCAAAAGGTGCCAAAAGTAAGCTCACAGATGTTGCAAAAGCAGGGGAAAACATCAAGGAGGAAGACACAACTTAGGAAGCAAGATATGAGGGACATGGCATGAATACTAAAAACAAAAAAAAAAAAAAAAAAAGAAAAAATCTTTCCCAAAGTCAAAGCCATCAAAATGCAGGCAGGCCATACGCCAGCAAGTGCAGGCACATGCAGCAAAGCTTGCCAAAATTGATCCCCACTGAAGCCAAAACAGAAAAGGAGGACTTACAAACACGCAGGAATGGAGACACCATCAAAGCAATTGCAATTGGAGGAGAAAAAAAAAAAATTGGGAAATTTAGTGACTCTAAGAAAATGGCCTGGGTTTTATCAGGTGCAGTGCAATGGACCAAAAGGTGCCAAAACTAAGCTCAGAGATGTTGCAAAAGCAGGGGAAAAAGTCAAGGAGGAAGACACAACTCAGGGGGCAAGATATGAGGGACATGGCATGAATACTTAAAACAAAAAAGAAAAAAAAAAGAAAAAATCTTTCCCAAAGTCAAAGCCATCAAAATGCAGGCAGGCCATACGCCACCAAGGGCAGGCACATGCAGCAAAGCTTGCCAAAATTGATCCCCACTGAAGGCCAAAACAGAAAAGAAGGACATACAAACACGCTGGAATGGAGACACCATCAAAGGAATTGCAAATGGAGGAGAAAAAAAGAAAATTTTGGAAATTTAGTGACTCTAAGAAAATGGCCTGGGGTTTTATCAGGTGCAGTGTAAAGGACCAAAAGATGCCAAAACTAAGCTCACAGATGTTGCAAAAGCAGGGGAAAAAGTCAAGGAGGAAGACACAACTCAGGGGGCAAGATATGAGGGACATGGCATGAATACTTAAAACAAAAAGAAAAAAAAAAGAAAAAATCTTTCCCAAAGTCAAAGCCATCAAAATGCAGGCAGGCCATACACCACCAAGGGCAGGCACATGCAGCAAAGCTTGCCAAAATTGATCCCCACTGAAGGCCAAAACAGAAAAGAAGGACCTACAAACACGCTGGAATGGAGACCACTTCATAGGATTTGCAATTGGAGGAGAAAATGAAAGTTAGGGAAACTACTGACTCTAAAAAAATGGCTTGGGTTTATGTCAGGTGCATTGCAAAGGACCAAAAGGTGCCAAAACTAAGCTCACAGATGTTGCAAAAGCAGGGGAAAAAGTCAAGGAGGAAGACACAACTTAGGGGGCAAGATATGAGGGACATGGCATGAATAGTTAAAACAAAAAAAAAAAAAAAAAAAGAAAAAATCTTTCCCAAAGTCAAAGCCATCAAAATGCAGGCAGGCCATACGCCAGCAAGTGCAGGCACATGCAGCAAAGCTTGCCAAAATTGATCCCCACTGAAGCCAAAACAGAAAAGAAGGACTTACAAACACGCTGGAATGGAGACACCATCAAAGGAATTGCAATTGGAGGAGAAAAAAAAAAAATGGGGAAATTTAGTGACTCTAAGAAAATGGCCTGGGTTTTATCAGGTGCATTGCAAAGGACCAAAAGGTGCCAAAACTAAGCTCAGGGATGTTGCAAAAGCCGGGGAAAAAGTCAAGGAGGAAGACACAACTTAGGGGGCAAGATATGAGGGACATGGCATGAATACTTAAAATAATAACAAAAAAAAAAAAGAAAAAATCTTTCCCAAAGTCAAAGCCATCAAAATGCAGGCAGGCCATACGCCACCAAGGGCAGGCACATGCAGCAAAGCTTGCCAAATATTGATCCCCACTGAAGGCCAAAACAGAAAAGAAGGACCGACAAACACGCTGGAAAGGAGTCAACATGAAAGGAATTGCAATTGGAGGAGAAAAAAAGAAAATTTGGGAAATTTAGTGACTCTAAGAAAATGGCCTGGGGTTTTATCAGGTGCAGTGCAAAGGACCAAATGGTGCCAAAACTAAGCTCACAAATGTTGGAGAAACAGGGGAAAAAGTCAAGGAGGAAGACAGAACTTAGGGGGCAAGATATGAGGGACATGGCATGAACACTTCAGAAAACAACCAAAAAAAGAAAAAAATCTTTCCCAAAATCAAAGCCATCAAAAGGCATGGCCTGCCATCAAGTGCAGGGACATTCACCAAAGATTCCTCTATTTGTCCCCATTGAAATCGCAAGATTCCTTTTCCCTTCCTGAAAGGAAATGAAATTTCATTTCGGGAAGGGAAAAGGGATCTTGCGAATCCCAAAAGAAAGGCTTACAAACACTCTGGAAAGGAGATAGGTTCAAATGAAATGCGACTGAAAAAAGCAGAAAATTGGGAATTTTAGTCTCTACAAAAAATAAGCTGTGAGGAAATCAGCTGCATTGCAAAGGACCAAAAGGTGCCAAAACAATGCTCACAGATGTTGCAAAAGCAGGGGAAAAAGTCAAGGAGGAACACACAACTTAGGAAGCAAGATATGAGGGACATGGCATGAATACTTAAAACAAAAAAAAAAAAAAAAAAAGAAAAAATCTTTCCCAAAGTCAAAGCCATCAAAATGCAGGCAGGCCATACGCCACCAAGGGCAGGCACATGCTGCAAAGCTTGCCAACATCGATCCCCACTGAAGGCCAAAACAGAAAAAAGGACTTACAACCACGCTGGAATGGAGACACAATCAAGGAATTGCAATTGGAGGAGAAAAAAAAAAAATTTGGGAAATTTAGTGACTCTAAGAAAATGGCCTGGGTTTTATCAGGTGCATTGCAAAGGACCAAAAGGTGCCAAAACTAAGCTCAGAGATGTTGCAAAAGTAGGGGAAAAAGTCAAGGAGGAAGACTCAACTTAGTGGGCAAGATATGAGGGACATGGCATGAATACTTAAAACAAAAAAAAAAAAAAAAGAGAATATCTTTCCCAAAGTCAAAGCCATCAAAATGCAGGCAGGCCATACGCCACCAAGGGCAGGCACATGCAGCAAAGCTTGCCAAAATTGATCCCCACTGAAGGCCAAAACAGAAAAGAAGGACCTACAAACACGCTGGAATGGAGACCACTTCAAAGGATTTGCAATTGGAGCAGAAAAAAAGAAAATTTGGGAAATTACTGACTCTAAAAAAATGGCTTGGGTTTATATCAGGTGCAGTGCAAAGGAATAAAAGGTGCCAAAACTAAGCTCACAGATGTTGCAAAAGCAGGGGAAAAAGTCAAGGAGGAAGACACAACTCAGGGGGCAAGATATGAGGGACATGGCATGAATACTTAAAACAAAAAAAAAAAAAAAAACAGAAAATATCTTTCCCAAAGTCAAAGCCATCAAAATGCAGGCAAGCCACACGCCACCAAGGGCAGGCACATGCAGCAAAGCTTGCCAACATTGATCCCCACTGAAGGCCAAAACAGAAAAGAAGGACCTACAAACACGCTGGAATGGAGTCAACATCAAAGGAATTGCAATTGGAGGAGAAAAGAAGAAAATTTGGGAAATTTAATGACTCTTAGAAAGTGGCCTGGGGTTTTATCAGGTGCAGTGCAAAGGACCAAAAGATGCCAAAACTAAGCTCACAGATGTTGCAAAAGCAGGGGAAAAAGTCAAGGAGGAAGACACAACTCAGGGGGCAAGATATGAGGGACATGGCAGGAATACTTAAAACATAAAAGAAAAAAAAAAGAAAAAATCTTTCCTAAAGTCAAAGCCATCAAAATGCAGGCAGGCCATACGCCACCAAGGGCAGGCACATGCAGCAAAGCTTGCCAAAATTGATCCCCACTGAAGGCCAAAACAGAAAAGAAGGACCTACAAACACGCTGGAATGGAGACAGCATCAAAGAATTGCTATTGGAGGAGAAAAGAAGAAAATTTGAGAAATTTAATGACTCTTAGAAAGTGGCCTGGGGTTTTTCCAGGTGCAGTGCAAAGGACCAAAAGGTGCCAAAACTAAGCTCACAGATGTTGCAAAAGCAGGGGAAAAAGTCAAGGAGGAAGACACAACTTAGGGGGCAAGATATGAGGGACATGGCATGAATACCTAAAACAAAAAAAAAAAAAAAAAGAAAAAATCTTTCCGAAAGTCAAAGCCATCAAAATGCAGGCAGGCCATACGCCAGCAAGGACAGGAACATGCAGCAAAGCTTGCCAAAATTGATCCCCACTGAAGGCCAAAACAGAAAAGAAGGACCTACAAGCACGCTGGAATGGAGTCAACATCAAAGGATTTGCAATTGGAGGAGATAAAAAGAAAATTTGGGAAATTTAATGACTCTTAGAAAGTGGCCTGGGGTTTTATCAGGTGCAGTGCAAAGGACCAAATGGTGCCAAAGCTAAGCTCACAGATGTTGCAAAAGCAGGTGGAAAAGTCAAGGAGGAAGACACAACTCAGGGGGCAAGATATGAGGGATATGGCATGAATACTTAAAATAATAAAAAAAAAAAAAAAAAGAAAAAATCTTTCCCAAAGTCAAAGCCATCAAAATGCAGGCAGGCCATACGCCACCAAGGGCAGGCACAAGCAGCAAAGCTTGCCAAAATTGATCCCCACTGAAGGCCAAAACAGAAAAGAAGGACTTACAAACACGCTGGAAAGGGGTCAACATCAAAGGAATTGCAATTGGAGGAGAAAAAAAGAAAATTTTGGAAATTTAGTGACTCTAAGAAAATGGCCTGGGGTTTTATCAGGTGCAGTGCAAAGGACCAAAAGATGCCAAAACTAAGCTCACAGATGTTGCAAAAGCAGGGGAAAAAGTCAAGGAGGAAGACACAACTTAGGGGGCAAGATATGAGGGACATGGCATGAATACTTAAAACAAAAAAGAAAGGAAAAAGAAAAAATCTTTCCCAAAGTCAAAGCCATCAAAATGCAGGCAGGCCATACGCCACCAAGGGCAGGCACAAGCAGCAAAGCTTGCCAAAATTGATCCCCACTGAAGGCCAAAACAGAAAAGAAGGACTTACAAACACGCTGGAAAGGGGTCAACATCAAAGGAATTGCAAATGGAGGAGAAAAAAAGAAAATTTTGGAAATTTAGTGACTGTAAGAAAATGGCCTGCGTTTATATCAGGTGCAGTGCAAATGACCAAAAGTAGCCAAAACTAAGCTCACAGATGTTGCAAAAGAAGGGGAAAAAGTCAAGGAGGAAGACACAACTTAGGGGGCAAGATATGAGGGACATGGCATGAATACTTAAAATATTAAAAAAAAAAAAGAAAAAATCTTTCCCAAATTCAAAGCCATCAAAATGCAGGCAGGCCATTCGCCACCAAGGGCAGGCACATGCAGCAAAGCTTGCCAAAACTGATCCCCACTGAAGGCAAAACAGAAAAGAAGGACCTACAAACACGCTGGAAAGGAGTCAACATCAAAGGAATTGCAATTGGAGGAGAAAAAAAGAAAATTTGGGTAATTGAGTGACTCTTAGAAAGTGGCCTGGGGTTTTATCAGGTGCAGTGCAAAGGACCAAAAGATGCCAAAACTAAGCTCACAGATGTTGCAAAAGCAGGGGAAAAAGTCAAGGAGGAAGACACAACTTAGGGGGCAAGATATGAGGGACATGGCATGAACCCTTCAGAAAACAACCATAAAAAGAAAAAAATCTTTCCCAAAGTCAAAGCCATCAAAAGGCATGGCCTGCCATCACGTGCAGGGACATACACCAAAGATTCCTCTATTGGTCCCCATTGAAATCACAAGATTCCTTTTAACTTCCCGAAAGGAAATGAAATTTCCTTTCGGGAAGGGAAAAGGAATCTTGCGAATCCCAAAAGAAAGGCTTACAAACACTCTGGAAAGGAGATAGGTTCAAATGAAATGCAATTCAAAAAAGCAGAAAATTGGGAATTTTAGTCTCTTCAAAAAATAGGCTGTGAGGAGATCAGCTGCATTGCAAAGGACCAAAAGATGGCAAAACTAAGCTCACAGATGTTGCAAAAGCAGGGGAAAATGTCAAGGAGGAAGACACAACTTAGGGGGCAAGATATGAGGGACATGGCATGAACACTTCAGAAAACAACCAAAAAAAGAAAAAATCTTTCCCAAAGTCAAAGACATCAAAAGGCATGGCCTGCCATCAAGTGCAGGGACATGCACCAAAGATTCCTCTATTTGTCCCCATTGAAATCGCAAGATTCCTTTTCCCTTCCCGAAAGGAAATGAAATTTCCTTTCGGGAAGGGAAAAGGAATCTTGCGAATCCCAAAAGATAGGCTTACAAACACTCTGGAAAGGAGATAGGTTCAAATGAAATGCAATTGAAAAAAGCAGATAATCTGGAATTTTAGTCTCTTCAAAAAATAGGCTGTGAGGAAATCAGCTGCATTGCAAAGGACCAAAAGGTGGCAAAACTAAGCTCACAGATGTTGCAAAAGCAGGGGAAAAAGTCAAGGAGGAAGACACAACTTAGGGGGCAAGATATGAGGGACATGGCATGAATATTTAAAATAATAAAAAATACAAAAGAAAAAATCTTTCCCAAAGTCAAAGCCATCAAAATGCAGGCAGGCCATACGCCACCAAGGGCAGGCACATGCAGCAAAGCTTGCCAAAATTGATCCCCACTGAAGGCCAAAACAGAAAAGAAGGACCTACAAACACGCTGGAAAGGAGTCAACATCAAAGGAATTGCAATTGGAAGAGAAAAAAAGAAAATTTGGGAAATTTAATGACTCTTAGAAATTGGCCTGGGCTTTTAGCAGGTGCAGTGCAAAGGACCAAAAGATGGCAAAACTAAGCTCACAGATGTTGCAAAAGCAGGGGAAAATGTCAAGGAGGAAGACACAACTTAGGGGGCAAGATATGAGGGACATGGCATGAATACTTAAAACAAAAGAAAAAAAAAAATGAAAAAAATCTTTCCCAAATTCAAAGCCATCAAAATGCAGGCAGGCCATACGCCAGAAAGGACAAGCACATGCAGCAAAGCTTGCCAAAATTGATCCCCACTGAAGGCCAAAACAGAAAAGAAGGACCTACAAACACGCTGGAATGGAGAAACCATAAAAGGATTTGCAATTGGAGAAGAAAAAAATAAAATTTGGGAAATTTAATGACTCTTAGAAAGTGCCCTGGGGTTTTAGCAGGTGCAGTGCAAAGGACCAAAAGATGGCAAAACTAAGCTCACAGATGTTGCAAAAGCAGGGGAAAAAATCAAGGAGGAAGACACAACTTAGGGGGCAAGATATGAGGGACATGGCATGAATATTTAAAATAATAAAAAAAAAAAAGTAAAAATCTTTCCCAAAGTCAAAGCCATCAAAATGCAGGCAGGCCATACACCACCAAGGGCAGGCACATGCAGCAATGCTTGCCAAAATTGATCCCCACTGAAGGCCAAAAAAGAAAAGAAGGACCTACAAACACGCTGGAAAGGAGTCAACATCAAAGGAATTGCAATTGGAGGAGAAAAAAATAAAATTTGGGAAATTGAGTGACTCTTAGAAAGTGGCCTGGGGTTTTATCAGGTGCAGGGCAAAGGACCAAAAGATGGCAAAACTAAGCTCACAGATGTTGCAAAAGCAGGGGAAAAAGTCAAGGAGGAAGACACAGCTTAAGGAGCAAGATATGAGGGACATGGCATGAATACTTAAAAGAAACAAAAAAAAAAAAAAGAAAAAATCTTTCCCAAAGTCAAAGCCATCAAAATTCAGGCAGGCCATACGCCACCAAGGGCAGGCACATGCAGCAAAGCTTACAAAAATTGATCCCCACTGAAGGCCAAAACAGAAAAGAAGGACCTAAAAACACGCTGGAAAGGAGTCAACATCAAAGGAATTGCAAATGGAGGAGAAAAAATGAAAATTTGGGAAATTTAGTGACTGTAAGAAAATGGCCTGCATTTATATCAGGTGCAGGGCAAAGGACCAAAAGATGCCAAAACTAAGCTCCCAGATGTTGCAAAAGCAGGGGAAAAAGTCAAGGAAGACACAACTTAGGGGGCAAGATATGAGGGACATGGCATGAATACTTAAAATATTAAAAAAAAAAAAAAAAAAAATCTTTCCCAAAGTCAAAGCCATCAAAATGCAGGCAGGCCATTCGCCACCAAGGGCAGGCACATGCAGCAAAGCTTGCCAAAACTGACCCCCTGAAGGCAAAACTGAAAAGAAGGACCTACAAACACGCTGGAAAGGAGTCAACATCAAAGGAATTGCAATTGGAGGAGAAAAAAAGAAAATTTGGGAAATTGAGTGACTCTTAGAAAGTGGCCTGGGCTTTTAGCAGGTGCAGTGCAAAGGACCAAAAGATGCCAAAACTAAGCTCACAGATGTTGCAAAAGCAGGGGAAAAAGTCAAGGAGGAAGACACAACTTAGGGGGCAAGATATGAGGGACATGGCATGAATATTTAAAATAATAAAAAAAAACCAAAGAAAAAATCTTTCCCAAAGTCAAAGCCATCAAAATGCAGGCAGGCCATACGCCACCAAGGGCAGGCACATGCAGCAAAGCTTGCCAAAATTGATCCCCACTGAAGGCCAAAACAGAAAAGAAGGACCTACAAACACGCTGGAATGGAGAAACCATAAAAGGATTTGCAATTGGAGAAGAAAAAAAGAAAATTTGGGAAATTGAGTGACTCTTAGAAAGTGGCCTGGGGTTTTAGCAGGTGCAGTGCAAAGGACCAAAAGATGGCAAAACTAAGCTCACAGATGTTGCAAAAGCAGGGGAAAAAGTCAAGGAGGAAGACACAACTTAGGGGGCAAGATATGAGGGACAAGGCATGAATATTTAAAATAATAAAAAAAAAAAAAAATAGAAAAATCTTTCCCAAAGTCAAAGCCATCAAAATGCAGGCAGGCCATACGCCACCAAGGGCAGGCACATGCAGCAAAGCTTGCCAAAATTGATCCCCACTGAAGGCCAAAACAGAAAAGAAGGACCTACAAACACACTGGAAAGGAGTCAACATCAAAGGAAATGCAATTGGAGGAGAAGAAAAGAAAATTTGGGAAATTTAGTGACTCTAAGAAAATGGCCTGCGTTTATATGAGGTGCAGAGCAAAGGACAAAAAGGTGCCAAAACTAAGCTCACAGATGTTGCAAAAGCAGGGGAAAAAGTCAAGGAGGAAGACAGAACTTAGGGGGCAAGATATGAGGGACATGGCATGAATACTTAAAAGAAACAAAAAAAAAAAAAAAGAAAAAATCTTTCCCAAAGTCAAAGCCATCAAAATGCAGGCAGGCCATACGCCACCAAGGGCAGGCACATGCAGCAAAGCTTGCCAAAATTGATCCCCACTGAAGGCCAAAAGAGAAAAGAAGGACCTAAAAACACGCTGGTAAGGAGTCAATATCAAAGGGATTGCAATTGGAGGAGAAAAAAAGAAAAATTGGGAAATTTAGTGACTCTAAGAAAATGGCCTGCGTTTATATCAGGTGCAGTGCAAAGGACCAAAAGATGCCAAAACTAAGCTCACAGATGTTGCAAAAGCAGGGGAAAAAGTCAAGGAGGAAGACACAACTTAGGGGTCAAGATATGAGGGACATGGCATGAATACTTAAAATATTAAAAAAGAAAAAATCTTTCCCAAAGTCAAAGCCATCAAAATGCAGGCAGGCCATTCGCCACCAAGGGCAGGCACATGCAGCAAAGCTTGCCAAAACTGATCCCCACTGAAGGCAAAACAGAAAAGAAGGACCTACAAACACGCTGGAAAGGAGTCAACATCAAAGGAATTGCAATTGGAGGAGGAAAAAAGAAAATTTGGGAAATTGAGTGACTCTTAGAAAGTGGCCTGGGGTTTTAGCAGGTGCAGTGCAAAGGACCAAAAGATGCCAAAACTAAGCTCACAGATGTTGCAAAAGCAGGGGAAAAAGTCAAGGAGGAAGACACAACTTAGGGGGCAAGATATGAGGGACATGGCATGAATACTTAAAAGAAACAAAAAAAAAAAAAAGAAAAAAATCTTTCCCAAAGTCAAAGCCATCAAAATGCAGGCAGGCCATACGCCACCAAGGGCAGGCACATGCAGCAAAGCTTGCCAAAATTGATCCCCACTGAAGGCCAAAACAGAAAAGAAGGACCTAAAAACACGCTGGTAAGGAGTCAATATCAAAGGGATTGCAATTGGAGGAGAAAAACGAAAATTTTGGAAATTTAGTGACTGTAAGAAAATGGTCTGCGTTTATATCAGGTGCAGTGCAAATGACCAAAAGTAGCCAAAACTAAGCTCACAGATGTTGCAAAAGAAGGGGAAAAAGTCAAGGAGGAAGACACAACTTAGGGGGCAAGATATGAGGGACATGGCATGAATACTTAAAATATTAAAAAAAAAAAAGAAAAAATCTTTCCCAAATTCAAAGCCATCAAAATGCAGGCAGGCCATTCGCCACCAAGGGCAGGCACATGCAGCAAAGCTTGCCAAAACTGATCCCCACTGAAGGCAAAACAGAAAAGAAGGACCTACAAACACGCTGGAAAGGAGTCAACATCAAAGGAATTGCAATTGGAGGAGAAAAAAAGAAAATTTGGGTAATTGAGTGACTCTTAGAAAGTGGCCTGGGGTTTTATCAGGTGCAGTGCAAAGGACCAAAAGATGCCAAAACTAAGCTCACAGATGTTGCAAAAGCAGGGGAAAAAGTCAAGGAGGAAGACACAACTTAGGGGGCAAGATATGAGGGACATGGCATGAACCCTTCAGAAAACAACCATAAAAAGAAAAAAATCTTTCCCAAAGTCAAAGCCATCAAAAGGCATGGCCTGCCATCACGTGCAGGGACATACACCAAAGATTCCTCTATTGGTCCCCATTGAAATCACAAGATTCCTTTTAACTTCCCGAAAGGAAATGAAATTTCCTTTCGGGAAGGGAAAAGGAATCTTGCGAATCCCAAAAGATAGGCTTACAAACACTCTGGAAAGGAGATAGGTTCAAATGAAATGCAATTCAAAAAAGCAGAAAATTGGGAATTTTAGTCTCTTCAAAAAATAGGCTGTGAGGAGATCAGCTGCATTGCAAAGGACCAAAAGATGGCAAAACTAAGCTCACAGATGTTGCAAAAGCAGGGGAAAATGTCAAGGAGGAAGACACAACTTAGGGGGCAAGATATGAGGGACATGGCATGAACACTTCAGAAAACAACCAAAAAAAGAAAAAATCTTTCCCAAAGTCAAAGACATCAAAAGGCATGGCCTGCCATCAAGTGCAGGGACATGCACCAAAGATTCCTCTATTTGTCCCCATTGAAATCGCAAGATTCCTTTTCCCTTCCCGAAAGGAAATGAAATTTCCTTTCGGGAAGGGAAAAGGAATCTTGCGAATCCCAAAAGATAGGCTTACAAACACTCTGGAAAGGAGATAGGTTCAAATGAAATGCAATTGAAAAAAGCAGATAATCTGGAATTTTAGTCTCTTCAAAAAATAGGCTGTGAGGAAATCAGCTGCATTGCAAAGGACCAAAAGGTGGCAAAACTAAGCTCACAGATGTTGCAAAAGCAGGGGAAAAAGTCAAGGAGGAAGACACAACTTAGGGGGCAAGATATGAGGGACATGGCATGAATATTTAAAATAATAAAAAATACAAAAGAAAAAATCTTTCCCAAAGTCAAAGCCATCAAAATGCAGGCAGGCCATACGCCACCAAGGGCAGGCACATGCAGCAAAGCTTGCCAAAATTGATCCCCACTGAAGGCCAAAACAGAAAAGAAGGACCTACAAACACGCTGGAAAGGAGTCAACATCAAAGGAATTGCAATTGGAAGAGAAAAAAAGAAAATTTGGGAAATTTAATGACTCTTAGAAATTGGCCTGGGCTTTTAGCAGGTGCAGTGCAAAGGACCAAAAGATGGCAAAACTAAGCTCACAGATGTTGCAAAAGCAGGGGAAAATGTCAAGGAGGAAGACACAACTTAGGGGGCAAGATATGAGGGACATGGCATGAATACTTAAAACAAAAGAAAAAAAAAAATGAAAAAAATCTTTCCCAAATTCAAAGCCATCAAAATGCAGGCAGGCCATACGCCAGAAAGGACAAGCACATGCAGCAAAGCTTGCCAAAATTGATCCCCACTGAAGGCCAAAACAGAAAAGAAGGACCTACAAACACGCTGGAATGGAGAAACCATAAAAGGATTTGCAATTGGAGAAGAAAAAAAGAAAATTTGGGAAATTTAATGACTCTTAGAAAGTGCCCTGGGGTTTTAGCAGGTGCAGTGCAAAGGACCAAAAGATGGCAAAACTAAGCTCACAGATGTTGCAAAAGCAGGGGAAAAAGTCAAGGAGGAAGACACAACTTAGGGGGCAAGATATGAGGGACATGGCATGAATACTTAAAAAAATACAAAAAAAAAAAAAAGAAAAAATCTTTCCCAAATTCAAAGCCATCAAAATGCAGGCAGGCCATACGCCACCAAGGGCAGGCTCATGAAGCAAAGCTTGCCAAAATTGATCCCCACTGAAGGCCAAAAAAGAAAAGAAGAACCTACAAACACGCTGGAAAGGAGTCAAAATCAAAGGAATTGCAAATGGAAGAGAAAAAAAGAAAATTTGGGAAATTTAGTGACTCTAAGAAAATGGCCGGCGTTTATATCAGGTGCAGTGCAAATGACCAAAAGTAGCCAAAACTAAGCTCACAGATGTTGCAAAAGCAGGGGAAAAAGTCAAGGAGGAAGACACAACTTAGGGGGCAAGATATGAGGGACATGGCATGAACACTTCAGAAAACAACCAAAAAAAGAAAAAATCTTTCCCAAAGTCAAAGACATCAAAAGGCATGGCCTGCCATCAAGTGCAGGGACATGCACCACAGATTCCTCTATTGGTCCCCATTGAAATCGCAAGACTCCTTTTCCCTTCCGGAAAGGAAATGAAATTTCCTTTCGGGAAGGGAAAAGGAATCTTGCGAATCCCAAAAGAAAGGCTTACAAACACTCTGGAAAGGAGATAGGTTCAAATGAAATGCAATTGAAAAAAGCAGAAAATCGGGAATTTTAGTCTCTTCAAAAAATAGGCTGTGAGGAAATCAGCAGCATTGCAAAGGACCAAAAGATGCCAAAACTAAGCTCACAGATGTTGCAAAAGCAGGGGAAAAAGTCAAGGAGGAAGACAGAACTTAGGGGGCAAGATATGAGGGACATGGCATGAATACTTAAAACAAAAAAAAAAAAAAAAATGAAAAAAATCTTTCCCAAAGTCAAAGCCATCAAAATGCAGGCAGGCCATATGCCAGCAAGGGCAGGCACATGCAGCAAAGCTTGCCAAAATTGATCCCCACTGAAGGCCAAAACAGAAAAGAAGGACCTACAAACACGCTGGAATGGAGAAACCGTCAAAGGATTTGCAATTGGAGAAGAAAAAATTAAAATTTGGGAAATTTAATGACTCTTTGAAAGTGGCCTGGGGTTTTAGCAGGTGCAGTGCAAAGGACCAAAAGATGGCAAAACTAAGCTCACAGATGTTGCAAAAGCAGGGGAAAAAGTCAAGGAGGAAGACACAACTTAGGGGTCAAGATATGAGGGACATGGCATGAATATTTAAAATAATAAAAAATACAAAAGAAAAAATCTTTCCCAAAGTCAAAGCCATCAAAATGCAGGCAGGCCATACGCCACCAAGGGCAGGCACATGCAGCAAAGCTTGCCAAAATTGATCCCCACTGAAGGCCAAAACAGAAAAGAAGGACCTACAAACACGCTGGAAAGGAGTCAACATCAAAGGAATTGCAATTGGAAGAGAAAAAAAGAAAATTTGGGAAATTTAATGACTCTTAGAAATTGGCCTGGGCTTTTAGCAGGTGCAGTGCAAAGGACCAAAAGATGGCAAAACTAAGCTCACAGATGTTGCAAAAGCAGGGGAAAATGTCAAGGAGGAAGACGCAACTTAGGGGGCAAGATATGAGGGACATGGCATGAATATTTAAAACAAAAGAAAAAAAAAAATGAAAAAAATCTTTCCCAAATTCAAAGCCATCAAAATGCAGGCAGGCCATACGCCAGAAAGGGCAAGCACATGCAGCAAAGCTTGCCAAAATTGATCCCCACTGAAGGCCAAAACAGAAAAGAAGGACCTACAAACACGCTGGAATGGAGAAACCATAAAAGGATTTGCAATTGGAGAAGAAAAAAAGAAAATTTGGGAAATTTAATGACTCTTAGAAAGTGCCCTGGGGTTTTAGCAGGTGCAGTGCAAAGGACCAAAAGATGGCAAAACTAAGCTCACAGATGTTGCAAAAGCAGGGGAAAAAGTCAAGGAGGAAGACACAACTTAGGGGGCAAGATATGAGGGACATGGCATGAATACTTAAAAAAATACAAAAAAAAAAAAAAGAAAAAATCTTTCCCAAATTCAAAGCCATCAAAATGCAGGCAGGCCATACGCCACCAAGGGCAGGCTCATGAAGCAAAGCTTGCCAAAATTGATCCCCACTGAAGGCCAAAAAAGAAAGAAGAACCTACAAACACGCTGGAAAGGAGTCAAAATCAAAGGAATTGCAAATGGAAGAGAAAAAAAGAAAATTTGGGAAATTTAGTGACTCTAAGAAAATGGCCGGCGTTTATATCAGGTGCAGTGCAAATGACCAAAAGTAGCCAAAACTAAGCTCACAGATGTTGCAAAAGCAGGGGAAAAAGTCAAGGAGGAAGACACAACTTAGGGGGCAAGATATGAGGGACATGGCATGAACACTTCAGAAAACAACCAAAAAAAGAAAAAATCTTTCCCAAAGTCAAAGACATCAAAAGGCATGGCCTGCCATCAAGTGCAGGGACATGCACCACAGATTCCTCTATTGGTCCCCATTGAAATCGCAAGACTCCTTTTCCCTTCCGGAAAGGAAATGAAATTTCCTTTCGGGAAGGGAAAAGGAATCTTGCGAATCCCAAAAGAAAGGCTTACAAACACTCTGGAAAGGAGATAGGTTCAAATGAAATGCAATTGAAAAAAGCAGAAAATCGGGAATTTTAGTCTCTTCAAAAAATAGGCTGTGAGGAAATCAGCAGCATTGCAAAGGACCAAAAGATGCCAAAACTAAGCTCACAGATGTTGCAAAAGCAGGGGAAAAAGTCAAGGAGGAAGACAGAACTTAGGGGGCAAGATATGAGGGACATGGCATAAATACTTAAAACAAAAAAAAAAAAAAAAATGAAAAAAATCTTTCCCAAAGTCAAAGCCATCAAAATGCAGGCAGGCCATATGCCAGCAAGGGCAGGCACATGCAGCAAAGCTTGCCAAAATTGATCCCCACTGAAGGCCAAAACAGAAAAGAAGGACCTACAAACACGCTGGAATGGAGAAACCGTCAAAGGATTTGCAATTGGAGAAGAAAAAAAGAAAATTTGGGAAATTTAATGACTCTTTGAAAGTGGCCTGGGGTTTTAGCAGGTGCAGTGCAAAGGACCAAAAGATGGCAAAACTAAGCTCACAGATGTTGCAAAAGCAGGGGAAAAAGTCAAGGAGGAAGACACAACTTAGGGGGCAAGATATGAGGGACAAGGCATGAATATTTAAAATAATAAAAAAAAAAAAAAATAGAAAAATCTTTCCCAAAGTCAAAGCCATCAAAATGCAGGCAGGCCATACGCCACCAAGGGCAGGCACATGCAGCAAAGCTTGCCAAAATTGATCCCCACTGAAGGCCAAAACAGAAAAGAAGGACCTACAAACACGCTGGAAAGGAGTCAACATCAAAGGAAATGCAATTGGAGGAGAAGAAAAGAAAATTTGGGAAATTTAGTGACTCTAAGAAAATGGCCTGCGTTTATATGAGGTGCAGAACAAAGGACAAAAAGGTGCCAAAACTAAGCTCACAGATGTTGCAAAAGCAGGGGAAAAAGTCAAGGAGGAAGACACAACCTAGCGGGCAAGATATGAGGGACATGGCATAAATACTTAAAATATTAAAAAAAAAAAAAAAGAAAAAATCTTTCCCAAAGTCAAAGCCATCAAAATGCAGGCAGGCCATACGCCACCAAGGGCAGGCACATGCAGCAAAGCTTGCCAAAATTGATCCCCACTGAAGGCCAAAACAGAAAAGAAGGATCTACAAACACGCTGGAAAGGAGTCAACATCAAAGGAATTGCAATTGGAGGAGAAAAATGAAAATTTGGGAAATTGAGTGACTCTTAGAAAGTGGCCTGGGTTTTTAGCAGGTGCAGTGCAAAGGACCAAAAGATGCCAAAACTAAGCTCACAGATGTTGCAAAAGCAGGGGAAAAAGTCAAGGAGGAAGACACAACTTAGGGGGCAAGATATGAGGGACATGGCATGAACACTTCAGAAAACAACCAAAAAAAGAAAAAATCTTTCCCAAAGTCAAGGCCATCAAAAGGCAGGCCTGCCATCAAGTGCAGGGACATGCACCAAAGATTCCTCTATTTGTCCCCATTGAAATCGCAAGATTCCTTTTGCCTTCCCGAAAGGAAATTTCATTTCCTTTCGGGAAGGGAAAAGGAATCTTGCGAATCCCAAAAGATAGGCTTACAAACACTCTGGAAAGGAGATAGGTTCAAATGAAATGCAATTGAAAAAAGCAGATAATCTGGAATTTTAGTCTCTTCAAAAAATAGGCTGTGAGGAAATCAGCTGCATTTCAAAGGACCAAAAGGTGGCAAAACTAAGCTCACAGATGTTGCAAAAGCAGGGGAAAAAGTCAAGGAGGAAGACACAACTTAGGGGGCAAGATATGAGGGACATGGCATGAATATTTAAAATAATAAAAAAAAACAAAAGAAAAAATCTTTCCCAAAGTCAAAGCCATTAAAATGCAGGCAGGCCATACGCCACCAAGGGCAGGCACATGCAGCAAAGCTTGCCAAAATTGATCCCCACTGAAGGCCAAAACAGAAAAGAAGGACCTACAAACACGCTGGAAAGGAGTCAACATCAAAGGAAATGCAATTGGAGGAGAAAAAAAGAAAATTTGGGAAATTTAATGACTCCTAGAAATTGGCCTGGGCTTTTAGCAGGTGCAGTGCAAAGGACCAAAAGATGGCAAAACTAAGCTCACAGATGTTGCAAAAGCAGGGGAAAAAGTCAAGGAGGAAGACACAACTTAGGGGGCAAGATATGAGGGACATGGCATGAATACTTAAAACAAAAAAAAAAAAAAAAAAAGAAAAAAATCTTTCCCAAATTCAAAGCCATCAAAATGCAGGCAGGCCATACGCCAGAAAGGGCAAGCACATGCAGCAAAGCTTGCCAAAATTGATCCCCACTGAAGGCCAAAACAGAAAAAAGGACCTACAAACACGCTGGAATGGAGAAACCATAAAAGGATTTGCAATTGGAGAAGAAAAAAAGAAAATTTGGGAAATTTAATGACTCTTAGAAAGTGGCCTGGGGTTTTAGCAGGTGCAGTGCAAAGGACCAAAAGATGGCAAAACTAAGCTCACAGATGTTGCAAAAGCAGGGGAAAAAGTCAAGGAGGAAGACACAACTTAGGGGTCAAGATATGAGGGACATGGCATGAATATTTAAAATAATAAAAAATACAAAAGAAAAAATCTTTCCCAAAGTCAAAGCCATCAAAATGCAGGCAGGCCATACGCCACCAAGGGCAGGCACATGCAGCAAAGCTTGCCAAAATTGATCCCCACTGAAGGCCAAAAAAGAAAAGAAGAACCTACAAACACGCTGGAAAGGAGTCAAAATCAAAGGAATTGCAAATGGAGGAGAAAAAAAGAAAATTTGGGAAATTTAGTGACTGTAAGAAAATGGCCTGCGTTTATATCAGGTGCAGTGCAAATGACCAAAAGTAGCCAAAACTAAGCTCACAGATGTTGCAAAAGCAGGGGAAAAAGTCAAGGAGGAAGACACATCTTAGGGGGCAAGATATGAGGGACATGGCATGAACACTTCAGAAAACAACCAAAAAAAGAAAAAATCTTTCCCAAAGTCAAAGACATCAAAAGGCATGGCCTGCCATCAAGTGCAGGGACATGCACCACAGATTCCTCTATTGGTCCCCATTGAAATCGCAAGACTCCTTTTCCCTTCCCGAAAGGAAATGAAATTTCCTTTGGGGAAGGGAAAAGGAATCTTGCGAATCCCAAAAGAAAGGCTTACAAACACTCTGGAAAGGAGATAGGTTGAAATGAAATGCAATTGAAAAAAGCAGAAAATCGGGAATTTTAGTCTCTTCAAAAAATAGGCTGTGAGGAAATCAGCAGCATTGCAAAGGACCATAAGATGCCAAAACTAAGCTCACAGATGTTGCAAAAGCAGGGGAAAAAGTCAAGGAGGAAGACAGAACTTAGGGGGCAAGATATGAGGGACATGGCATGAATACTTAAAACAAAAAAAAAAAAAAAAAATGAAAAAAATCTTTCCCAAAGTCAAAGCCATCAAAATGCAGGCAGGCCACATGCCAGCAAGGGCAGGCACATGCAGCAAAGCTTGCCAAAATTGATCCCCACTGAAGGCCAAAACAGAAAAGAAGGACCTACAAACACGCTGGAAAGGAGTCAACCGCAAAGGAATTGCAATTGGAGGAGAAAAAAAGAAAATTTGGGAAATTGAGTGACTCTTAGAAAGTGGCCTGGGCTTTTAGCAGGTGCAGTGCAAAGGACCAAAAGATGCCAAAACTAAGCTCACAGATGTTGCAAAAGCAGGGGAAAAAGTCAAGGAGGAAGACACAACTTAGAGGGCAAGATATGAGGGACATGGCATGAACACTTCAGAAAACAACCAAAAAAAGAAAAAAATCTTTCCCAAAGTCAAGGCCATCAAAAGTCATGGCCTGCCATCAAGTACAGGGACATGCACCTAAGATTCCTCTATTGGTCCCCATTGAAATCGCAAGATTCCTTTTCCCTTCCCGAAAGGAAATGAAATTTCCTTTCGGGAAGGGAAAAGGAATCTTGCGGATCCCAAAAGAAAGGCTTACAAACACTCTGGAAAGGAGATAGGTTCACATGAAATGCAATTGAAAAAAGCAGATAATCTGGAATTTTAGTCTCTTCAAAAAATAGGCTGTGAGGAATTCAGCTGCAATGCAAAGGACCAAAAGGTGGCAAAACTAAGCTCACAGATGTTGCAAATGCAGGGGAAAAAGTCAAGGAGGAAGACACAACTTAGGGAGCAAGATATGAGGGACATGGCATGATTACTTAAAAGAAACAAAAAAAAAAAAAGAAAAAATCTTTCCCAAAGTCAAAGCCATCAAAATGCAGGCAGGCCATACGCCACCAAGGGCAGGCACATGCAGCAAAGCTTGCCAAAATTGATCCCCACTGAAGGCCAAAACAGAAAAGAAGGACCTAAAAACACGCTGGTAAGGAGTCAACATCAAAGGGATTGCAAATGGAGGAGAAAAAAAGAAAATTTGGGAAATTTAGTGACTCTAAGAAAATGGCCTGCGTTTATATCAGGTGCAGTGCAAAGGACCAAAAGATGCCAAAACTAAGCTCACAGATGTTGCAAAAGCAGGGGAAAAAGTCAAGGAGGAAGACACAACTTAGGGAGCAAGATATGAGGGACATGGCATGAATACTTGAAATAATAAAAAAAAAAAAAAGAAAAAATCATTCCCAAAGTCAAAGCCATCAAAATGCAGGCAGGCCATTCGTCACCAAGGGCAGGCACATGCAGCAAAGCTTGCCAAAATTGATCCCCACTGAAGGCCAAAACAGAAAAGAAGGACCTACAAACACGCTGGAAAGGAGTCAACATCAAAGGAATTTCAATTGGAGGAGAAAAAAAGAAAATTTGGGAAATTGAGTGACTCTTAGAAAGTGGCCTGGGCTTTTAGCAGGTGCAGTGCAAAGGACCAAAAGATGCCAAAACTAAGCTCACAGATGTTGCAAAAGCAGGGGAAAAAGTCAAGGAGGAAGACACAACTTAGGGGGCAAGATATGAGGGACATGGCATGAACACTTCAGAAAACAACCAAAAAAAGAAAAAAATCTTTCCCAAAGTCAAAGACATCAAAAGGCATGGCCTGCCATCAAGTGCAGGGACATGCACCAAAGATTCCTCTATTGGTCCCCATTGAAATCGCAAGATTCCTTTTCCCTTCCCGAAAGGAAATGAAATTTCCTTTCGGGAAGGGAAAAGGAATCTTGCGGATCCCAAAAGAAAGGCTTACAAACACTCTGGAAAGGAGATAGTTTCACATGAAATGCAATTGAAAAAAGCAGATAATCTGGAATTTTAGTCTCTTCAAAAAATAGGCTGTGAGGAAATCAGCTGCATTGCAAAGGACCAAAAGGTGGCAAAACTAAGCTCACAGATGTTGCAAATGCAGGGGAAAATGTCAAGGAGGAAGACACAACTTAGGGAGCAAGATATGAGGGACATGGCATGATTACTTAAAAGAAACAAAAAAAAAAAAAGAAAAAATCTTTCCCAAAGTCAAAGCCATCAAAATGCAGGCAGGCCATACGCCAGCAAGGGCAGGCACATGCAGCAAAGCTTGCCAAAATTGATCCCCACTGAAGGCCAAAACAGAAAAGAAGGACCTAAAAACACGCTGGTAAGGAGTCAACATCAAAGGGATTGCAAATGGAGGAGAAAAAAAGAAAATTTGGGAAATTTAGTGACTCTAAGAAAATGGCCTGCGTTTATATCAGGTGCAGTGCAAAGGACCAAAAGATGCCAAAACTAAGCTCACAGATGTTGCAAAAGCAGGGGAAAAAGTCAAGGAGGATGACACAACTTAGGGGGCAATATATGAGGGACATGGCATGAATACTTAAAATATTAAAAAAAAAAAAAAAAAAAAATCTTTCCCAAAGTCAAAGCCATCAAAATGCAGGCAGGCCATTAGCCACCAAGGGCAGGCACATGCAGCAAAGCTTGCCAAAACTGATCCCCATGAAGGCAAAACAGAAAAGAAGGACCTACAAACACGCTGGAAAGGAGTCAACATCAAAGGAATTGCAATTGGAGGAGAAAAAAAGAAAATTTGGGAAATTGAGTGACTCTTAGAAAGTGGCCTGGGCTTTTAGCAGGTGCAGTGCAAAGGACCAAAATGTGCCAAAACTAAGCTCACAGATGTTGCAAAAGCAGGGGAAAAAGTCAAGGAGTAAGACACAACTTAGGGGGCAAGATGTGAGGGACATGGCATGAACACTTCAGAAAACAACCAAAAAAAGAAAAAATCTTTCCCAAAGTCAAGGACATCAAAAGGCATGGCCTGCCATCAAGTGCAGGGACATGCACCAAAGATTCCTCTATTGGTCCCCATTGAAATCACAAGATTCCTTTTCCCTTCCCGAAAGGAAATGAAATTTCCTTTTGGGAAGGGAAAAGGAATCTTGCGAATCCCAAAAGATAGGCTTACAAACACTCTGGAAAGGAGATAGGTTCAAATGAAATGCAATTGAAAAAAGCAGAAAATCGGGAA
This sequence comes from Artemisiospiza belli, assembly GCA_021963965.1. Lineage (NCBI taxonomy): Eukaryota > Metazoa > Chordata > Aves > Passeriformes > Passerellidae > Artemisiospiza > Artemisiospiza belli. Next base: position 212,943 of record JAKDEW010000357.1, on the reverse strand, counting down.
TTTTAGTCTCTTCAAAAAATAGGCTGTGAGGAAATCAGCTGCATTGCAAAGGACCAAAAGATGCCAAAACTAAGCTCACAGATGTTGCAAAAGCAGGGGAAAAAGTCAAGGAGGAAGACAGAACTTAGGGGGCAAGATATGAGGGACATGGCATGAATACTTAAAATAATAAAAAAAAAACAAAAGAAAAAATCTTTCCCAAAGTCAAAGCCATCAAAATGCAGGCAGGCCATACGCCAGCAAGGGCAGGCACATGCAGCAAAGCTTGCCAAAATTGATCCCCACTGAAGGCCAAAACAGAAAAGAAGGACCTACAAACACGCTGGAATGGAGAAACCATCAAAGGATTTGCAATTGGAGAAGAAAAAAAGAAAATTTGGGAAATTTAGTGACTCTTAGAAAATGGCCCGGGATTTTATCAGGTGCAGTGCAAAGGACCAAAAGATGCCAAAACTAAGCTCACAGATGTTGCAAAAGCAGGGGAAAAAGTCAAGGAGGAAGACAAAACTTAGAGGGCAAGATATGAGGGACATGGCATGAATATTTAAAATACTCATAAAAAAAAAAAAATAGAAAAAATCTTTCCCAAAGTCAAAGCCATCAAAATGCAGGCAGGACATACGCCAGCAAGGGCAGGCACATGCAGCAAAGCTTGCCAAAATTGATCCCCACTGAAGGCCAAAACAGATAAGAAGGACCTACAAACACGCTGGAAAGGAGTCAACATCAAAGGAATTGCAATTGGAGGAGAAAAAAAGAAAATTTGGGAAATTGAGTGACTCTTAGAAAGTGGCCTGGGGTTTTAGCAGGTGCAGTGCAAAGGACCAAAAGATGCCAAAACTAAGCTCACAGATGTTGCAAAAGCAGGGGAAAAAGTCAAGGAGGAAGACACAGCTTAAGGAGCAAGATATGAGGGACATGGCATGAATACTTAAAATATTAAAAAAAAAAAAAAGAAAAAATCTTTCCCAAAGTCAAAGCCATCAAAATGCAGGCAGGCCATACGCCACCAAGGGCAGGCACATGCAGCAAAGCTTGCCAAAATTGATCCCCAATGAAGGCCAAAACAGAAAAGAAGGACCTACAAACACGCTGGAATGGAGAAACCATCAAATGATTTGCAATTGGAGAAGAAAAAAAGAAAATTTGGGAAATTAAGTGACTCTAAGGAAATGGCCTGCGTTTATATCAGGTGCAGTGCAAAGGACCAAAAGATGCCAAAACTAAGCTCACAGATGTTGCAAAAGCAGGGGAAAAAGTCAAGGAGGAAGACACAACTTAGGGGGCAAGATATGAGGGACATGGCATGAATACTTGAAATAATAAAAAAAAAAAAAAAGAAAAAATCTTTCCCAAAGTCAAAGCCATCAAAATGCAGGCAGGCCATTCGCCACCAAGGGCAGGCACATGCAGCAAATCTTGCCAAAACTGATCCCCCTGAAGGCAAAACAGAAAAGAAGGACCTACAAACACGCTGGAAAGGAGTCAACATCAAAGGAATTGCAATTGGAGGAGAAAAAAAGAAAATTTGGGAAATTTAGTGACTCTTAGAAAGTGGCCTGGGGTTTTAGCAGGTGCAGTGCAAAGGACCAAAAGATGCCAAAACTAAGCTCACAGATGTTGCAAAAGCAGGGGAAAAAGTCAAGGAGGAAGACAGAACTTAGGGGGCAAGATATGAGGGACATGGCATGAACACTTCAGAAAACAACCAAAAAAAGAAAAAAATCTTTTCCAAAGTCAAGGCCATCAAAAGTCATGGCCTGCCATCAAGTGCAGGGACATGCACCTAAGATTCCTCTATTGGTCCCCATTGAAATCGCAAGATTCCTTTTCCCTTCCCGAAAGGAAATGAAATTTCCTTTCGGGAAGGGAAAAGGAATCTTGCGGATCCCAAAAGAAAGGCTTACAAACACTCTGGAAAGGAGATAGGTTCACATGAAATGCAATTGAAAAAAGCAGATAATCTGGAATTTTAGTCTCTTCAAAAAATAGGCTGTGAGAAAATCAGCTGCATTGCAAAGGACCAAAAGGTGGCAAAACTAAGCTCACAGATGTTGCAAATGCAGGGGAAAATGTCAAGGAGGAAGACACAACTTAGGGAGCAAGATATGAGGGACATGGCATGATTACTTAAAAGAAACAAAAAAAAAAAAAGAAAAAATCTTTCCCAAAGTAAAAGCCATCAAAATGCAGGCAGGCCATACGCCAGCAAGGGCAGGCACATGCAGCAAAGCTTGCCAAAATTGATCCCCACTGAAGGCCAAAACAGAAAAGAAGGACCTAAAAACACGCTGGTAAGGAGTCAACATCAAAGGGATTGCAATTGGAGGAGAAAAAAAGAAAATTTGGGAAATTTAGTGACTCTAAGAAAATGGCCTGCGTTTATATCAGGTGCAGTGCAAAGGACCAAAAGATGCCAAAACTAAGCTCACAGATGTTGCAAAAGCAGGGGAAAAAGTCAAGGAGGAAGACACAACTTAGGGGGCAAGATATGAGGGACATGGCATGAATACTTGAAATAATAAAAAAAAAAAAAGAAAAAATCTTTCCCAAAGTCAAAGCCATCAAAATGCAGGCAGGCCATTCGCCACCAAGGGCAGGCACATGCAGCAAAGCTTGCCAAAACTGATCCCCACTGAAGGCAAAACAGAAAAGAAGGACCTACAAACACGCTGGAAAGGAGTCAACATCATAGGAATTGCAATTGGAGGAGAAAAAAAGAAAATTTTGGAAATTTAGTGACTCTTAGAAAGTGGCCTGGGGTTTTAGCAGGTGCAGTGCAAAGGACCAAAAGATGGCAAAACTAAGCTCACAGATGTTGCAAAAGCAGGGGAAAAAGTCAAGGAGGAAGACACAAATTAGGGGGCAAGATATGAGGGACAAGGCATGAATATTTAAAATAATAAAAAAAAAAAAAAATAGAAAAATCTTTCCCAAAGTCAAAGCCATCAAAATGCAGGCAGGCCATACGCCAGCAAGGGCAGGCACATGCAGCAAAGCTTGCCAAAATTGATCCCTACTGAAGGCCAAAACAGAAAAAGAACATAAAAACACGCTGGAAAGGAGTCAACATCAAAGGAATTGCAATTGGAGGAGAAAAAAAGAAAATTTGGGAAATTAAGTGACTCTAAGAAAATGGCCTGCATTTATATCAGGTGCAGTGCAAAGGACCAAAAGATGCCAAAACTAAGCTCACCGATGTTGCAAAAGCAGGGGAAAAAGTCAAGGAGGAAGACACAACTTAGGGGGCAAGATATGAGGGACATGGCATAAATACTTATAATATTAAAAAAAAAAAAGAAAAAATCTTTCCCAAAGTCAAAGCCATCAAAATGCAGGCAGGCCATTCGCCACCAAGGGCAGGCACATGCAGCAAAGCTTGCCAAAACTGATCCCCCTGAAGGCAAAACAGAAAAGAAGGACCTACAAACACGCTGGAAAGGAGTCAACATCAAAGGAATTGCAATTGGAGGAGAAAAAAAGAAAATTTGGGAAATCGAATGACTCTTAGAATGTGGCCTGGGGTTTTATCAGGTGCAGTGCAAAGGACCAAAAGATGCCAAAACTAAGCTCACAGATGTTGCAAAAGCAGGGGAAAAAGTCAAGGAGGAAGACACAACTTAGGGGGCAAGATATGAGGGACATGGCATGAACACTTCAGAAAACAACCAAAAAAAGAAAAAAATCTTTCCCAAAGTCAAAGACATCAAAAGGCATGGCCTGCCATCAAGTGCAGGGACATGCACCAAAGATTCCTCTATGGGTCCCCATTGAAATCGCAAGATTCCTTTTCCCTTCCCGAAAGGAAATGAAATTTCCTTTCGGGAAGGGAAAAGGAATCTTGCGGATCCCAAAAGAAAGGCTTACAAACACTCTGGAAAGGAGATGAGGTTCACATGAAATGCAATTGAAAAAAGCAGATAATCTGGAATTTTAGTCTCTTCAAAAAATAGGCTGTGAGGAAATCAGCTGCATAGCAAAGGACCAAAAGGGTGGCAAAACTAAGCTCACAGATGTTGCAAATGCAGGGGAAAATGTCAAGGAGGAAGACACAACTTAGGGAGCAAGATATGAGGGACATGGCATGATTACTTAAAAGAAACAAAAAAAAAAAAAGAAAAAATCTTTCCCAAGTCAAAGCCATCAAAATGCAGGCAGGCCATACGCCACCAAGGGCAGGCACATGCAGCAAAGCTTGCCAAAATTGATCCCCACTGAAGGCCAAAACAGAAAAGAAGGACCTAAAAACACGCTGGTAAGGAGTCAACATCAAAGGGATTGCAAATGGAGGAGAAAAAAAGAAAATTTGGGAAATTTAGTGACTCTAAGAAAATGGCCTGCGTTTATATCAGGTGCAGTGCAAAGGACCAAAAGATGCCAAAACTAAGCTCACAGATGTTGCAAAAGCAGGGGAAAAAGTCAAGGAGGAAGACACAACTTAGGGAGCAAGATATGAGGGACATGGCATGAATACTTGAAATAATAAAAAAAAAAAAAAGAAAAAATCTTTCCCAATGTCAAAGCCATCAAAATGCAGGCAGGCCATTCGTCACCAAGGGCAGGCACATGCAGCAAAGCTTGCCAAAATTGATCCCCACTGAAGGCCAAAACAGAAAAGAAGGACCTACAAACACGCTGGAAAGGAGTCAACATCAAAAGAATTGCAATTGGAGGAGAAAAAAGAAAATTTGGGAAATTTAGTGACTCTTAGAAAGTGGCCTGGGGTTTTAGCAGGTGCAGTGCAAAGGACCAAAAGATGCCAAAACTAAGCTCACAGATGTTGCAAAAGCAGGGGAAAAAGTCAAGGAGGAAGACACAACTTAGGGGGCAAGATATGAGGGACATGGCATGAATACTTAAAAATTAAAAAAAAAAAAAAAAGAAAAAATCTTTCCCAAAGTCAAAGCCAACAAAATCCAGGCAGGCCATACGCCAGCAAGGGCAGGCACATGCAGCAAAGCTTGCCAAAATTGATCCCCACTGAAGGCCAAAACAGAAAAGAAGGACCTAAAAACACGCTGGTAAGGAGTCAAAATCAAAGGGATTGCAATTGAGGAGAAAAAAAGAAAATTTGGGAAATTTAGTGACTCTAAGAAATTGGCCTGCGTTTATATCAGGTGCAGTTCAAAGGACCAAAATGTGCCAAAACTAAGCTCACAGATGTTGCAAAAGCAGGGGAAAAAGTCAAGGAGGAAGACACACCTTAGGGGGCAAGATGTGAGGGACATGGCATGAACACTTCAGAAAACAACCAAAAAAAGAAAAAATCTTTCCCAAAGTCAAAGACATCAAAAGGCATGGCCTGCCATCAAGTGCAGGGACATGCACCAAAGATTCCTCTATTGGTCCCCATTGAAATCACAAGATTCCTTTTCCCTTCCCGAAAGGAAATGAAATTTCCTTTCGGGAAGGGAAAAGGAATCTTGCGAATCCCAAAAGATAGGCTTACAAACACTTTGGAAAGGAGATAGGTTCAAATGAAATGCAATTGAAAAAAGCAGAAAATCGGGAATTTTAGTCTCTTCAAAAAATAGGCTGTGAGGAAATCAGCTGCATTGCAAAGGACCAAAAGATGCCAAAACTAAGCTCACAGATGTTGCAAAAGCAGGGGAAAAAGTCAAGGAGGAAGACACAACTTAGGGGCAAGATATGAGGGACATGGCATGAATACTTAAAATAATAAAAAAAAACAAAAGAAAAATCTTTCCCAAAGTCAAAGCCATCAAAATGCAGGCAGGCCATTCGCCACCAAGGGCAGGCACATGCAGCAAAGCTTGCCAAAACTGATCCCCACTGAAGGCAAAACAGAAAAGAAGGACCTACAAACACGCTGGAAAGGAGTTCAACACATCAAAGGAATTGCAATTGGAGGAGGAAAAAAGAAAATTTTGGAAATTGAGTGACTCTTAGAAAGTGGCCTGGGGTTTTAGCAGGTGCAGTGCAAAGGACCAAAAGATGCCAAAACTAAGCTCACAGATGTTGCAAAAGCAGGGGAAAAAGTCAAGGAGGAAGACACAACTTAGGGGGCAAGATATGAGGGACATGGCATGAATACTTAAAAGAAACAAAAAAAAAAAAAAGAAAAAAATCTTTCCCAAAGTCAAAGCCATCAAAATGCAGGCAGGCCATACGCCACCAAGGGCAGGCACATGCAGCAAAGCTTGCCAAAATTGATCCCCACTGAAGGCCAAAACAGAAAAGAAGGACCTAAAAACACGCTGGTAAGGAGTCAATATCAAAGGGATTGCAATTGGAGGAGAAAAACGAAAATTTTGGAAATTTAGTGACTGTAAGAAAATGGCCTGCGTTTATATCAGGTGCAGTGCAAATGACCAAAAGTAGCCAAAACTAAGCTCACAGATGTTGCAAAAGAAGGGGAAAAAGTCAAGGAGGAAGACACAACTTAGGGGGCAAGATATGAGGGGACATGGCATGAATACTTAAAATATTAAAAAAAAAAAAGAAAAAATCTTTCCCAAATTCAAAGCCATCAAAATGCAGGCAGGCCATTCGCCACCAAGGCAGGCACATGCAGCAAAGCTTGCCAAAACTGATCCCCACTGAAGGCAAAACAGAAAAGAAGGACCTACAAACACGCTGGAAAGGAGTCAACATCAAAGGAATTGCAATTGGAGGAGAAAAAAAGAAAATTTGGGTAATTGAGTGACTCTTAGAAAGTGGCCTGGGGTTTTATCAGGTGCAGTGCAAAGGACCAAAAGATGCCAAAACTAAGCTCACAGATGTTGCAAAAGCAGGGGAAAAAGTCAAGGAGGAAGACACAACTTAGGGGGCAAGATATGAGGGACATGGCATGAACCCTACAGAAAACAACCATAAAAAGAAAAAAATCTTTCCCAAAGTCAAAGCCATCAAAAGGCATGGCCTGCCATCACGTGCAGGGACATGCACCAAAGATTCCTCTATTGGTCCCCATTGAAATCACAAGATTCCTTTTCACTTCCCGAAAGGAAATGAAATTTCCTTTCGGGAAGGGAAAAGGAATCTTGCGAATCCCAAAAGAAAGGCTTACAAACACTCTGGAAAGGAGATAGGTTCAAATGAAATGCAATTGAAAAAAGCAGAAAATTGGGATTTTTAGTCTCTTCAAAAAATAGGCTGTGAGGAGATCAGCTGCATTGCAAAGGACCAAAAGATGGCAAAACTAAGCTCACAGATGTTGCAAAAGCAGGGGAAAATGTCAAGGAGGAAGACACAACTTAGGGGGCAAGATATGAGGGACATGGCATGAACACTTCAGAAAACAACCAAAAAAAGAAAAAATCTTTCCCAAAGTCAAAGACATCAAAAGGCATGGCCTGCCATCAAGTGCAGGGACATGCACCAAAGATTCCTCTATTTGTCCCCATTGAAATCGCAAGATTCCTTTTCCCTTCCCGAAAGGAAATGAAATTTCCTTTCGGGAAGGGAAAAGGAATCTTGCGAATCCCAAAAGATAGGCTTACAAACACTCTGGAAAGGCGATAGGTTCAAATGAAATGCAATTGAAAAAAGCAGATAATCTGGAATTTTAGTCTCTTCAAAAAATAGGCTGTGAGGAAATCAGCTGCATTGCAAAGGACCAAAAGGTGGCAAAACTAAGCTCACAGATGTTGCAAAAGCAGGGGAAAAAGTCAAGGAGGAAGACACAACTTAGGGGGCAAGATATGAGGGACATGGCATGAATATTTAAAATAATAAAAAATACAAAAGAAAAAATCTTTCCCAAAGTCAAAGCCATCAAAATGCAGGCAGGCCATACGCCAGAAAGGGCAAGCACATGCAGCAAAGCTTGCCAAAATTGATCCCCACTGAAGGCCAAAACAGAAAAGAAGGACCTACAAACACGCTGGAATGGAGAAACCATAAAAGGATTTGCAATTGGAGAAGAAAAAAAGAAAATTTGGGAAATTTAATGACTCTTAGAAAGTGCCCTGGGGTTTTAGCAGGTGCAGTGCAAAGGACCAAAAGATGGCAAAACTAAGCTCACAGATGTTGCAAAAGCAGGGGAAAAAGTCAAGGAGGAAGACACAACTTAGGGGGCAAGATATGAGGGACATGGCATGAACACTTCAGAAAACAACCAAAAAAAGAAAAAAATCTTTCCCAAAGTCAAAGCCATCAAAATGCAGGCAGGCCATACGCCACCAAGGGCAGGCTCATGAAGCAAAGCTTGCCAAAATTGATCCCCACTGAAGGCCAAAAAAGAAAAGAAGAACCTACAAACACGCTGGAAAGGAGTCAAAATCAAAGGAATTGCAAATGGAAGAGAAAAAAACAAAATTTGGGAAATTTAGTGACTCTAAGAAAATGGCCGGCGTTTATATCAGGTGCAGTGCAAATGACCAAAAGTAGCCAAAACTAAGCTCACAGATGTTGCAAAAGCAGGGGAAAAAGTCAAGGAGGAAGACACAACTTAGGGGGCAAGATATGAGGGACATGGCATGAACACTTCAGAAAACAACCAAAAAAAGAAAAAATCTTTCCCAAAGTCAAAGACATCAAAAGGCATGGCCTGCCATCAAGTGCAGGGACATGCACCACAGATTCCTCTATTGGTCCCCATTGAAATCGCAAGACTCCTTTTCCCTTCCGGAAAGGAAATGAAATTTCCTTTCGGGAAGGGAAAAGGAATCTTGCGAATCCCAAAAGAAAGGCTTACAAACACTCTGGAAAGGAGATAGGTTCAAATGAAATGCAATTGAAAAAAGCAGAAAATCGGGAATTTTAGTCTCTTCAAAAAATAGGCTGTGAGGAAATCAGCAGCATTGCAAAGGACCAAAAGATGCCAAAACTAAGCTCACAGATGTTGCAAAAGCAGGGGAAAAAGTCAAGGAGGAAGACAGAACTTAGGGGGCAAGATATGAGGGACATGGCATGAATACTTAAAACAAAAAAAAAAAAAAAAATGAAAAAAATCTTTCCCAAAGTCAAAGCCATCAAAATGCAGGCAGGCCATATGCCAGCAAGGGCAGGCACATGCAGCAAAGCTTGCCAAAATTGATCCCCACTGAAGGCCAAAACAGAAAAGAAGGACCTACAAACACGCTGGAATGGAGAAACCGTCAAAGGATTTGCAATTGGAGAAGAAAAAAAGAAAATTTGGGAAATTTAATGACTCTTTGAAAGTGGCCTGGGGTTTTAGCAGGTGCAGTGCAAAGGACCAAAAGATGGCAAAACTAAGCTCACAGATGTTGCAAAAGCAGGGGAAAAAGTCAAGGAGGAAGACACAACTTAGGGGGCAAGATATGAGGGACAAGGCATGAATATTTAAAATAATAAAAAAAAAAAAAAATAGAAAAATCTTTCCCAAAGTCAAAGCCATCAAAATGCAGGCAGGCCATACGCCACCAAGGGCAGGCACATGCAGCAAAGCTTGCCAAAATTGATCCCCACTGAAGGCCAAAACAGAAAAGAAGGACCTACAAACACGCTGGAAAGGAGTCAACATCAAAGGAAATGCAATTGGAGGAGAAGAAAAGAAAATTTGGGAAATTTAGTGACTCTAAGAAAATGGCCTGCGTTTATATGAGGTGCAGAGCAAAGGACCAAAAGATGCCAAAACTAAGCTCACAGATGTTGCAAAAGCAGGGGAAAAAGTCAAGGAGGAAGACACAACTTAGGGGGCAAGATATGAGGGACATGGCATGAACACTTCAGAAAACAACCAAAAAAAGAAAAAATCTTTCCCAAAGTCAAGGCCATCAAAAGGCATGGCCTGCCATCAAGTGCAGGGACATGCACCAAAGATTCCTCTATTTGTCCCCATTGAAATCGCAAGATTCCTTTTGCCTTCCCGAAAGGAAATTTCATTTCCTTTCGGGAAGGGAAAAGGAATCTTGCGAATCCCAAAAGATAGGCTTACAAACACTCTGGAAAGGAGATAGGTTCAAATGAAATGCAATTGAAAAAAGCAGATAATCTGGAATTTTAGTCTCTTCAAAAAATAGGCTGTGAGGAAATCAGCTGCATTGCAAAGGACCAAAAGGTGGCAAAACTAAGCTCACAGATGTTGCAAAAGCAGGGGAAAAAGTCAAGGAGGAAGACACAACTTAGGGGGCAAGATATGAGGGACATGGCATGAATACTTAAAATAATAAAAAAAAACAAAAGAAAAAATCTTTCCCAAAGTCAAAGCCATTAAAATGCAGGCAGGCCATACGCCACCAAGGGCAGGCACATGCAGCAAAGCTTGCCAAAATTGATCCCCACTGAAGGCCAAAACAGAAAAGAAGGACCTACAAACACGCTGGAAAGGAGTCAACATCAAAGGAAATGCAATTGGAGGAGAAAAAAAGAAAATTTGGGAAATTTAATGACTCCTAGAAATTGGCCTGGGCTTTTAGCAGGTGCAGTGCAAAGGACCAAAAGATGGCAAAACTAAGCTCACAGATGTTGCAAAAGCAGGGGAAAAAGTCAAGGAGGAAGACACAACTTAGGGGGCAAGATATGAGGGACATGGCATGAACACTTCAGAAAACAACCAAAAAAAGAAAAAATCTTTCCCAAAGTCAAGGCCATCAAAAGGCATGGCCTGCCATCAAGTGCAGGGACATGCACCAAAGATTCCTCTATTTGTCCCCATTGAAATCGCAAGATTCCTTTTGCCTTCCCGAAAGGAAATTTCATTTCCTTTCGGGAAGGGAAAAGGAATCTTGCGAATCCCAAAAGATAGGCTTACAAACACTCTGGAAAGGAGATAGGTTCAAATGAAATGCAATTGAAAAAAGCAGATAATCTGGAATTTTAGTCTCTTCAAAAAATAGGCTGTGAGGAAATCAGCTGCATTGCAAAGGACCAAAAGGTGGCAAAACTAAGCTCACAGATGTTGCAAAAGCAGGGGAAAAAGTCAAGGAGGAAGACAGAACTTAGGGGGCAAGATATGAGGGACATGGCATGAATATTTAAAATAATAAAAAAAAACAAAAGAAAAAATCTTTCCCAAAGTCAAAGCCATTAAAATGCAGGCAGGCCATACGCCACCAAGGGCAGGCACATGCAGCAAAGCTTGCCAAAATTGATCCCCACTGAAGGCCAAAACAGAAAAGAAGGACCTACAAACACGCTGGAAAGGAGTCAACATCAAAAGAAATGCAATTGGAGGAGAAAAAAAGAAAATTTGGGAAATTTAATGACTCCTAGAAATTGGCCTGGGCTTTTAGCAGGTGCAGTGCAAAGGACCAAAAGATGGCAAAACTAAGCTCACAGATGTTGCAAAAGCAGGGGAAAAAGTCAAAGAGGAAGACACAACTTAGGGGGCAAGATATGAGGGACATGGCATGAATACTTAAAACAAAAAAAAAAAAAAAAAGAAAAAAATCTTTCCCAAATTCAAAGCCATCAAAATGCAGGCAGGCCATACGCCAGAAAGGGCAAGCACATGCAGCAAAGCTTGCCAAAATTGATCCCCACTGAAGGCCAAAACAGAAAAAAGGACCTACAAACACGCTGGAATGGAGAAACCATAAAAGGATTTGCAATTGGAGAAGAAAAAAAGAAAATTTGGGAAATTTAATGACTCTTAGAAAGTGGCCTGGGGTTTTAGCAGGTGCAGTGCAAAGGACCAAAAGATGGCAAAACTAAGCTCACAGATGTTGCAAAAGCAGGGGAAAAAGTCAAGGAGGAAGACACAACTTAGGGGTCAAGATATGAGGGACATGGCATGAATATTTAAAATAATAAAAAATACAAAAGAAAAAATCTTTCCCAAAGTCAAAGCCATCAAAATGCAGGCAGGCCATACGCCACCAAGGGCAGGCACATGCAGCAAAGCTTGCCAAAATTGATCCCCACTGAAGGCCAAAACAGAAAAGAAGAACCTACAAACACGCTGGAAAGGAGTCAAAATCAAAGGAATTGCAAATGGAGGAGAAAAAAAGAAAATTTGGGAAATTTAGTGACTCTAAGAAAATGGCCGGCGTTTATATCAGGTGCAGTGCAAATGACCAAAAGTAGCCAAAACTAAGCTCACAGATGTTGCAAAAGCAGGGGAAAAAGTCAAGGAGGAAGACACATCTTAGGGGGCAAGATATGAGGGACATGGCATGAACACTTCAGAAAACAACCAAAAAAAAAAAAAATCTTTCCCAAAGTCAAAGACATCAAAAGGCATGGCCTGCCATCAAGTGCAGGGACATGCACCACAGATTCCTCTATTGGTCCCCATTGAAATCGCAAGACTCCTTTTCCCTTCCCGAAATGAAATGAAATTTCCTTTGGGGAAGGGAAAAGGAATCTTGCGAATCCCAAAAGAAAGGCTTACAAACACTCTGGAAAGGAGATAGGTTGAAATGAAATGCAATTGAAAAAAGCAGAAAATCGGGAATTTTAGTCTCTTCAAAAAATAGGCTGTGAGGAAATCAGCAGCATTGCAAAGGACCATAAGATGCCAAAACTAAGCTCACAGATGTTGCAAAAGCAGGGGAAAAAGTCAAGGAGGAAGACAGAACTTAGGGGGCAAGATATGAGGGACATGGCATGAATACTTAAAACAAAAAAAAAAAAAAAAAATGAAAAAAATCTTTCCCAATGTCAAAGCCATCAAAATGCAGGCAGGCCACATGCCAGCAAGGGCAGGCACATGCAGCAAAGCTTGCCAAAACTGATCCCCACTGAAGGCCAAAACAGAAAAGAAGGACCTACAAACACGCTGGAAAGGAGTCAACCGCAAAGGAATTGCAATTGGAGGAGAAAAAAAGAAAATTTGGGAAATTGAGTGACTCTTAGAAAGTGGCCTGGGGTTTTAGCAGGTGCAGTGCAAAGGACCCAAAGATGCCAAAACTAAGCTCACAGATGTTGCAAAAGCAGGGGAAAAAGTCAAGGAGGAAGACACAACTTAGAGGGCAAGATATGAGGGACATGGCATGAACACTTCAGAAAACAACCAAAAAAAGAAAAAAATCTTTCCCAAAGTCAAGGCCATCAAAAGTCATGGCCTGCCATCAAGTACAGGGACATGCACCAAAGATTCCTCTATTGGTCCCCATTGAAATCGCAAGATTCCTTTTCCCTTCCCGAAAGGAAATGAAATTTCCTTTCGGGAAGGGAAAAGGAATCTTGCGAATCCCAAAAGAAAGGCTTACAAACACTCTGGAAAGGAGATAGGTTCACATGAAATGCAATTGAAAAAAGCAGATAATCTGGAATTTTAGTCTCTTCAAAAAATAGGCTGTGAGGAAATCAGCTGCAATGCAAAGGACCAAAAGGTGGCAAAACTAAGCTCACAGATGTTGCAAATGCAGGGGAAAATGTCAAGGAGGAAGACACAACTTAGGGAGCAAGATATGAGGGACATGGCATGAATACTTAAAACAAAAAAGAAAAAAAAAAGAAAAAATCTTTCCCAAAGTCAAAGCCATCAAAATGCAGGCAGGCCATACGCCACCAAGGGCAGGCACATGCAGCAAAGCTTGCCAAAATTGATCCCCACTGAAGGCCAAAACAGAAAAGAAGGACCTAAAAACACGCTGGTAAGGAGTCAACATCAAAGGGATTGCAAATGGAGGAGAAAAAAAGAAAATTTGGGAAATTTAGTGACTCTAAGAAAATGGCCTGCGTTTATATCAGGTGCAGTGCAAAGGACCAAAAGATGCCAAAACTAAGCTCACAGATGTTGCAAAAGCAGGGGAAAAAGTCAAGGAGGAAGACACAACTTAGGGAGCAAGATATGAGGGACATGGCATGAATACTTGAAATAATAAAAAAAAAAAAAAGAAAAAATCTTTCCCAAAGTCAAAGCCATCAAAATGCAGGCAGGCCATTCGTCACCAAGGGCAGGCACATGCAGCAAAGCTTGCCAAAATTGATCCCCACTGAAGGCCAAAACAGAAAAGAAGGACCTACAAACACGCTGGAAAGGAGTCAACATCAAAAGAATTGCAATTGGAGGAGAAAAAAAGAAAATTTGGGAAATTTAGTGACTCTTAGAAAGTGGCCTGGGGTTTTAGCAGGTGCAGTGCAAAGGACCAAAAGATGCCAAAACTAAGCTCACAGATGTTGCAAAAGCAGGGGAAAAAGTCAAGGAGGAAGACACAACTTAGAGGGCAAGATATGAGGGACATGGCATGAATATTTAAAATACTCATAAAAAAAAAAAATAGAAAAAATCTTTCCCAAAGTCAAAGCCATCAAAATGCAGGCAGGCCATACGCCAGCAAGGGCAGGCACATGCAGCAAAGCTTGCCAAAATTGATCCCCAATGAAGGCCAAAACAGAAAAGAAGGACCTACAAACACGCTGGAATGGAGAAACCATCAAATGATTTGCAATTGGAGAAGAAAAAAAGAAAATTTGGGAAATTAAGTGACTCTAAGGAAATGGCCTGCGTTTATATCAGGTGCAGTGCAAAGGACCAAAAGATGCCAAAACTAAGCTCACAGATGTTGCAAAAGCAGGGGAAAAAGTCAAGGAGGAAGACACAACTTAGGGGGCAAGATATGAGGGACATGGCATGAATACTTAAAATATTAAAAAAAAAAAAAAGAAAAAATCTTTCCCAAAGTCAAAGCCATCAAAATGCAGGCAGGCCATTCGCCACCAAGGGCAGGCACATGCAGCAAATCTTGCCAAAACTGATCCCCCTGAAGGCAAAACAGAAAAGAAGGACCTACAAACACGCTGGAAAGGAGTCAACATCAAAGGAATTGCAATTGGAGGAGAAAAAAAGAAAATTTGGGAAATTGAGTGACTCTTAGAAAGTGGCCTGGGGTTTTAGCAGGTGCAGTGCAAAGGACCAAAAGATGCCAAAACTAAGCTCACAGATGTTGCAAAAGCAGGGGAAAAAGTCAAGGAGGAAGACAGAACTTAGGGGGCAAGATATGAGGGACATGGCATGAACACTTCAGAAAACAACCAAAAAAAGAAAAAAATCTTTTCCAAAGTCAAGGCCATCAAAAGTCATGGCCTGCCATCAAGTGCAGGGACATGCACCTAAGATTCCTCTATTGGTCCCCATTGAAATCGCAAGATTCCTTTTCCCTTCCCGAAAGGAAATGAAATTTCCTTTCGGGAAGGGAAAAGGAATCTTGCAGATCCCAAAAGAAAGGCTTACAAACACTCTGGAAAGGAGATAGGTTCACATGAAATGCAATTGAAAAAAGCAGATAATCTGGAATTTTAGTCTCTTCAAAAAATAGGCTGTGAGAAAATCAGCTGCATTGCAAAGGACCAAAAGGTGGCAAAACTAAGCTCACAGATGTTGCAAATGCAGGGGAAAATGTCAAGGAGGAAGACACATCTTAGGGAGCAAGATATGAGGAACATGGCATGATTACTTAAAAGAAACAAAAAAAAAAAAAGAAAAAATCTTTCCCAAAGTCAAAGCCATCAAAATGCAGGCAGGCCATACGCCAGCAAGGGCAGGCACATGCAGCAAAGCTTGCCAAAATTGATCCCCACTGAAGGCCAAAACAGAAAAGAAGGACCTAAAAACACGCTGGTAAGGAGTCAACATCAAAGGGATTGCAATTGGAGGAGAAAAAAAGAAAATTTGGGAAATTTAGTGACTCTAAGAAAATGGCCTGCGTTTATATCAGGTGCAGTGCAAAGGACCAAAAGATGCCAAAACTAAGCTCACAGATGTTGCAAAAGCAGGGGAAAAAGTCAAGGAGGAAGACACAACTTAGGGGGCAAGATATGAGGGACATGGCATGAATACTTGAAATAATAAAAAAAAAAAAAGAAAAAATCTTTCCCAAAGTCAAAGCCATCAAAATGCAGGCAGGCCATTCGCCACCAAGGGCAGGCACATGCAGCAAAGCTTGCCAAAACTGATCCCCACTGAAGGCAAAACAGAAAAGAAGGACCTACAAACACGCTGGAAAGGAGTCAACATCATAGGAATTGCAATTGGAGGAGAAAAAAAGAAAATTTGGGAAATTTAGTGACTCTTAGGAAGTGGCCTGGGGTTTTAGCAGGTGCAGTGCAAAGGACCAAAAGATGGCAAAACTAAGCTCACAGATGTTGCAAAAGCAGGGGAAAAAGTCAAGGAGGAAGACACAACTTAGGGGGCAAGATATGAGGGACAAGGCATGAATATTTAAAATAATAAAAAAAAAAAAAAATAGAAAAATCTTTCCCAAAGTCAAAGCCATCAAAATGCAGGCAGGCCATACGCCACCAAGGGCAGGCACATGCAGCAAAGCTTGCCAAAATTGATCCCTACTGAAGGCCAAAACAGAAAAAGAACATAAAAACACGCTGGAAAGGAGTCAACATCAAAGGAATTGCAATTGGAGGAGAAAAAAAGAAAATTTGGGAAATTAAGTGACTCTAAGAAAATGGCCTGCATTTATATCAGGTGCAGTGCAAAGGACCAAAAGATGCCAAAACTAAGCTCACCGATGTTGCAAAAGCAGGGGAAAAAGTCAAGGAGGAAGACACAACTTAGGGGGCAAGATATGAGGGACATGGCATAAATACTTATAATATTAAAAAAAAAAAAAAGAAAAAATCTTTCCCAAAGTCAAAGCCATCAAAATGCAGGCAGGCCATTCGCCACCAAGGGCAGGCACATGCAGCAAAGCTTGCCAAAACTGATCCCCCTGAAGGCAAAACAGAAAAGAAGGACCTACAAACACGCTGGAAAGGAGTCAACATCAAAGGAATTGCAATTGGAGGAGAAAAAAAGAAAATTTGGGAAATCGAATGACTCTTAGAATGTGGCCTGGGGTTTTATCAGGTGCAGTGCAAAGGACCAAAAGTAGCCAAAACTAAGCTCACAGATGTTGCAAAAGCAGGGGAAAAAGTCAAGGAGGAAGACACAACTTAGGGGGCAAGATATGAGGGACATGGCATGAACACTTCAGAAAACAACCAAAAAAAGAAAAAAATCTTTCCCAAAGTCAAAGACATCAAAAGGCATGGCCTGCCATCAAGTGCAGGGACATGCACCAAAGATTCCTCTATTGGTCCCCATTGAAATCGCAAGATTCCTTTTCCCTTCCCGAAAGGAAATGAAATTTCCTTTCGGGAAGGGAAAAGGAATCTTGCGAATCCCAAAAGATAGGCTTACAAACACTCTGGAAAGGAGATAGGTTAAAATGAAATGCAATTGAAAAAAGCAGAAAATCGGGAATTTTAGTCTCTTCAAAAAATAGGATGTGAGGAAATCAGCTGCATTGCAAAGGACCAAAAGATGCCAAAACTAAGCTCACAGATGTTGCAAAAGCAGGGGAAAAAGTCAAGGAGGAAGACAGAACTTAGGGGGCAAGATATGAGGGACATGGCATGAACACTTCAGAAAACAACCAAAAAAAGAAAAAAATCTTTCCCAAAGTCAAGGCCATCAAAAGTCATGGCCTGCCATCAAGTACAGGGACATGCACCAAAGATTCCTCTATTGGTCCCCATTGAAATCGCAAGATTCCTTTTCCCTTCCCGAAAGGAAATGAAATTTCCTTTCGGGAAGGGAAAAGGAATCTTGCGGATCCCAAAAGAAAGGCTTACAAACACTCTGGAAAGGAGATAGGTTCACATGAAATGCAATTGAAAAAAGCAGATAATCTGGAATTTTAGTCTCTTCAAAAATTAGGCTGTGAGGAAATCAGCTGCATTGCAAAGGACCAAAAGGTGGCAAAACTAAGCTCACAGATGTTGCAAAAGCAGGGGAAAAAGTCAAGGAGGAAGACACAACTTAGGGGGCAAGATATGAGGGACATGGCATGAATATTTAAAATAATAAAAAATACAAAAGAAAAAATCTTTCCCAAAGTCAAAGCCATCAAAATGCAGGCAGGCCATACGCCACCAAGGGCAGGCACATGCAGCAAAGCTTGCCAAAATTGATCCCCACTGAAGGCCAACACAGAAAAGAAGGACCTAAAAACACGCTGGTAAGGAGTCAACATCAAAGGGATTGCAAATGGAGGAGAAAAAAAGAAAATTTGGGAAATTTAGTGACTCTAAGAAAATGGCCTGCGTTTATATCAGGTGCAGTGCAAAGGACCAAAAGATGCCAAAACTAAGCTCACAGATGTTGCAAAAGCAGGGGAAAAAGTCAAGGAGGAAGACACAACTTAGGGAGCAAGATATGAGGGACATGGCATGAATACTTGAAATAATAAAAAAAAAAAAAAGAAAAAATCTTTCCCAAAGTCAAAGCCATCAAAATGCAGGCAGGCCATTCGTCACCAAGGGCAGTCACATGCAGCAAAGCTTGCCAAAATTGATCCCGACTGAAGGCCAAAACAGAAAAGAAGGACCTACAAACACGCTGGAAAGGAGTCAACATCAAAAGAATTGCAATTGGAGGAGAAAAAATGAAAATTTGGGAAATTTAGTGACTCTTAGAAAGTGGCCTGGGGTTTTAGCAGGTGCAGTGCAAAGGACCAAAAGATGCCAAAACTAAGCTCACAGATGTTGCAAAAGCAGGGGAAAAAGTCAAGGAGGAAGACACAACTTAGAGGGCAAGATATGAGGGACATGGCATGAATATTTAAAATAATAAATAATACAAAAGAAAAAATCTTTCCCAAAGTCAAAGCCATCAAAATGCAGGCAGGCCATACGCCACCAAGGGCAGGCACATGAAGCAAAGCTTGCCAAAATTGATCCCCACTCAAGGCCAAAACAGAAAAGAAGAACCTACAAACACTCTGGAAAGGAGTCAAAATCAAAGGAATTGCAAATGGAGGAGAAAAAAAGAAAATTTGGGAAATTTAGTGACTCTAAGAAAATGGCCGGCGTTTATATCAGGTGCAGTGCAAATGACCAAAAGTAGCCAAAACTAAGCTCACAGATGTTGCAAAAGCAGGGGAAAAAGTCAAGGAGGAAGACACATCTTAGGGGGCAAGATATGAGGGACATGGCATGAACACTTCAGAAAACAACCAAAAAAAGAAAAAATCTTTCCCAAAGTCAAAGACATCAAAAGGCATGGCCTGCCATCAAGTGCAGGGACATGCACCACAGATTCCTCTATTGGTCCCCATTGAAATCGCAAGACTCCTTTTCCCTTCCCGAAAGGAAATGAAATTTCCTTTCGGGAAGGGAAAAGGAATCTTGCGAATCCCAAAAGAAAGGCTTACAAACACTCTGGAAAGGAGATAGGTTGAAATGAAATGCAATTGAATAAAGCAGAAAATCGGGAATTTTAGTCTCTTCAAAAAATAGGCTGTGAGGAAATCAGCAGCATTGCAAAGGACCAAAAGATGCCAAAACTAAGCTCACAGATGTTGCAAAAGCAGGGGAAAAAGTCAAGGAGGAAGACAGAACTTAGGGGGCAAGATATGAGGGACATGGCATGAATACTTAAAACAAAAAAAAAAAAAAAATGAAAAAAATCTTTCCCAAAGTCAAAGCCATCAAAATGCAGGCAGGCCATATGCCAGCAAGGGCAGGCACATGCAGCAAAGCTTGCCGAAATTGATCCCCACTGAAGGCCAAAACAGAAAAGAAGGACCTACAAACACGCTGGAAAGGAGTCAACCGCAAAGGAATTGCAATTGGAGGAGAAAAAAAGAAAATTTGGGAAATTGAGTGACTCTTAGAAAGTGGCCTGGGGTTTTAGCAGGTGCAGTGCAAAGGACCAAAAGATGCCAAAACTAAGCTCACAGATGTTGCAAAAGCAGGGGAAAAAGTCAAGGAGGAAGACACAACTTAGAGGGCAAGATATGAGGGACATGGCATGAACACTTCAGAAAACAACCAAAAAAAGAAAAAAATCTTTCCCAAAGTCAAGGCCATCAAAAGTCATGGCCTGCCATCAAGTACAGGGACATGCATCTAAGATTCCTCTATTGGTCCCCATTGAAATCGCAAGATTCCTTTTCCCTTCCCGAAAGGAAATGAAATTTCCTTTCGGGAAGGGAAAAGGAATCTTGCGGATCCCAAAAGAAAGGCTTACAAACACTCTGGAAAGGAGATAGGTTCACATGAAATGCAATTGAAAAAAGCAGATAATCTGGAATTTTAGTCTCTTCAAAAAATAGGCTCTGAGGAAATCAGCTGCATTGCAAAGGACCAAAAGGTGCCAAAACTAGGCTCACAGATGTTGCAAATGCAGGGGAAAATGTCAAGGAGGAAGACACAACTTAGGGAGCAAGATATGAGGGACATGGCATGATTACTTAAAAGAAACAAAAAAAAAAAAAAGAAAAAATCTTTCCCAAAGTCAAAGCCATCAAAATGCAGGCAGGCCATACGCCACCAAGGGCAGGCACATGCAGCAAAGCTTGCCAAAATTGATCCCCACTGAAGGCCAAAACAGAAAAGAAGGACCTAAAAACACGCTGGTAAGGAGTCAACATCAAAGGGATTGCAAATGGAGGAGAAAAAAAGAAAATTTGGGAAATTTAGTGACTCTAAGAAAATGGCCTGCGTTTATATCAGGTGCAGTGCAAAGGACCAAAAGATGCCAAAACTAAGCTCACAGATGTTGCAAAAGCAGGGGAAAAAGTCAAGGAGGAAGACACAACTTAGGGAGCAAGATATGAGGGACATGGCATGAATACTTGAAATAATAAAAAAAAAAAAAAAGAAAAAATCTTTCCCAAAGTCAAAGCCATCAAAATGCAGGCAGGCCATTCGTCACCAAGGGCAGGCACATGCAGCAAAGCTTGCCAAAATTGATCCCCACTGAAGGCCAAAACAGAAAAGAAGGACCTACAAACACGCTGGAAAGGAGTCAACATCAAAAGAATTGCAATTGGAGGAGAAAAAAAGAAAATTTGGGAAATTGAGTGACTCTTAGAAAGTGGCCTGGGGTTTTAGCAGGTGCAGTGCAAAGGACCAAAAGATGCAAAAACTAAGCTCACAGATGTTGCAAAAGCAGGGGAAAAAGTCAAGGAGGAAGACACAACTTAGGGGGCAAGATATGAGGGACATGGCATGAATACTTAAAAATTTAAAAAAAAAAAAAAAAGAAAAAATCTTTCCCAAAGTCAAAGCCAACAAAATCCAGGCAGGCCATACGCCAGCAAGGGCAGGCACATGCAGCAAAGCTTGCCAAAATTGATCCCCAATGAAGGCCAAAACAGAAAAGAAGGACCTACAAACACGCTGGAATGGAGAAACCATCAAATGATTTGCAATTGGAGAAGAAAAAAAGAAAATTTGGGAAATTAAGTGACTCTAAGGAAATGGCCTGCGTTTATATCAGGTGCAGTGCAAAGGACCAAAAGATGCCAAAACTAAGCTCACAGATGTTGCAAAAGCAGGGGAAAAAGTCAAGGAGGAAGACACAACTTAGGGGGCAAGATATGAGGGACATGGCATGAATACTTAAAATATTAAAAAAAAAAAAAAGAAAAAATCTTTCCCAAAGTCAAAGCCATCAAAATGCAGGCAGGCCATTCGCCACCAAGGGCAGGCACATGCAGCAAATCTTGCCAAAACTGATCCCCCTGAAGGCAAAACAGAAAAGAAGGACCTACAAACACGCTGGAAAGGAGTCAACATCAAAGGAATTGCAATTGGAGGAGAAAAAAAGAAAATTTGGGAAATTTAGTGACTCTTAGAAAGTGGCCTGGGCTTTTAGCAGGTGCAGTGCAAAGGACCAAAAGATGCCAAAACTAAGCTCACAGATGTTGCAAAAGCAGGGGAAAAAGTCAAGGAGGAAGACACAACTTAGGGGGCAAGATGTGAGGGACATGGCATGAACACTTCAGAAAACAACCAAAAAAAGAAAAAATCTTTCCCAAAGTCAAAGACATCAAAAGGCATGGCCTGCCATCAAGTGCAGGGACATGCACCAAAGATTCCTCTATTGGTCCCCATTGAAATCACAAGATTCCTTTTCCCTTCCCGAAAGGAAATGAAATTTCCTTTCGGGAAGGGAAAAGGAATCTTGCGAATCCCAAAAGATAGGCTTACAAACACTTTGGAAAGGAGATAGGTTCAAATGAAATGCAATTGAAAAAAGCAGAAAATCGGGAATTTTAGTCTCTTCAAAAAATAGGCTGTGAGGAAATCAGCTGCATTGCAAAGGACCAAAAGATGCCAAAACTAAGCTCACAGATGTTGCAAAAGCAGGGGAAAAAGTCAAGGAGGAAGACACAACTTAGGGGGCAAGATATGAGGGACATGGCATGAATACTTAAAATAATAAAAAAAAAACAAAAGAAAAAATCTTTCCCAAAGTCAAAGCCATCAAAATGCAGGCAGGCCATTCGCCACCAAGGGCAGGCACATGCAGCAAAGCTTGCCAAAACTGATCCCCACTGAAGGCAAAACAGAAAAGAAGGACCTACAAACACGCTGGAAAGGAGTCAACATCAAAGGAATTGCAATTGGAGGAGGAAAAAAGAAAATTTGGGAAATTGAGTGACTCTTAGAAAGTGGCCTGGGGTTTTAGCAGGTGCAGTGCAAAGGACCAAAAGATGCCAAAACTAAGCTCACAGATGTTGCAAAAGCAGGGGAAAAAGTCAAGGAGGAAGACACAACTTAGGGGGCAAGATATGAGGGACATGGCATGAATACTTAAAAGAAACAAAAAAAAAAAAAAGAAAAAAATCTTTCCCAAAGTCAAAGCCATCAAAATGCAGGCAGGCCATACGCCACCAAGGGCAGGCACATGCAGCAAAGCTTGCCAAAATTGATCCCCACTGAAGGCCAAAACAGAAAAGAAGGACCTAAAAACACGCTGGTAAGGAGTCAATATCAAAGGGATTGCAATTGGAGGAGAAAAACGAAAATTTTGGAAATTTAGTGACTGTAAGAAAATGGCCTGCGTTTATATCAGGTGCAGTGCAAATGACCAAAAGTAGCCAAAACTAAGCTCACAGATGTTGCAAAAGAAGGGGAAAAAGTCAAGGAGGAAGACACAACTTAGGGGGCAAGATATGAGGGACATGGCATGAATACTTAAAATATTAAAAAAAAAAAAGAAAAAATCTTTCCCAAATTCAAAGCCATCAAAATGCAGGCAGGCCATTCGCCACCAAGGGCAGGCACATGCAGCAAAGCTTGCCAAAACTGATCCCCACTGAAGGCAAAACAGAAAAGAAGGACCTACAAACACGCTGGAAAGGAGTCAACATCAAAGGAATTGCAATTGGAGGAGAAAAAAAGAAAATTTGGGTAATTGAGTGACTCTTAGAAAGTGGCCTGGGGTTTTATCAGGTGCAGTGCAAAGGACCAAAAGATGCCAAAACTAAGCTCACAGATGTTGCAAAAGCAGGGGAAAAAGTCAAGGAGGAAGACACAACTTAGGGGGCAAGATATGAGGGACATGGCATGAACCCTACAGAAAACAACCATAAAAAGAAAAAAATCTTTCCCAAAGTCAAAGCCATCAAAAGGCATGGCCTGCCATCACGTGCAGGGACATGCACCAAAGATTCCTCTATTGGTCCCCATTGAAATCACAAGATTCCTTTTCACTTCCCGAAAGGAAATGAAATTTCCTTTCGGGAAGGGAAAAGGAATCTTGCGAATCCCAAAAGAAAGGCTTACAAACACTCTGGAAAGGAGATAGGTTCAAATGAAATGCAATTGAAAAAAGCAGAAAATTGGGAATTTTAGTCTCTTCAAAAAATAGGCTGTGAGGAGATCAGCTGCATTGCAAAGGACCAAAAGATGGCAAAACTAAGCTCACAGATGTTGCAAAAGCAGGGGAAAATGTCAAGGAGGAAGACACAACTTAGGGGGCAAGATATGAGGGACATGGCATGAACACTTCAGAAAACAACCAAAAAAAGAAAAAATCTTTCCCAAAGTCAAAGACATCAAAAGGCATGGCCTGCCATCAAGTGCAGGGACATGCACCAAAGATTCCTCTATTTGTCCCCATTGAAATCGCAAGATTCCTTTTCCCTTCCCGAAAGGAAATGAAATTTCCTTTCGGGAAGGGAAAAGGAATCTTGCGAATCCCAAAAGATAGGCTTACAAACACTCTGGAAAGGCGATAGGTTCAAATGAAATGCAATTGAAAAAAGCAGATAATCTGGAATTTTAGTCTCTTCAAAAAATAGGCTGTGAGGAAATCAGCTGCATTGCAAAGGACCAAAAGGTGGCAAAACTAAGCTCACAGATGTTGCAAAAGCAGGGGAAAAAGTCAAGGAGGAAGACACAACTTAGGGGGCAAGATATGAGGGACATGGCATGAATATTTAAAATAATAAAAAATACAAAAGAAAAAATCTTTCCCAAAGTCAAAGCCATCAAAATGCAGGCAGGCCATACGCCAGAAAGGGCAAGCACATGCAGCAAAGCTTGCCAAAATTGATCCCCACTGAAGGCCAAAACAGAAAAGAAGGACCTACAAACACGCTGGAATGGAGAAACCATAAAAGGATTTGCAATTGGAGAAGAAAAAAAGAAAATTTTGGGAAATTTAATGACTCTTAGAAAGTGCCCTGGGGTTTTAGCAGGTGCAGTGCAAAGGACCAAAAGATGGCAAAACTAAGCTCACAGATGTTGCAAAAGCAGGGGAAAAAGTCAAGGAGGAAGACACAACTTAGGGGGCAAGATATGAGGGACATGGCATGAACACTTCAGAAAACAACCAAAAAAAGAAAAAAATCTTTCCCAAAGTCAAAGCCATCAAAATGCAGGCAGGCCATACGCCACCAAGGGCAGGCTCATGAAGCAAAGCTTGCCAAAATTGATCCCCACTGAAGGCCAAAAAAGAAAAGAAGAACCTACAAACACGCTGGAAAGGAGTCAAAATCAAAGGAATTGCAAATGGAAGAGAAAAAAACAAAATTTGGGAAATTTAGTGACTCTAAGAAAATGGCCGGCGTTTATATCAGGTGCAGTGCAAATGACCAAAAGTAGCCAAAACTAAGCTCACAGATGTTGCAAAAGCAGGGGAAAAAGTCAAGGAGGAAGACACAACTTAGGGGGCAAGATATGAGGGACATGGCATGAACACTTCAGAAAACAACCAAAAAAAGAAAAAATCTTTCCCAAAGTCAAAGACATCAAAAGGCATGGCCTGCCATCAAGTGCAGGGACATGCACCACAGATTCCTCTATTGGTCCCCATTGAAATCGCAAGACTCCTTTTCCCTTCCGGAAAGGAAATGAAATTTCCTTTCGGGAAGGGAAAAGGAATCTTGCGAATCCCAAAAGAAAGGCTTACAAACACTCTGGAAAGGAGATAGGTTCAAATGAAATGCAATTGAAAAAAGCAGAAAATCGGGAATTTTAGTCTCTTCAAAAAATAGGCTGTGAGGAAATCAGCAGCATTGCAAAGGACCAAAAGATGCCAAAACTAAGCTCACAGATGTTGCAAAAGCAGGGGAAAAAGTCAAGGAGGAAGACAGAACTTAGGGGGCAAGATATGAGGGACATGGCATGAATACTTAAAACAAAAAAAAAAAAAAAAATGAAAAAAATCTTTCCCAAAGTCAAAGCCATCAAAATGCAGGCAGGCCATATGCCAGCAAGGGCAGGCACATGCAGCAAAGCTTGCCAAAATTGATCCCCACTGAAGGCCAAAACAGAAAAGAAGGACCTACAAACACGCTGGAATGGAGAAACCGTCAAAGGATTTGCAATTGGAGAAGAAAAAAAGAAAATTTGGGAAATTTAATGACTCTTTGAAAGTGGCCTGGGGTTTTAGCAGGTGCAGTGCAAAGGACCAAAAGATGGCAAAACTAAGCTCACAGATGTTGCAAAAGCAGGGGAAAAAGTCAAGGAGGAAGACACAACTTAGGGGGCAAGATATGAGGGACAAGGCATGAATATTTAAAATAATAAAAAAAAAAAAAAATAGAAAAATCTTTCCCAAAGTCAAAGCCATCAAAATGCAGGCAGGCCATACGCCACCAAGGGCAGGCACATGCAGCAAAGCTTGCCAAAATTGATCCCCACTGAAGGCCAAAACAGAAAAGAAGGACCTACAAACACGCTGGAAAGGAGTCAACATCAAAGGAAATGCAATTGGAGGAGAAGAAAAGAAAATTTGGGAAATTTAGTGACTCTAAGAAAATGGCCTGCGTTTATATGAGGTGCAGAGCAAAGGACAAAAAGGTGCCAAAACTAAGCTCACAGATGTTGCAAAAGCAGGGGAAAAAGTCAAGGAGGAAGACACAACCTAGCGGGCAAGATATGAGGGACATGGCATGAATACTTAAAATATTAAAAAAAAAAAAAAAGAAAAAATCTTTCCCAAAGTCAAAGCCATCAAAATGCAGGCAGGCCATACGCCACCAAGGGCAGGCACATGCAGCAAAGCTTGCCAAAATTGATCCCCACTGAAGGCCAAAACAGAAAAGAAGGACCTACAAACACGCTGGAAATGAGTCAACATCAAAGGAATTGCAATTGGAGGAGAAAAATGAAAATTTGGGAAATTGAGTGACTCTTAGAAAGTGGCCTGGGGTTTTAGCAGGTGCAGTGCAAAGGACCAAAAGATGCCAAAACTAAGCTCACAGATGTTGCAAAAGCAGGGGAAAAAGTCAAGGAGGAAGACACAACTTAGGGGGCAAGATATGAGGGACATGGCATGAACACTTCAGAAAACAACCAAAAAAAGAAAAAATCTTTCCCAAAGTCAAGGCCATCAAAAGGCATGGCCTGCCATCAAGTGCAGGGACATGCACCAAAGATTCCTCTATTTGTCCCCATTGAAATCGCAAGATTCCTTTTGCCTTCCCGAAAGGAAATTTCATTTCCTTTCGGGAAGGGAAAAGGAATCTTGCGAATCCCAAAAGATAGGCTTACAAACACTCTGGAAAGGAGATAGGTTCAAATGAAATGCAATTGAAAAAAGCAGATAATCTGGAATTTTAGTCTCTTCAAAAAATAGGCTGTGAGGAAATCAGCTGCATTGCAAAGGACCAAAAGGTGGCAAAACTAAGCTCACAGATGTTGCAAAAGCAGGGGAAAAAGTCAAGGAGGAAGACACAACTTAGGGGGCAAGATATGAGGGACATGGCATGAATATTTAAAATAATAAAAAAAAACAAAAGAAAAAATCTTTCCCAAAGTCAAAGCCATTAAAATGCAGGCAGGCCATACGCCACCAAGGGCAGGCACATGCAGCAAAGCTTGCCAAAATTGATCCCCACTGAAGGCCAAAACAGAAAAGAAGGACCTACAAACACGCTGGAAAGGAGTCAACATCAAAGGAAATGCAATTGGAGGAGAAAAAAAGAAAATTTGGGAAATTTAATGACTCCTAGAAATTGGCCTGGGCTTTTAGCAGGTGCAGTGCAAAGGACCAAAAGATGGCAAAACTAAGCTCACAGATGTTGCAAAAGCAGGGGAAAAAGTCAAGGAGGAAGACACAACTTAGGGGGCAAGATATGAGGGACATGGCATGAACACTTCAGAAAACAACCAAAAAAAGAAAAAATCTTTCCCAAAGTCAAGGCCATCAAAAGGCATGGCCTGCCATCAAGTGCAGGGACATGCACCAAAGATTCCTCTATTTGTCCCCATTGAAATCGCAAGATTCCTTTTGCCTTCCCGAAAGGAAATTTCATTTCCTTTCGGGAAGGGAAAAGGAATCTTGCGAATCCCAAAAGATAGGCTTACAAACACTCTGGAAAGGAGATAGGTTCAAATGAAATGCAATTGAAAAAAGCAGATAATCTGGAATTTTAGTCTCTTCAAAAAATAGGCTGTGAGGAAATCAGCTGCATTGCAAAGGACCAAAAGGTGGCAAAACTAAGCTCACAGATGTTGCAAAAGCAGGGGAAAAAGTCAAGGAGGAAGACACAACTTAGGGGGCAAGATATGAGGGACATGGCATGAATATTTAAAATAATAAAAAAAAACAAAAGAAAAAATCTTTCCCAAAGTCAAAGCCATTAAAATGCAGGCAGGCCATACGCCACCAAGGGCAGGCACATGCAGCAAAGCTTGCCAAAATTGATCCCCACTGAAGGCCAAAACAGAAAAGAAGGACCTACAAACACGCTGGAAAGGAGTCAACATCAAAAGAAATGCAATTGGAGGAGAAAAAAAGAAAATTTGGGAAATTTAATGACTCCTAGAAATTGGCCTGGGCTTTTAGCAGGTGCAGTGCAAAGGACCAAAAGATGGCAAAACTAAGCTCACAGATGTTGCAAAAGCAGGGGAAAAAGTCAAAGAGGAAGACACAACTTAGGGGGCAAGATATGAGGGACATGGCATGAATACTTAAAACAAAAAAAAAAAAAAAAAAGAAAAAAATCTTTCCCAAATTCAAAGCCATCAAAATGCAGGCAGGCCATACGCCAGAAAGGGCAAGCACATGCAGCAAAGCTTGCCAAAATTGATCCCCACTGAAGGCCAAAACAGAAAAAAGGACCTACAAACACGCTGGAATGGAGAAACCATAAAAGGATTTGCAATTGGAGAAGAAAAAAAGAAAATTTTGGGAAATTTAATGACTCTTAGAAAGTGGCCTGGGGTTTTAGCAGGTGCAGTGCAAAGGACCAAAAGATGGCAAAACTAAGCTCACAGATGTTGCAAAAGCAGGGGAAAAAGTCAAGGAGGAAGACACAACTTAGGGGTCAAGATATGAGGGACATGGCATGAATATTTAAAATAATAAAAAATACAAAAGAAAAAATCTTTCCCAAAGTCAAAGCCATCAAAATGCAGGCAGGCCATACGCCACCAAGGGCAGGCACATGCAGCAAAGCTTGCCAAAATTGATCCCCACTGAAGGCCAAAACAGAAAAGAAGAACCTACAAACACGCTGGAAAGGAGTCAAAATCAAAGGAATTGCAAATGGAGGAGAAAAAAAGAAAATTTGGGAAATTTAGTGACTCTAAGAAAATGGCCGGCGTTTATATCAGGTGCAGTGCAAATGACCAAAAGTAGCCAAAACTAAGCTCACAGATGTTGCAAAAGCAGGGGAAAAAGTCAAGGAGGAAGACACATCTTAGGGGGCAAGATATGAGGGACATGGCATGAACACTTCAGAAAACAACCAAAAAATGAAAAAAATCTTTCCCAAAGTCAAAGACATCAAAAGGCATGGCCTGCCATCAAGTGCAGGGACATGCACCACAGATTCCTCTATTGGTCCCCATTGAAATCGCAAGACTCCTTTTCCCTTCCCGAAATGAAATGAAATTTCCTTTGGGGAAGGGAAAAGGAATCTTGCGAATCCCAAAAGAAAGGCTTACAAACACTCTGGAAAGGAGATAGGTTGAAATGAAATGCAATTGAAAAAAGCAGAAAATCGGGAATTTTAGTCTCTTCAAAAAATAGGCTGTGAGGAAATCAGCAGCATTGCAAAGGACCATAAGATGCCAAAACTAAGCTCACAGATGTTGCAAAAGCAGGGGAAAAAGTCAAGGAGGAAGACAGAACTTAGGGGGCAAGATATGAGGGACATGGCATGAATACTTAAAACAAAAAAAAAAAAAAAAATGAAAAAAATCTTTCCCAATGTCAAAGCCATCAAAATGCAGGCAGGCCACATGCCAGCAAGGGCAGGCACATGCAGCAAAGCTTGCCAAAATTGATCCCCACTGAAGGCCAAAACAGAAAAGAAGGACCTACAAACACGCTGGAAAGGAGTCAACCGCAAAGGAATTGCAATTGGAGGAGAAAAAAAGAAAATTTGGGAAATTGAGTGACTCTTAGAAAGTGGCCTGGGGTTTTAGCAGGTGCAGTGCAAAGGACCAAAAGATGCCAAAACTAAGCTCACAGATGTTGCAAAAGCAGGGGAAAAAGTCAAGGAGGAAGACACAACTTAGAGGGCAAGATATGAGGGACATGGCATGAAAACTTCAGAAAACAACCAAAAAAAGAAAAAAATCTTTCCCAAAGTCAAGGCCATCAAAAGTCATGGCCTGCCATCAAGTACAGGGACATGCACCAAAGATTCCTCTATTGGTCCCCATTGAAATCGCAAGATTCCTTTTCCCTTCCCGAAAGGAAATGAAATTTCCTTTCGGGAAGGGAAAAGGAATCTTGCGGATCCCAAAAGAAAGGCTTACAAACACTCTGGAAAGGAGATAGGTTCACATGAAATGCAATTGAAAAAAGCAGATAATCTGGAATTTTAGTCTCTTCAAAAAATAGGCTGTGAGGAAATCAGCTGCAATGCAAAGGACCAAAAGGTGGCAAAACTAAGCTCACAGATGTTGCAAATGCAGGGGAAAATGTCAAGGAGGAAGACACAACTTAGGGAGCAAGATATGAGGGACATGGCATGAATACTTAAAACAAAAAAGAAAAAAAAAAGAAAAAATCTTTCCCAAAGTCAAAGCCATCAAAATGCAGGCAGGCCATACGCCACCAAGGGCAGGCACATGCAGCAAAGCTTGCCAAAATTGATCCCCACTGAAGGCCAAAACAGAAAAGAAGGACCTAAAAACACGCTGGTAAGGAGTCAACATCAAAGGGATTGCAAATGGAGGAGAAAAAAAGAAAATTTGGGAAATTTAGTGACTCTAAGAAAATGGCCTGCGTTTATATCAGGTGCAGTGCAAAGGACCAAAAGATGCCAAAACTAAGCTCACAGATGTTGCAAAAGCAGGGGAAAAAGTCAAGGAGGAAGACACAACTTAGGGAGCAAGATATGAGGGACATGGCATGAATACTTGAAATAATAAAAAAAAAAAAAAGAAAAAATCTTTCCCAAAGTCAAAGCCATCAAAATGCAGGCAGGCCATTCGTCACCAAGGGCAGGCACATGCAGCAAAGCTTGCCAAAATTGATCCCCACTGAAGGCCAAAACAGAAAAGAAGGACCTACAAACACGCTGGAAAGGAGTCAACATCAAAAGAATTGCAATTGGAGGAGAAAAAAAGAAAATTTGGGAAATTTAGTGACTCTTAGAAAGTGGCCTGGGGTTTTAGCAGGTGCAGTGCAAAGGACCAAAAGATGCCAAAACTAAGCTCACAGATGTTGCAAAAGCAGGGGAAAAAGTCAAGGAGGAAGACACAACTTAGAGGGCAAGATATGAGGGACATGGCATGAATATTTAAAATACTCATAAAAAAAAAAAATAGAAAAAATCTTTCCCAAAGTCAAAGCCATCAAAATGCAGGCAGGACATACGCCAGCAAGGGCAGGCACATGCAGCAAAGCTTGCCAAAATTGATCCCCACTGAAGGCCAAAACAGAAAAGAAGGACCTACAAACACGCTGGAAAGTAGTCAACATCAAAGGAATTGCAATTGGAGGAGAAAAAAAGAAAATTTGGGAAATTGAGTGACTCTTAGAAAGTGGCCTGGGGTTTTAGCAGGTGCAGTGCAAAGGACCAAAAGATGCCAAAACTAAGCTCACAGATGTTGCAAAAGCAGGGGAAAAAGTCAAGGAGGAAGACACAACTTAGGGGGCAAGATATGAGGGACATGGCATGAATACTTAAAATATTAAAAAAAAAAAAAAGAAAAAATCTTTCCCAAAGTCAAAGCCATCAAAATGCAGGCAGGCCATTCGCCACCAAGGGCAGGCACATGCAGCAAATCTTGCCAAAACTGATCCCCCTGAAGGCAAAACAGAAAAGAAGGACCTACAAACACGCTGGAAAGGAGTCAACATCAAAGGAATTGCAATTGGAGGAGAAAAAAAGAAAATTTGGGAAATTGAGTGACTCTTAGAAAGTGGCCTGGGGTTTTAGCAGGTGCAGTGCAAAGGACCAAAAGATGCCAAAACTAAGCTCACAGATGTTGCAAAAGCAGGGGAAAAAGTCAAGGAGGAAGACAGAACTTAGGGGGCAAGATATGAGGGACATGGCATGAACACTTCAGAAAACAACCCAAAAAAAGAAAAAAATCTTTTCCAAAGTCAAGGCCATCAAAAGTCATGGCCTGCCATCAAGTGCAGGGACATGCACCTAAGATTCCTCTATTGGTCCCCATTGAAATCGCAAGATTCCTTTTCCCTTCCCGAAAGGAAATGAAATTTCCTTTCGGGAAGGGAAAAGGAATCTTGCGGATCCCAAAAGAAAGGCTTACAAACACTCTGGAAAGGAGATAGGTTCACATGAAATGCAATTGAAAAAAGCAGATAATCTGGAATTTTAGTCTCTTCAAAAAATAGGCTGTGAGAAAATCAGCTGCATTGCAAAGGACCAAAAGGTGGCAAAACTAAGCTCACAGATGTTGCAGGGGAATGCAGGGGAAAATGTCAAGGAGGAAGACACAACTTAGGGAGCAAGATATGAGGGACATGGCATGATTACTTAAAAGAAACAAAAAAAAAAAAAGAAAAAATCTTTCCCAAAGTCAAAGCCATCAAAATGCAGGCAGGCCATACGCCAGCAAGGGCAGGCACATGCAGCAAAGCTTGCCAAAATTGATCCCCACTGAAGGCCAAAACAGAAAAGAAGGACCTAAAAACACGCTGGTAAGGAGTCAACATCAAAGGGATTGCAATTGCAATTGGAGAAAAAAAGAAAATTTGGGAAATTTAGTGACTCTAAGAAAATGGCCTGCGTTTATATCAGGTGCAGTGCAAAGGACCAAAAGATGCCAAAACTAAGCTCACAGATGTTGCAAAAGCAGGGGAAAAAGTCAAGGAGGAAGACACAACTTAGGGGGCAAGATATGAGGGACATGGCATGAATACTTAAAATAATAAAAAAAAAAAAAGAAAAAATCTTTCCCAAAGTCAAAGCCATCAAAATGCAGGCAGGCCATTCGCCACCAAGGGCAGGCACATGCAGCAAAGCTTGCCAAAACTGATCCCCACTGAAGGCAAAACAGAAAAGAAGGACCTACAAACACGCTGGAAAGGAGTCAACATCATAGGAATTGCAATTGGAGGAGAAAAAAAGAAAATTTGGGAAATTTAGTGACTCTTAGGAAGTGGCCTGGGGTTTTAGCAGGTGCAGTGCAAAGGACCAAAAGATGGCAAAACTAAGCTCACAGATGTTGCAAAAGCAGGGGAAAAAGTCAAGGAGGAAGACACAACTTAGGGGGCAAGATATGAGGGACAAGGCATGAATATTTAAAATAATAAAAAAAAAAAAAAATAGAAAAATCTTTCCCAAAGTCAAAGCCATCAAAATGCAGGCAGGCCATACGCCACCAAGGGCAGGCACATGCAGCAAAGCTTGCCAAAATTGATCCCTACTGAAGGCCAAAACAGAAAAAGAACATAAAAACACGCTGGAAAGGAGTCAACATCAAAGGAATTGCAATTGGAGGAGAAAAAAAGAAAATTTGGGAAATTAAGTGACTCTAAGAAAATGGCCTGCATTTATATCAGGTGCAGTGCAAAGGACCAAAAGATGCCAAAACTAAGCTCACCGATGTTGCAAAAGCAGGGGAAAAAGTCAAGGAGGAAGACACAACTTAGGGGGCAAGATATGAGGGACATGGCATAAATACTTATAATATTAAAAAAAAAAAAAAGAAAAAATCTTTCCCAAAGTCAAAGCCATCAAAATGCAGGCAGGCCATTCGCCACCAAGGGCAGGCACATGCAGCAAAGCTTGCCAAAACTGATCCCCCTGAAGGCAAAACAGAAAAGAAGGACCTACAAACACGCTGGAAAGGAGTCAACATCAAAGGAATTGCAATTGGAGGAGAAAAAAAGAAAATTTGGGAAATCGAATGACTCTTAGAATGTGGCCTGGGGTTTTATCAGGTGCAGTGCAAAGGACCAAAAGATGCCAAAACTAAGCTCACAGATGTTGCAAAAGCAGGGGAAAAAGTCAAGGAGGAAGA
Organism: Artemisiospiza belli; assembly: GCA_021963965.1. NCBI lineage: Eukaryota > Metazoa > Chordata > Aves > Passeriformes > Passerellidae > Artemisiospiza > Artemisiospiza belli. The sequence goes on along the minus strand of JAKDEW010000357.1, from coordinate 179,436 downwards.
CACAACTTAGGGGGCAAGATATGAGGGACATGGCATGAACACTTCAGAAAACAACCAAAAAAAGAAAAAAATCTTTCCCAAAGTCAAAGACATCAAAAGGCATGGCCTGCCATCAAGTGCAGGGACATGCACCAAAGATTCCTCTATTGGTCCCCATTGAAATCGCAAGATTCCTTTTCCCTTCCCGAAAGGAAATGAAATTTCCTTTCGGGAAGGGAAAAGGAATCTTGCGAATCCCAAAAGATAGGCTTACAAACACTCTGGAAAGGAGATAGGTTAAAATGAAATGCAATTGAAAAAAGCAGAAAATCGGGAATTTTAGTCTCTTCAAAAAATAGGATGTGAGGAAATCAGCTGCATTGCAAAGGACCAAAAGATGCCAAAACTAAGCTCACAGATGTTGCAAAAGCAGGGGAAAAAGTCAAGGAGGAAGACAGAACTTAGGGGGCAAGATATGAGGGACATGGCATGAACACTTCAGAAAACAACCAAAAAAAGAAAAAAATCTTTCCCAAAGTCAAGGCCATCAAAAGTCATGGCCTGCCATCAAGTACAGGGACATGCACCAAAGATTCCTCTATTGGTCCCCATTGAAATCGCAAGATTCCTTTTCCCTTCCCGAAAGGAAATGAAATTTCCTTTCGGGAAGGGAAAAGGAATCTTGCGGATCCCAAAAGAAAGGCTTACAAACACTCTGGAAAGGAGATAGGTTCACATGAAATGCAATTGAAAAAAGCAGATAATCTGGAATTTTAGTCTCTTCAAAAATTAGGCTGTGAGGAAATCAGCTGCATTGCAAAGGACCAAAAGGTGGCAAAACTAAGCTCACAGATGTTGCAAATGCAGGGGAAAATGTCAAGGAGGAAGACACAACTTAGGGAGCAAGATATGAGGGACATGGCATGATTACTTAAAAGAAACAAAAAAAAAAAAAGAAAAAATCTTTCCCAAAGTCAAAGCCATCAAAATGCAGGCAGGCCATACGCCACCAAGGGCAGGCACATGCAGCAAAGCTTGCCAAAATTGATCCCCACTGAAGGCCAACACAGAAAAGAAGGACCTAAAAACACGCTGGTAAGGAGTCAACATCAAAGGGATTGCAAATGGAGGAGAAAAAAAGAAAATTTGGGAAATTTAGTGACTCTAAGAAAATGGCCTGCGTTTATATCAGGTGCAGTGCAAAGGACCAAAAGATGCCAAAACTAAGCTCACAGATGTTGCAAAAGCAGGGGAAAAAGTCAAGGAGGAAGACACAACTTAGGGAGCAAGATATGAGGGACATGGCATGAATACTTGAAATAATAAAAAAAAAAAAAAGAAAAAATCTTTCCCAAAGTCAAAGCCATCAAAATGCAGGCAGGCCATTCGTCACCAAGGGCAGTCACATGCAGCAAAGCTTGCCAAAATTGATCCCGACTGAAGGCCAAAACAGAAAAGAAGGACCTACAAACACGCTGGAAAGGAGTCAACATCAAAAGAATTGCAATTGGAGGAGAAAAAATGAAAATTTGGGAAATTTAGTGACTCTTAGAAAGTGGCCTGGGGTTTTAGCAGGTGCAGTGCAAAGGACCAAAAGATGCCAAAACTAAGCTCACAGATGTTGCAAAAGCAGGGGAAAAAGTCAAGGAGGAAGACACAACTTAGGGGTCAAGATATGAGGGACATGGCATGAATATTTAAAATAATAAATAATACAAAAGAAAAAATCTTTCCCAAAGTCAAAGCCATCAAAATGCAGGCAGGCCATACGCCAGCAAGGGCAGGCACATGCAGCAAAGCTTGCCAAAATTGATCCCCACTGAAGGCCAAAACAGAAAAGAAGGACCTACAAACACGCTGGAAAGTAGTCAACATCAAAGGAATTGCAATTGGAGGAGAAAAAAAAGAAAATTTGGGAAATTGAGTGACTCTTAGAAAGTGGCCTGGGGTTTTAGCAGGTGCAGTGCAAAGGACCAAAAGATGCCAAAACTAAGCTCACAGATGTTGCAAAAGCAGGGGAAAAAGTCAAGGAGGAAGACACAACTTAGGGGGCAAGATATGAGGGACATGGCATGAATACTTAAAATATTAAAAAAAAAAAAAAGAAAAAATCTTTCCCAAAGTCAAAGCCATCAAAATGCAGGCAGGCCATTCGCCACCAAGGGCAGGCACATGCAGCAAATCTTGCCAAAACTGATCCCCCTGAAGGCAAAACAGAAAAGAAGGACCTACAAACACGCTGGAAAGGAGTCAACATCAAAGGAATTGCAATTGGAGGAGAAAAAAAGAAAATTTGGGAAATTGAGTGACTCTTAGAAAGTGGCCTGGGGTTTTAGCAGGTGCAGTGCAAAGGACCAAAAGATGCCAAAACTAAGCTCACAGATGTTGCAAAAGCAGGGGAAAAAGTCAAGGAGGAAGACAGAACTTAGGGGGCAAGATATGAGGGACATGGCATGAACACTTCAGAAAACAACCAAAAAAAGAAAAAAATCTTTTCCAAAGTCAAGGCCATCAAAAGTCATGGCCTGCCATCAAGTGCAGGGACATGCACCTAAGATTCCTCTATTGGTCCCCATTGAAATCGCAAGATTCCTTTTCCCTTCCCGAAAGGAAATGAAATTTCCTTTCGGGAAGGGAAAAGGAATCTTGCGGATCCCAAAAGAAAGGCTTACAAACACTCTGGAAAGGAGATAGGTTCACATGAAATGCAATTGAAAAAAGCAGATAATCTGGAATTTTAGTCTCTTCATAAAATAGGCTGTGAGAAAATCAGCTGCATTGCAAAGGACCAAAAGGTGGCAAAACTAAGCTCACAGATGTTGCAAATGCAGGGGAAAATGTCAAGGAGGAAGACACAACTTAGGGAGCAAGATATGAGGGACATGGCATGATTACTTAAAAGAAACAAAAAAAAAAAAAGAAAAAATCTTTCCCAAAGTCAAAGCCATCAAAATGCAGGCAGGCCATACGCCAGCAAGGGCAGGCACATGCAGCAAAGCTTGCCAAAATTGATCCCCACTGAAGGCCAAAACAGAAAAGAAGGACCTAAAAACACGCTGGTAAGGAGTCAACATCAAAGGGATTGCAATTGGAGGAGAAAAAAAGAAAATTTGGGAAATTTAGTGACTCTAAGAAAATGGCCTGCGTTTATATCAGGTGCAGTGCAAAGGACCAAAAGATGCCAAAACTAAGCTCACAGATGTTGCAAAAGCAGGGGAAAAAGTCAAGGAGGAAGACACAACTTAGGGGGCAAGATATGAGGGACATGGCATGAATACTTAAAATAATAAAAAAAAAAAAAGAAAAAATCTTTCCCAAAGTCAAAGCCATCAAAATGCAGGCAGGCCATTCGCCACCAAGGGCAGGCACATGCAGCAAAGCTTGCCAAAACTGATCCCCACTGAAGGCAAAACAGAAAAGAAGGACCTACAAACACGCTGGAAAGGAGTCAACATCATAGGAATTGCAATTGGAGGAGAAAAAAAGAAAATTTGGGAAATTTAGTGACTCTTAGGAAGTGGCCTGGGGTTTTAGCAGGTGCAGTGCAAAGGACCAAAAGATGGCAAAACTAAGCTCACAGATGTTGCAAAAGCAGGGGAAAAAGTCAAGGAGGAAGACACAACTTAGGGGGCAAGATATGAGGGACAAGGCATGAATATTTAAAATAATAAAAAAAAAAAAAAATAGAAAAATCTTTCCCAAAGTCAAAGCCATCAAAATGCAGGCAGGCCATACGCCACCAAGGGCAGGCACATGCAGCAAAGCTTGCCAAAATTGATCCCTACTGAAGGCCAAAACAGAAAAAGAACATAAAAACACGCTGGAAAGGAGTCAACATCAAAGGAATTGCAATTGGAGGAGAAAAAAAGAAAATTTGGGAAATTAAGTGACTCTAAGAAAATGGCCTGCATTTATATCAGGTGCAGTGCAAAGGACCAAAAGATGCCAAAACTAAGCTCACCGATGTTGCAAAAGCAGGGGAAAAAGTCAAGGAGGAAGACACAACTTAGGGGGCAAGATATGAGGGACATGGCATAAATACTTATAATATTAAAAAAAAAAAAAAGAAAAAATCTTTCCCAAAGTCAAAGCCATCAAAATGCAGGCAGGCCATTCGCCACCAAGGGCAGGCACATGCAGCAAAGCTTGCCAAAACTGATCCCCCTGAAGGCAAAACAGAAAAGAAGGACCTACAAACACGCTGGAAAGGAGTCAACATCAAAGGAATTGCAATTGGAGGAGAAAAAAAGAAAATTTGGGAAATCGAATGACTCTTAGAATGTGGCCTGGGGTTTTATCAGGTGCAGTGCAAAGGACCAAAAGATGCCAAAACTAAGCTCACAGATGTTGCAAAAGCAGGGGAAAAAGTCAAGGAGGAAGACACAACTTAGGGGGCAAGATATGAGGGACATGGCATGAACACTTCAGAAAACAACCAAAAAAAGAAAAAAATCTTTCCCAAAGTCAAAGACATCAAAAGGCATGGCCTGCCATCAAGTGCAGGGACATGCACCAAAGATTCCTCTATTGGTCCCCATTGAAATCGCAAGATTCCTTTTCCCTTCCCGAAAGGAAATGAAATTTCCTTTCGGGAAGGGAAAAGGAATCTTGCGAATCCCAAAAGATAGGCTTACAAACACTCTGGAAAGGAGATAGGTTAAAATGAAATGCAATTGAAAAAAGCAGAAAATCGGGAATTTTAGTCTCTTCAAAAAATAGGATGTGAGGAAATCAGCTGCATTGCAAAGGACCAAAAGATGCCAAAACTAAGCTCACAGATGTTGCAAAAGCAGGGGAAAAAGTCAAGGAGGAAGACAGAACTTAGGGGGCAAGATATGAGGGACATGGCATGAACACTTCAGAAAACAACCAAAAAAAGAAAAAAATCTTTCCCAAAGTCAAGGCCATCAAAAGTCATGGCCTGCCATCAAGTACAGGGACATGCACCAAAGATTCCTCTATTGGTCCCCATTGAAATCGCAAGATTCCTTTTCCCTTCCCGAAAGGAAATGAAATTTCCTTTCGGGAAGGGAAAAGGAATCTTGCGGATCCCAAAAGAAAGGCTTACAAACACTCTGGAAAGGAGATAGGTTCACATGAAATGCAATTGAAAAAAGCAGATAATCTGGAATTTTAGTCTCTTCAAAAATTAGGCTGTGAGGAAATCAGCTGCATTGCAAAGGACCAAAAGGTGGCAAAACTAAGCTCACAGATGTTGCAAATGCAGGGGAAAATGTCAAGGAGGAAGACACAACTTAGGGAGCAAGATATGAGGGACATGGCATGATTACTTAAAAGAAACAAAAAAAAAAAAAGAAAAAATCTTTCCCAAAGTCAAAGCCATCAAAATGCAGGCAGGCCATACGCCACCAAGGGCAGGCACATGCAGCAAAGCTTGCCAAAATTGATCCCCACTGAAGGCCAACACAGAAAAGAAGGACCTAAAAACACGCTGGTAAGGAGTCAACATCAAAGGGATTGCAAATGGAGGAGAAAAAAAGAAAATTTGGGAAATTTAGTGACTCTAAGAAAATGGCCTGCGTTTATATCAGGTGCAGTGCAAAGGACCAAAAGATGCCAAAACTAAGCTCACAGATGTTGCAAAAGCAGGGGAAAAAGTCAAGGAGGAAGACACAACTTAGGGAGCAAGATATGAGGGACATGGCATGAATACTTGAAATAATAAAAAAAAAAAAAAGAAAAAATCTTTCCCAAAGTCAAAGCCATCAAAATGCAGGCAGGCCATTCGTCACCAAGGGCAGTCACATGCAGCAAAGCTTGCCAAAATTGATCCCGACTGAAGGCCAAAACAGAAAAGAAGGACCTACAAACACGCTGGAAAGGAGTCAACATCAAAAGAATTGCAATTGGAGGAGAAAAAATGAAAATTTGGGAAATTTAGTGACTCTTAGAAAGTGGCCTGGGGTTTTAGCAGGTGCAGTGCAAAGGACCAAAAGATGCCAAAACTAAGCTCACAGATGTTGCAAAAGCAGGGGAAAAAGTCAAGGAGGAAGACACAACTTAGGGGTCAAGATATGAGGGACATGGCATGAATATTTAAAATAATAAATAATACAAAAGAAAAAATCTTTCCCAAAGTCAAAGCCATCAAAATGCAGGCAGGCCATACGCCACCAAGGGCAGGCATATGAAGCAAAGCTTGCCAAAATTGATCCCCACTCAAGGCCAAAACAGAAAAGAAGAACCTACAAACACTCTGGAAAGGAGTCAAAATCAAAGGAATTGCAAATGGAGGAGAAAAAAAGAAAATTTGGGAAATTTAGTGACTCTAAGAAAATGGCCGGCGTTTATATCAGGTGCAGTGCAAATGACCAAAAGTAGCCAAAACTAAGCTCACAGATGTTGCAAAAGCAGGGGAAAAAGTCAAGGAGGAAGACACATCTTAGGGGGCAAGATATGAGGGACATGGCATGAACACTTCAGAAAACAACCAAAAAAAGAAAAAATCTTTCCCAAAGTCAAAGACATCAAAAGGCATGGCCTGCCATCAAGTGCAGGGACATGCACCACAGATTCCTCTATTGGTCCCCATTGAAATCGCAAGACTCCTTTTCCCTTCCCGAAAGGAAATGAAATTTCCTTTCGGGAAGGGAAAAGGAATCTTGCGAATCCCAAAAGAAAGGCTTACAAACACTCTGGAAAGGAGATAGGTTGAAATGAAATGCAATTGAATAAAGCAGAAAATCGGGAATTTTAGTCTCTTCAAAAAATAGGCTTTGAGGAAATCAGCAGCATTGCAAAGGACCAAAAGATGCCAAAACTAAGCTCACAGATGTTGCAAAAGCAGGGGAAAAAGTCAAGGAGGAAGACAGAACTTAGGGGGCAAGATATGAGGGACATGGCATGAATACTTAAAACAAAAAAAAAAAAAAAATGAAAAAAATCTTTCCCAAAGTCAAAGCCATCAAAATGCAGGCAGGCCATATGCCAGCAAGGGCAGGCACATGCAGCAAAGCTTGCCGAAATTGATCCCCACTGAAGGCCAAAACAGAAAAGAAGGACCTACAAACACGCTGGAAAGGAGTCAACCGCAAAGGAATTGCAATTGGAGGAGAAAAAAAGAAAATTTGGGAAATTTAGTGACTCTTAGAAAGTGGCCTGGGGTTTTAGCAGGTGCAGTGCAAAGGACCAAAAGATGCCAAAACTAAGCTCACAGATGTTGCAAAAGCAGGGGAAAAAGTCAAGGAGGAAGACACAACTTAGAGGGCAAGATATGAGGGACATGGCATGAACACTTCAGAAAACAACCAAAAAAAGAAAAAAATCTTTCCCAAAGTCAAAGACATCAAAAGGCATGGCCTGCCATCAAGTGCAGGGACATGCACCAAAGATTCCTCTATTGGTCCCCATTGAAATCGCAAGATTCCTTTTCCCTTCCCGAAAGGAAATGAAATTTCCTTTCGGGAAGGGAAAAGGAATCTTGCGAATCCCAAAAGATAGGCTTACAAACACTCTGGAAAGGAGATAGGTTAAAATGAAATGCAATTGAAAAAAGCAGAAAATCGGGAATTTTAGTCTCTTCAAAAAATAGGATGTGAGGAAATCAGCTGCATTGCAAAGGACCAAAAGATGCCAAAACTAAGCTCACAGATGTTGCAAAAGCAGGGGAAAAAGTCAAGGAGGAAGACAGAACTTAGGGGGCAAGATATGAGGGACATGGCATGAACACTTCAGAAAACAACCAAAAAAAGAAAAAAATCTTTCCCAAAGTCAAGGCCATCAAAAGTCATGGCCTGCCATCAAGTACAGGGACATGCACCAAAGATTCCTCTATTGGTCCCCATTGAAATCGCAAGATTCCTTTTCCCTTCCCGAAAGGAAATGAAATTTCCTTTCGGGAAGGGAAAAGGAATCTTGCGGATCCCAAAAGAAAGGCTTACAAACACTCTGGAAAGGAGATAGGTTCACATGAAATGCAATTGAAAAAAGCAGATAATCTGGAATTTTAGTCTCTTCAAAAATTAGGCTGTGAGGAAATCAGCTGCATTGCAAAGGACCAAAAGGTGGCAAAACTAAGCTCACAGATGTTGCAAATGCAGGGGAAAATGTCAAGGAGGAAGACACAACTTAGGGAGCAAGATATGAGGGACATGGCATGATTACTTAAAAGAAACAAAAAAAAAAAAAAGAAAAAATCTTTCCCAAAGTCAAAGCCATCAAAATGCAGGCAGGCCATACGCCACCAAGGGCAGGCACATGCAGCAAAGCTTGCCAAAATTGATCCCCACTGAAGGCCAACACAGAAAAGAAGGACCTAAAAACACGCTGGTAAGGAGTCAACAACAAAGGGATTGCAAATGGAGGAGAAAAAAAGAAAATTTGGGAAATTTAGTGACTCTAAGAAAATGGCCTGCGTTTATATCAGGTGCAGTGCAAAGGACCAAAAGATGCCAAAACTAAGCTCACAGATGTTGCAAAAGCAGGGGAAAAAGTCAAGGAGGAAGACACAACTTAGGGAGCAAGATATGAGGGACATGGCATGAATACTTGAAATAATAAAAAAAAAAAAAAGAAAAAATCTTTCCCAAAGTCAAAGCCATCAAAATGCAGGCAGGCCATTCGTCACCAAGGGCAGTCACATGCAGCAAAGCTTGCCAAAATTGATCCCGACTGAAGGCCAAAACAGAAAAGAAGGACCTACAAACACGCTGGAAAGGAGTCAACATCAAAAGAATTGCAATTGGAGGAGAAAAAATGAAAATTTGGGAAATTTAGTGACTCTTAGAAAGTGGCCTGGGGTTTTAGCAGGTGCAGTGCAAAGGACCAAAAGATGCCAAAACTAAGCTCACAGATGTTGCAAAAGCAGGGGAAAAAGTCAAGGAGGAAGACACAACTTAGGGGTCAAGATATGAGGGACATGGCATGAATATTTAAAATAATAAATAATACAAAAGAAAAAATCTTTCCCAAAGTCAAAGCCATCAAAATGCAGGCAGGCCATACGCCACCAAGGGCAGGCATATGAAGCAAAGCTTGCCAAAATTGATCCCCACTCAAGGCCAAAACAGAAAAGAAGAACCTACAAACACTCTGGAAAGGAGTCAAAATCAAAGGAATTGCAAATGGAGGAGAAAAAAAGAAAATTTGGGAAATTTAGTGACTCTAAGAAAATGGCCGGCGTTTATATCAGGTGCAGTGCAAATGACCAAAAGTAGCCAAAACTAAGCTCACAGATGTTGCAAAAGCAGGGGAAAAAGTCAAGGAGGAAGACACATCTTAGGGGGCAAGATATGAGGGACATGGCATGAACACTTCAGAAAACAACCAAAAAAAGAAAAAATCTTTCCCAAAGTCAAAGACATCAAAAGGCATGGCCTGCCATCAAGTGCAGGGACATGCACCACAGATTCCTCTATTGGTCCCCATTGAAATCGCAAGACTCCTTTTCCCTTCCCGAAAGGAAATGAAATTTCCTTTCGGGAAGGGAAAAGGAATCTTGCGAATCCCAAAAGAAAGGCTTACAAACACTCTGGAAAGGAGATAGGTTGAAATGAAATGCCAATTGAATAAAGCAGAAAATCGGGAATTTTAGTCTCTTCAAAAATAGGCTTTGAGGAAATCAGCAGCATTGCAAAGGACCAAAAGATGCAAAAACTAAGCTCACAGATGTTGCAAAAGCAGGGGAAAAAGTCAAGGAGGAAGACAGAACTTAGGGGGCAAGATATGAGGGACATGGCATGATACTTAAAACAAAAAAAAAAAAAAATGAAAAAAATCTTTCCCAAAGTCAAAGCCATCAAAATGCGGCAGGCCATATGCCAGCAAGGGCAGGCACATGCAGCAAAGCTTGCCGAAATTGATCCCCACTGAAGGCCAAACAGAAAAGAAGGACCTACAAACACGCTGGAAAGGAGGTCAACCGCAAAGGAATTGCAATTGGAGGAGAAAAAAAGAAAATTTGGGAATTTAGTGACTCTTAGAAAGTGGCCTGGGGTTTTAGCAGGTGCAGTGCAAAGGACCAAAAGATGCCAAAACTAAGCTCACAGATGTTGCAAAAGCAGGGGAAAAAGTCAAGGAGGAAGACACAACTTAAGAGGGCAAGATATGAGGGACATGGCATGAACACTTCAGAAAACAACCAAAAAAGAAAAAAATCTTTCCCAAAGTCAAAGACATCAAAAGGCATGGCCTGCCATCAAGTACAGGGACATGCATCTAAGATTCCTCTATTGGTCCCCATTGAAATCGCAAGATTCCTTTTCCTTCCCGAAAGGAAATGAAAATTTCCTTTCGGAAGGAAAAGGAATCTTGCGGATCCCAAAAGAAAGGCTTACAAACACTCTGGAAAGGAGATAGGTTCACATGAAATGCAATTGAAAAAAGCAGATAATCTGGAATTTTAGTCTCTTCAAAAAATAGGCTCTGAGGAAATCAGCTGCATTGCAAAGGACCAAAAGGTGCCAAAACTAGGCTCACAGATGTTGCAAATGCAGGGGAAAATGTCAAGGAGGAAGACACAACTTAGGGAGCAAGATATGAGGGACATGGCATGATTACTTAAAAGAAACAAAAAAAAAAAAAAGAAAAAATCTTTCCCAAAGTCAAAGCCATCAAAATGCAGGCAGGCCATACGCCACCAAGGGCAGGCACATGCAGCAAAGCTTGCCAAAATTGATCCCCACTGAAGGCCAAAACAGAAAAGAAGGACCTAAAAACACGCTGGTAAGGAGTCAACATCAAAGGGATTGCAAATGGAGGAGAAAAAAAGAAAATTTGGGAAATTTAGTGACTCTAAGAAATGGCCTGCGTTTATATCAGGTGCAGTGCAAAGGACCAAAAGATGCCAAAACTAAGCTCACAGATGTTGCAAAAGCAGGGGAAAAAAGTCAAGGAGGAAGACACACTTAGGGAGCAAGATATGAGGGGACATGGCATGAATACTTGAAATAATAAAAAAAAAAAAAGAAAAATCTTTCCCAAAGTCAAAGCCATCAAAATGCAGGCAGGCCATTCGTCACCAAGGGCAGGCACATGCAGCAAAGCTTGCCAAAATTGATCCCCACTGAAGGCCAAAACAGAAAAGAAGGACCTACAAACACGCTGGAAAGGAGTCAACATCAAAAGAATTGCAATTGGAGGAGAAAAAAAGAAAATTTGGGAAATTGAGTGACTCTTAGAAAGTGGCCTGGGGTTTTAGCAGGTGCAGTGCAAAGGACCAAAAGATGCAAAAACTAAGCTCACAGATGTTGCAAAAGCAGGGGAAAAAGTCAAGGAGGAAGACACAACTTAGGGGGCAAGATATGAGGGACATGGCATGAATACTTAAAAATTTAAAAAAAAAAAAAAAAGAAAAAATCTTTCCCAAAGTCAAAGCCAACAAAATCCAGGCAGGCCATACGCCAGCAAGGGCAGGCACATGCAGCAAAGCTTGCCAAAATTGATCCCCAATGAAGGCCAAAACAGAAAAGAAGGACCTACAAACACGCTGGAATGGAGAAACCATCAAATGATTTGCAATTGGAGAAGAAAAAAAGAAAATTTGGGAAATTAAGTGACTCTAAGGAAATGGCCTGCGTTTATATCAGGTGCAGTGCAAAGGACCAAAAGATGCCAAAACTAAGCTCACAGATGTTGCAAAAGCAGGGGAAAAAGTCAAGGAGGAAGACACAACTTAGGGGGCAAGATATGAGGGACATGGCATGAATACTTAAAATAATAAAAAAAAAAAAAAGAAAAAATCTTTCCCAAAGTCAAAGCCATCAAAATGCAGGCAGGCCATATGCCAGCAAGGGCAGGCACATGCAGCAAAGCTTGCCAAAATTGATCCCCACTGAAGGCCAAAACAGAAAAGAAGGACCTACAAACACGCTGGAAAGGAGTCAACATCAAAGGAATTGCAATTGGAGGAGAAAAAAAGAAAATTTGGGAAATTTAATGACTCTTAGAAAGTGGCCTGGGCTTTTAGCAGGTGCAGTGCAAAGGACCAAAAGATGCCAAAACTAAGCTCACAGATGTTGCAAAAGCAGGGGAAAAAGTCAAGGAGGAAGACACAACTTAGGGGGCAAGATATGAGGGACATGGCATGAATACTTAAAACAAAAAAAAAAAAAAAATGAAAAAATTCTTTCCCAAATTCAAAGCCATCAAAATGCAGGCAGGCCATACGCCACCAAGGGCAGGCACATGCAGCAAAGCTTGCCAAAATTGATCCCCACTGAAGGCCAAAACAGAAAAGAAGGACCTACAAACACGCTGGAATGGAGACAACATCAAAGGAATTTCAATTGGAGGAGAAAAAAAGAAAATGTGGGAAATTGAGTGACTCTTAGAAACTGGTATGGGGTTTTAGCAGGTGCAGTGCAAAGGAGCAAAAGATGCCAAAACTAAGCTCACAGATGTTGCAAAAGCAGGGGAAAAAGTCAAGGAGGAAGACACAACTTAGAGGGCAAGATATGAGGGACATGGCATGAACACTTCAGAAAACAACCAAAAAAAGAAAAAAATCTTTCCCAAAGTCAAGGCCATCAAAAGTCATGGCCTGCCATCAAGTGCAGGGACATGCACCTAAGATTCCTCTATTGGTCCCCATTGAAATCGCAAGATTCCTTTTCCCTTCCCGAAAGGAAATGAAATTTCCTTTCAGGAAGGGAAAAGGAATCTTGCGGATCCCAAAAGAAAGGCTTACAAACACTCTGGAAAGGAGATAGGTTCACATGAAATGCAATTGAAAAAAGCAGATAATCTGGAATTTTAGTCTCTTCAAAAAATAGGCTGTGAGGAAATCAGCTGCATTGCAAAGGACCAAAAGGTGGCAAAACTAAGCTCACAGATGTTGCAAATGCAGGGGAAAATGTCAAGGAGGAAGACACAACTTATGGAGCAAGATATGAGGGACATGGCATGATTACTTAAAAGAAACAAAAAAAAAAAAAAGAAAAAATCTTTCCCAAAGTCAAAGCCATCAAAATGCAGGCAGGCCATACGCCACCAAGGGCAGGCACATGCAGCAAAGCTTGCCAAAATTGATCCCCACTGAAGGCCAAAACAGAAAAGAAGGACCTAAAAACACGCTGGTAAGGAGTCAACATCAAAGGGATTGCAATTGGAGGAGAAAAAAAGAAAATTTGGGAAATTTAGTGACTCTAAGAAAATGGCCTGCGTTTATATCAGGTGCAGTGCAAAGGACCAAAAGATGCCAAAACTAAGCTCACAGATGTTGCAAAAGCAGGGGAAAAAGTCAAGGAGGAAGACACAACTTAGGGGGCAAGATATGAGGGACATGGCATGAATACTTAAAATAATAAAAAAAAAAAAAAGAAAAAATCTTTCCCAAAGTCAAAGCCATCAAAATGCAGGCAGGCCATACGCCACCAAGGGCAGGCACATGCAGCAAAGCTTGCCAAAATTGATCCCCACTGAAGGCCAAAACAGAAAAAAGGACATAAAACACGCTGGTAAGGAGTCAACATCAAAGGAATTGCAATTGGAGGAGAAAAAAAGAAAATTTGGGAAATTAAGTGACTATAAGATAATGGCCTGCGTTTATATCAGGTGCAGTGCAAAGGACCAAAAGATGCCAAAACTAAGCTCACAGATGTTGCAAAAGCAGGGGAAAAAGTCAAGGAGGAAGACACAACTTAGGGGGCAAGATATGAGGGACATGGCATGAATATTAAAATATTAAAAAAAAAAAAAAGAAAAAATCTTTCCCAAAGTCAAAGCCATCAAAATGCAGGCAGGCCATACGCCAGCAAGGGCAGGCACATGCAGCAAAGCTTGCCAAAATTGATCCCCACTGAAGGCCAAAACAGAAAAGAAGGACCTACAAACACGCTGGAAAGGAGTCAACATCAAAGGAAATGCAATTGGAGGAGAAAAAAAGAAAATTTGGGAAATTTAGTGACTCTAAGAAAATGGCCTGCGTTTATATCAGGTGCAGTGCAAAGGACCAAAAGATGCCAAAACTAAGCTCACAGATGTTGCAAAAGAAGGGGAAAAAGTCAAGGAGGAAGACACAACTTAGGGGGCAAGATATAAATGACATGGCATGAATACTTAAAATACTAAAAAAAAAAAAAAGAAAAAATCTTTCCCAAATTCAAAGCCATCAAAATGCAGGCCATACGCCACCAAGGGCAGGCACATGCAGCAATGCTTGCCAGAATTGATCCCCACTGATGGCCAAAACAGAAAAGAAGGACCTACAAACACGCTGGAAAGGAGTCAACATCAAAGGAATTGCAATTGGAGGAGAAAAAAAGAAAATTTGGGAAATTGAGTGACTCTTAGAAAGTGGCCTGGGGTTTTATCAGGTGCAGGGCAAAGGACCAAAAGATGCCAAAACTAAGATCACAGATGTTGCAAAAGCAGGGGAAAAAGTCAAGGAGGAAGACACAGCTTAAGGAGCAAGATATGAGGGACATGGCATGATTACTTAAAAGAAACAAAAAAAAAAAAAGAAAAAATCTTTCCCAAAGTCAAAGCCATCAAAATGCAGGCAGGCCATACGCCAGAAAGGGCAGGCACATGCAGCAAAGCTTGCCAAAATTGATCCCCACTGAAGGCCAAAACAGAAAAGAAGGACCTACAAACACGCTGGAATGGAGAAACCATCAAAGGATTTGCAATTGGAGAAGAAAAAAAGAAAATTTGGGAAATTAAGTGACTCTAAGAAAATGGCCTGCGTTTATATCAGGTGCAGTGCAAAGGACCAAAAGATGCCAAAACTAAGCTCACAGATGTTGCAAAAGCAGGGGAAAAAGTCAAGGAGGAAGACACAACTTAGGGGGCAAGATATGAGGGACATGGCATGAATACTTAAAATAATAAAAAAAAAACAAAAGAAAAAATCTTTCCCAAAGTCAAAGCCATCAAAATGCAGGCAGGCCATATGCCAGCAAGGGCAGGCACATGCAGCAAAGCTTGCCAAAATTGATCCCCACTGAAGGCCAAAACAGAAAAGAAGGACCTACAAACACGCTGGAATGGAGAAACCATCAAAGGATTTGCAATTGGAGAAGAAAAAAAGAAAATTTGGGAAATTTAGTGACTCTAAGAAAATGGCCCGGGATTTTATCAGGTGCAGTGCAAAGGACCAAAAGATGCCAAAACTAAGCTCACAGATGTTGCAAAAGCAGGGGAAAAAGTCAAGGAGGAAGACAAAACTTAGAGGGCAAGATATGAGGGACATGGCATGAATATTTAAAATAATCATAAAAAAAAAAAATAGAAAAAATCTTTCCCAAAGTCAAAGCCATCAAAATGCAGGCAGGACATACGCCAGCAAGGGCAGGCACATGCAGCAAAGCTTGCCAAAATTGATCCCCACTGAAGGCCAAAACAGAAAAGAAGGACCTACAAACACGCTGGAAAGGAGTCAACATCAAAGGAATTGCAATTGGAGGAGAAAAAAAGAAAATTTGGGAAATTGAGTGACTCTTAGAAAGTGGCCTGGTGTTTTAGCAGGTGCAGTGCAAAGGACCAAAAGATGCCAAAACTAAGCTCACAGATGTTGCAAAAGCAGGGGAAAAAGTCAAGGAGGAAGACACAGCTTAAGGAGCAAGATATGAGGGACATGGCATGAATACTTAAAATATTAAAAAAAAAAAAAAGAAAAAATCTTTCCCAAAGTCAAAGCCATCAAAATGCAGGCAGGCCATACGCCAGAAAGGGCAGGCACATGCAGCAAAGCTTGCCAAAATTGATCCCCAATGAAGGCCAAAACAGAAAAGAAGGACCTACAAACACGCTGGAATGGAGAAACCATCAAATGATTTGCAATTGGAGAAGAAAAAAAGAAAATTTGGGAAATTTAGTGACTCTAAGGAAATGGCCTGCGTTTATATCAGGTGCAGTGCAAAGGACCAAAAGATGCCAAAACTAAGCTCACAGATGTTGCAAAAGCAGGGGAAAAAGTCAAGGAGGAAGACACAACTTAGGGGGCAAGATATGAGGGACATGGCATGAATACTTAAAATATTAAAAAAAAAAAAAATCAAAAAATCTTTCCCAAAGTCAAAGCCATCAAAATGCAGGCAGGCCATTCGCCACCAAGGGCAGGCACATGCAGCAAATCTTGCCAAAACTGATCCCCCTGAAGGCAAAACAGAAAAGAAGGACCTACAAACACGCTGGAAAGGAGTCAACATCAAAGGAATTGCAATTGGAGGAGAAAAAAAGAAAATTTGGGAAATTTAGTGACTCTTAGAAAGTGGCCTGGGCTTTTAGCAGGTGCAGTGCAAAGGACCAAAAGATGCCAAAACTAAGCTCACAGATGTTGCAAAAGCAGGGGAAAAAGTCAAGGAGGAAGACAGAACTTAGGGGGCAAGATATGAGGGACATGGCATGAACACTTCAGAAAACAACCAAAAAAAGAAAAAAATCTTTTCCAAAGTCAAGGCCATCAAAAGTCATGGCCTGCCATCAAGTGCAGGGACATGCACCTAAGATTCCTCTATTGGTCCCCATTGAAATCGCAAGATTCCTTTTCCCTTCCCGAAAGGAAATGAAATTTCCTTTCGGGAAGGGAAAAGGAATCTTGCGGATCCCAAAAGAAAGGCTTACAAACACTCTGGAAAGGAGATAGGTTCACATGAAATGCAATTGAATAAAGCAGATAATCTGGAATTTTAGTCTCTTCAAAAAATAGGCTGTGAGAAAATCAGCTGCATTGCAAAGGACCAAAAGGTGGCAAAACTAAGCTCACAGATGTTGCAAATGCAGGGGAAAATGTCAAGGAGGAAGACACAACTTAGGGAGCAAGATATGAGGGACATGGCATGATTACTTAAAAGAAACAAAAAAAAAAAAAGAAAAAATCTTTCCCAAAGTCAAAGCCATCAAAATGCAGGCAGGCCATACGCCAGCAAGGGCAGGCACATGCAGCAAAGCTTGCCAAAATTGATCCCCACTGAAGGCCAAAACAGAAAAGAAGGACCTAAAAACACGCTGGTAAGGAGTCAACATCAAAGGGATTGCAATTGGAGGAGAAAAAAAGAAAATTTGGGAAATTTAGTGACTCTAAGAAAATGGCCTGCGTTTATATCAGGTGCAGTGCAAAGGACCAAAAGATGCCAAAACTAAGCTCACAGATGTTGCAAAAGCAGGGGAAAAAGTCAAGGAGGAAGACACAACTTAGGGGGCAAGATATGAGGGACATGGCATGAATACTTGAAATAATAAAAAAAAAAAAAGAAAAAATCTTTCCCAAAGTCAAAGCCATCAAAATGCAGGCAGGCCATTCGCCACCAAGGGCAGGCACATGCAGCAAAGCTTGCCAAAACTGATCCCCACTGAAGGCAAAACAGAAAAGAAGGACCTACAAACACGCTGGAAAGGAGTCAACATCATAGGAATTGCAATTGGAGGAGAAAAAAAGAAAATTTGGGAAATTTAGTGACTCTTAGAAAGTGGCCTGGGGTTTTAGCAGGTGCAGTGCAAAGGACCAAAAGATGGCAAAACTAAGCTCACAGATGTTGCAAAAGCAGGGGAAAAAGTCAAGGAGGAAGACACAACTTAGGGGGCAAGATATGAGGGACAAGGCATGAATATTTAAAATAATAAAAAAAAAAAAAAAATAGAAAAATCTTTCCCAAAGTCAAAGCCATCAAAATGCAGGCAGGCCATACGCCACCAAGGGCAGGCACATGCAGCAAAGCTTGCCAAAATTGATCCCCACTGAAGGCCAAAACAGAAAAGAAGGACCTACAAACACGCTGGAAAGGAGTCAACATCAAAGGAATTGCAATTGGAGGAGAAAAAAAGAAAATTTGGGAAATTTAATGACTCTTAGAAAGTGGCCTGGGCTTTTAGCAGGTGCAGTGCAAAGGACCAAAAGATGCCAAAACTAAGCTCACAGATGTTGCAAAAGCAGGGGAAAAAGTCAAGGAGGAAGACACATCTTAGGGGGCAAGATATGAGGGACATGGCATGAATACTTAAAACAAAAAAAAAAAAAAAATGAAAAAAATTCTTTCCCAAATTCAAAGCCATCAAAATGCAGGCAGGCCATACGCCACCAAGGGCAGGCACATGCAGCAAAGCTTGCCAAAATTGATCCCCACTGAAGGCCAAAACAGAAAAGAAGGACCTACAAACACGCTGGAATGGAGACAACATCAAAGGAATTGCAATTGGAGGAGAAAAAAAGAAAATGTGGGAAATTGAGTGACTCTTAGAAACTGGTATGGGGTTTTAGCAGGTGCAGTGCAAAGGAGCAAAAGATGCCAAAACTAAGCTCACAGATGTTGCAAAAGCAGGGGAAAAAGTCAAGGAGGAAGACACAACTTAGAGGGCAAGATATGAGGGACATGGCATGAACACTTCAGAAAACAACCAAAAAAAGAAAAAAATCTTTCCCAAAGTCTAGGCCATCAAAAGTCATGGCCTGCCATCAAGTGCAGGGACATGCACCTAAGATTCCTCTATTGGTCCCCATTGAAATCGCAAGATTCCTTTTCCCTTCCCGAAAGGAAATGAAATTTCCTTTCAGGAAGGGAAAAGGAATCTTGCGGATCCCAAAAGAAAGGCTTACAAACACTCTGGAAAGGAGATAGGTTCACATGAAATGCAATTGAAAAAAGCAGATAATCTGGAATTTTAGTCTCTTCAAAAAATAGGCTGTGAGGAAATCAGCTGCATTGCAAAGGACCAAAAGGTGGCAAAACTAAGCTCACAGATGTTGCAAATGCAGGGGAAAATGTCAAGGAGGAAGACACAACTTAGGGAGCAAGATATGAGGGACATGGCATGATTACTTAAAAGAAACAAAAAAAAAAAAAAGAAAAAATCTTTCCCAAAGTCAAAGCCATCAAAATGCAGGCAGGCCATACGCCAGCAAGGGCAGGCACATGCAGCAAAGCTTGCCAAAATTGATCCCCACTGAAGGCCAAAACAGAAAATAAGGACCTAAAAACACGCTGGTAAGGAGTCAACATCAAAGGGATTGCAATTGGAGGAGAAAAAAAGAAAATTTGGGAAATTTAGTGACTCTAAGAAAATGGACTGCGTTTATATCAGGTGCAGTGCAAAGGACCAAAAGATGCCAAAACTAAGCTCACAGATGTTGCAAAAGCAGGGGAAAAAGTCAAGGAGGAAGACACAACTTAGGGGGCAAGATATGAGGGACATGGCATGAATACTTAAAATAATAAAAAAAAAAAAAAGAAAAAATCTTTCCCAAAGTCAAAGCCATCAAAATGCAGGCAGGCCATACGCCACCAAGGGCAGGCACATGCAGCAAAGCTTGCCAAAATTGATCCCCACTGAAGGCCAAAACAGAAAAGAAGGACCTACAAACACGCTGGAATGGAGAAACCATCAAAGGATTTGCAATTGGAAAAGAAAAAAAGAAAATTTGGGAAATTTAGTGACTCTTAGAAAATGGCCCGGGATTTTATCAGGTGCAGTGCAAAGGACCAAAAGGTGCCAAAACTAAGCTCACAGATGTTGCAAAAGCAGGGGAAAAAGTCAAGGAGGAAGACACAACTTAGGGGGCAAGATATGAGGGACATGGCATGAATATTTAAAATAATAATAAAAAAAAAAATAGAAAAAATCTTTCCCAAACTCAAAGCCATCAAAATGCAGGCAGGCCATACGCCAGCAAGGGCAGGCACATGCAGCAAAGCTTGCCAAAATTGATCCCCACTGAAGGCCAAAACAGAAAAGAAGGACCTACAAACACGCTGGAAAGGAGTCAACATCAAAGGAAATGCAATTGGAGGAGAAAAAAAGAAAATTTGGGAAATTTAGTGACTCTAAGAAAATGGCCTGCGTTTATATCAGGTGCAGTGCAAAGGACCAAAAGATGCCAAAACTAAGCTCACAGATGTTGCAAAAGAAGGGGAAAAAGTCAAGGAGGAAGACACAACTTAGGGGGCAAGATATAAATGACATGGCATGAATACTTAAAATACTAAAAAAAAAAAAATGAAAAAATCTTTCCCAAATTCAAAGCCATCAAAATGCAGGCCATACGCCACCAAGGGCAGGCACATGCAGCAATGCTTGCCAAAATTGATCCCCACTGATGGCCAAAACAGAAAAGAAGGACCTACAAACACGCTGGAAAGGAGTCAACATCAAAGGAATTGCAATTGGAGGAGAAAAAAAGAAAATTTGGGAAATTGAGTGACTCTTAGAAAGTGGCCTGGGGTTTTATCAGGTGCAGGGCAAAGGACCAAAAGATGCCAAAACTAAGATCACAGATGTTGCAAAAGCAGGGGAAAAAGTCAAGGAGGAAGACACAGCTTAAGGAGCAAGATATGAGGGACATGGCATGATTACTTAAAAGAAACAAAAAAAAAAAAAGAAAAAATCTTTCCCAAAGTCAAAGCCATCAAAATGCAGGCAGGCCATACGCCAGAAAGGGCAGGCACATGCAGCAAAGCTTTCCAAAATTGATCCCCACTGAAGGCCAAAACAGAAAAGAAGGACCTACAAACACGCTGGAATGGAGAAACCATCAAAGGATTTGCAATTGGAGAAGAAAAAAAGAAAATTTGGGAAATTAAGTGACTCTAAGAAAATGGCCTGCGTTTATATCAGGTGCAGTGCAAAGGACCAAAAGATGCCAAAACTAAGCTCACAGATGTTGCAAAAGCAGGGGAAAAAGTCAAGGAGGAAGACACAACTTAGGAAGCAAGATATGAGGGACATGGCATGAATACTTAAAAGAAACAAAAAAAAAAAAAGAAAAAATCTTTCCCAAAGTCAAAGCCATCAAAATGCAGGCAGGCCATACGCCACCAAGGGCAGGCACATGCAGCAAAGCTTGCCAATATTGATCCCCACTGAAGGCCAAAACAGAAAAAAGGACATAAAACACGCTGGTAAGGAGTCAACATCAAAGGAATTGCAATTGGAGGAGAAAAAAAGAAAATTTGGGAAATTAAGTGACTATAAGATAATGGCCTGCGTTTATATCAGGTGCAGTGCAAAGGACCAAAAGATGCCAAAACTAAGCTCACAGATGTTGCAAAAGCAGGGGAAAAAGTCAAGGAGGAAGACACAACTTAGGGGGCAAGATATGAGGGACATGGCATGAATATTAAAATATTAAAAAAAAAAAAAAAGAAAAAATCTTTCCCAAAGTCAAAGCCATCAAAATGCAGGCAGGCCATACATCACCAAGGGCAGGCACATGCAGCAAAGCTTGCCAAAACTGATCCCCCTGAAGGCAAAACAGAAAAGAAGGACCTACAAACACGCTGGAAAGGAGTCAACATCAAAGGAATTGCAATTGGAGGAGAAAAAAAGAAAATTTGGTAAATTGAGTGACTCTTAGAATGTGGCCTGGGGTTTTATCAGGTGCAGTGCAAAGGACCAAAAGATGCCAAAACTAAGCTCACAGATGTTGCAAAAGCAGGGGAAAAAGTCAAGGAGGAAGACACAACTTAGAGGGCAAGATATGAGGGACATGGCATGAATACTTAAAATAATAAAAAAAAAAAAAAAGAAAAAATCTTTCCCAAAGTCAAAGCCATCAAAATGCAGGCAGGCCATTCGCCACCAAGGGCAGGCACATGCAGCAAAGCTTGCCAAAACTGATCCCCACTGAAGGCAAAACAGAAAAGAAGGACCTACAAACACGCTGGAAAGGAGTCAACATCAAAGGAATTGCAATTGGAGGAGAAAAAAAGAAAATTTTGGAAATTTAGTGACTCTTAGAAAGTGGCCTGGGGTTTTAGCAGGTGCAGTGCAAAGGACCAAAAGATGCCAAAACTAAGCTCACAGATGTTGCAAAAGCAGGGGAAAAAGTCAAGGAGGAAGACACAACTTAGGGGGCAAGATATGAGGGACATGGCATGAACACTTCAGAAAACAATCAAAAAAAGAAAAAATCTTTCCCAAAGTCAAAGCCATCGAAAGGCATGGCCTGCTGTCAAGTGCAGAGACATGCACAAAAGATTCCTCTATTGGTCCCCATTGAAATCGCAAGATTCCTTTTCCCTTCCCGAAAGGAAATTTCAATTCCTTTCGGGAAGGGAAAAGGAATCTTGCTAATCCCAAAAGATAGGCTTACAAACACTCTGGAAAGGAGATAGGTTCAAATGAAATGCAATTGAAAAAAGCAGAAAATCGGGAATATTAGTCTCTCGAAAAAATAGGCTGTGAGGAAATCAGCTGCATTACAAAGGATCAAAGGTGCCAAAACTAAGCTCACAGATGTTGCAAAAGCAGGGGAAAAAGTCAAGGAGGAAGACACAACTTAGGGGGCAAGATATGAGGGACATGGCATGAATACTTAAAAATTAAAAAAAAAAAAAAAGAAAAAATCTTTCCCAAAGTCAAAGCCATCAAAATGCAGGCAGGACATACGCCACCAAGGGCAGGCACGTGCAGCAAAGCTTGCAAAAATTGATCCCCACTGAAGGCCAAAACAGAAAAGAAGGACCTACAAACACCCTGGAATGGAGACAACATCAAAGGATTTGCAATTGGAGGAGAAAAATGAAAATTTTGGAAATTTAGTGACTCTAAGAAAATGGCCTGTGTTTATATCAGGCGCAGTGCAAAGGACCAAAAGATGCCAAAACTAAGCTCACAGATGTTGCAAAAGCTGGGGAAAAAGTCAAGGAGGAAGACACAACTTAGGGGGCAAGATATGAGGGACATGGCATGAATATTGAAAATATTAAAAAAAAAAAAAAAGAAAAAATCTTTCCCAAAGTCAAAGCCATCAAAATGCAGGCAGGCCATACGCCACCAAGGGCAGGTACATGCAGCAAAGCTTGCCAAAATTGATCCCCACTGAAGGCCAAAACAGGAAAGAAGGACCTACAAACACGCGGGAATGGAGTCAACATCAAAGGAATTGCAATTGGAGGAGAAAAATGAAAATTTGGGAAATTGAGTGACTCTTAGAAAGTGGCCTGGGGTTTTATCAGGTGCAGTGGAAAGGACCAAAAGATGCCAAAACTAAGCTCACAGATGTTGCAAAAGCAGGGGAAAAAGTCAAGGAGGAAGACACAACTTAGGGGGCAAGATATGAGGGACATGGCATGAACACTTCAGAAAACAACCAAAAAAAGAAAAAATCTTGCCCAAAGTCAAAGCCATCAAAAGGCATGGCCTGCCATCAAGTGCAGGGACATGCACCAAAGATTCCTCTATTGGTCCCCATTGAAATCGCAAGATTCCTTTTCCCTTCCCGAAAGGAAATGAAATTTCCTTTCGGGAAGGGAAAAGGAATCTTGCGAATCCCAAAAGAAAGGCTTACAAACACTCTGGAAAGGAGATAGGTTCAAATGAAATGCAATTGAAAAAAGCAGAAAATCGGGAATTTTAGTCTCTTCAAAAAATAGGCTGTGAGGAAATCAGCTGCATTGCAAAGGACCAAAAGGTGCCAAAACTAAGCTCACAGATGTTGCAAAAGCAGGGGGAAAAGTCAAGGAGGAAGACACAACTTAGGGAGCAAGATGTGAGGGACATGGCATGAATACTTAAAATAATAAAAAAAAAAAAAAAAAAAGAAAAAATCTTTCCCAAAGTCAAAGCCATCAAAATGCAGGCAGGCCATACGCCACCAAGGGCAGGCACATGCAGCAAAGCTTGCCAAAATTGATCCCCACTGAAAGCCAACACAGAAAAGAAGGACCTACAAACACGCTGGAAAGGAGTCAACATCAAAGGAATTGCAATTGGAGGAGAAAAAAAGAAAATTTGGGAAATATAGTGACTCTAAGAAAATGGCCTGGGGTTTTATCAGGTGCAGTGCAAAGGACCAAAAATGCCAAAACTAAGCTCACAGATGTTGCAAAAGCAGGGGAAAAAGTCAAGGAGGAAAACACAACTTAGGGGGCAAGATATGAGGGACATGGCATGAATACTTAAAAGAAGAAATAGGAAAAAAGAAAAAAATCTTTCCCAAAGTCAAAGCCATCAAAATGCAGGCAGGCAATACGCCACCAAGGGCAGGCACATGCAGCAAAGCTTGCCAAAATTGATCCCCACTGAAGGCCAAAACAGAAAAGAAGGACCTAAAAACACGCTGGTAAGGAGTCAACATCAAAGGGATTGCAATTGGAGGAGAAAAAAAGAAATTTTGGGAAATTTAATGACTCTTAGAAAGTGGCCTGGGGTTTTAGCAGGTGCAGTGCAAAGGACCAAAAGATGCCAAAACTAAGCTCACAGATGTTGCAAAAGCAGGGGAAAAAGTCAAGGAGGAAGACACAACTTAGGGGGCAAGATATGAGGGACATGGCATGAATATTTAAAATAATATAAAAAAGAAATATAGAAAAAATCTTTCCCAAAGTCAAAGCCATCAAAATGCAGGCAGGCCATACGCCAGAGAGGGAAGGCACATGCAGCAAGGCTTGGCAAAATTGATCCCCACTTAAGGCCAAAACAGAAAAGAAGGACCTACAAACATGCTGGAAAGGAGTCAACATCAACGGAATTGCAATTGGAGGAGAAAAAAAGAAAATTTGGGAAATTTAGGGACTAAAAGAAAATGCCCTGGGTTTATATCAAGTGCAGTGCAAAGGACCAAAAGATGCCAAAACTAAGCTCACAGATGTTGCAAAAGCAGGGGGAAAAGTCAAGGAGGAAGACACAACTTAGGGGGCAAGATATGAGGGACATGGCATGAATACTTAAAATAATAAAAAAAAAAAAAAAGAAAAAATCTTTCCCAAAGTCAAAGCCATCAAAATGCAGGCAGGCTATACGCAACCAAGGGCATGCACATGCAGCAAAGCTTGCCAAAATTGATCCCCACTGAAGGCCAAAACTGAAAAGAAGGACTTGCAAACACGCTGGAAAGGAGTCAACTTCAAAGGATTTGCAATTGGAGGAGACGAAAAGAAAATTTGGGAAATTACTGACTCTAGAAAAATGGCCTGGGTTTTATCAGGTGCAGGGCAAAGGACCAAAAGATGCCAAAACTAAGCTCACAGATGTTGCAAAAGCAGGGGAAAAAGTCAAGGAGGAAGACACAACTTAGGGAGCAAGATGTGAGGTACATGGCATGAATAATTAAAAGAATTAAAAAAAAAAAAAGAAAAAATCTTTCCCAAAGTCAAAGCCATCAAAATGCAGGCAGGCCATACGCCACCAAGGGCAGGCACATGCAGCAAAGCTTGCCAAAATTGATCCCCACTGAAGGCCAAAACAGAAAAGAAGGACTTACAAACACGCTGGAATGGAGACAACATCAAAGGATTTGCAATTGGAGGAGAAAAAATAAAATTTGGGAAATTTAGTGACTCTAAGAAAATGGCCTGGGTTTATATCAGGTGCAGTGCAAAGGACCAAAAGATGCAAAACCTAAGCTCACAGATGTTGCAAAAGCAGGGGAAAATGTCAAGGAGGAAGACACAACTTAGGGAGCAAGTTATGAGGGACATGGCATGAATACTTAAAATATTAAAAAAAAAAAAAAGAAAAATATTTCCCAAAGACAAAGCCATCAAAATACAAGCAGGCCATTCGCCACCAAAGGCAGGCACATGCAGCAAATCTTGCAAAAATTGATCCCCACTGAAGGCCAAAATAGAAAAGAAGGACCTACAAACACGCTGGAAAGGAGTCAACATCAAAGGAACTGCAATTGGAGGAGAAAAATGAAAATTTGGGAAATTTAGTGACTCTTAGAAAGTGGCCTGGGGTTTTAGCAGGTGCAGTGCAAAGGACCAAAAGATGCCAAAACTAAGCTCACAGATGTTGCAAAAGCAGGGGAAAAAGTCAAGGAGGAAGACACAACTTGGGGGGCAAGATATGAGGGACATGGCATGAACCCTTCAGAAAACAACCAAAAAAAGAAAAAAATCTTTCCCAAAGTCAAGGCCATCAAAAGGCACGGCCTGCCATCAAGTGCAGGGACATGCACCAAATATTCCTCTATTGGTCCCCATTGAAATCGCAAGATTCCTTTTCCCTTCCCGAAAGGAAATGAAATTTCCTTTCGGGAAGGGAAAAGGAATCTTGCGAATCCCAAAAGAAAGGCTTACAAACACTCTGGAAAGGAGATAGGTCCTAATGAAATGCAATTGAAAAAAGCAGAAAATCTGGAATTTTAGTCTCTTCAAAAAATAGGCTGTGAGGAAATCAGCTGCATTGCAAAGGACCAAAAGGTGGCAAAACTAAGCTCACAGATGTTGCAAAAGCAGGGGAAAAAGTCAAGGAGGAAGACACAACTTAGGGGGCAAGATGTGAGGGACATGGCATGAATACTTAAAATAAAAAAGAAAAAAAAAGAAAAAATCTTTCCCAAAGTCTAAGCCATCAAAATGCAGGCAGGCCATACGCCACCAAGGGCAGGCACATGCAGCAAAGCTTGCCAAAATTGATCCCCACTGAAGGCCAAAACAGAAAAGAAGGACCTACAAACACGCTGGAAAGGAGTCAACATCAAAAGAATTGAAACTGGAGGAGAAAAAAAGAAAATTTTGGAAATTTAGTGACTCTAAGAAAATGGCCTGGGGTTTTATCAGGTGAAGTGCAAAGGACCAAAAGGTGCCAAAACTAAGCTCACAGATGTTGCAAAAGCAGGGGAAAATGTCAAGGAGGAAGACACAACTTAGGGGGCAAGATATGAGGGACATGGCATGAACACTTCAGAAAACAACCAAAAAAAGAAAAAAATCTTTCCCAAAGTCAAAGCCATCAAAAGGCATGGCCTGCCATCAAGTGCAGGGACATGCACCAAAGATTCCTCTATTGGTCCCCATTGAAATCGCAAGATTCCTTTTCCCTTCCCGAAAGGAAATGAAATTTCCTTTCGGGAAGGGAAAAGGAATCTTGCGAATCCCAAAAGAAAGGCTTACAAACACTCTGGAAAGGAGATAGGTTCAAATGAAATGCAATTGAAAAAAGCAGAAAACCGGGAATTTCAGTCTCTTCAAAAAATAGGCTGTGAGGAAATCAGCTGCATTGCAAAGGACCAAAAGATGCCAAAACTAAGCTCACAGATGTTGCAAAAGCAGGGGAAAAAGTCAAGGAGGAAGACACAACTTAGGGGGCAAGATATGAGGGACATGGCATGAATACTTAAAATAATAAAAAAAAAAAATATAGAAAAAAATCTTTCCCAAAGTCAAAGCCATCAAAATGCAGGCAGGCCATACGCCAGCAAGGGCAGGCACATGCAGCAAAGCTTGCCAAAATTGATCCCCACTGAAGGCCAAAACAGAAAAGAAGGACCTACAAACACGCTGGAAAGGAGTCAACATCCAAGGATTTACAATTGGAGGAGACGAAAAGAAAATTTGGGAAATTACTGACTCTAAAAAAATGGCCTGGGTTTTATCAGGTGCAGGGCAAAGGACCAAAAGATGCCAAAACTAAGCTCACAGATGTTGCAAAAGCAGGGGAAAAAGTCAAGGAGGAAGACACAACTTAGGGAGCAAGATATGAGGGACATGGCATGAATACTTTAAATAATAAAAAAAAAAAAATATAGAAAAAAATCTTTCCCAAAGTCAAAGCCATCAAAATGCAGGCAGGCCATACGCCACCAAGGGCAGGCACATGCAGCAAAGCTTGCCAAAATTGATCCCCACTGAAGGCCAAAACAGAAAAGAAGGACCTACAAACACGCTGGAAACGAGTCAACATCAAAGGATTTGCAATTGGAGGAGACGAAAAGAAAATTTGGGAAATGACTGACTCTAAAAAAATGGCCTGGGTTTTATCAAGTGCAGGGCAAAGGACCAAAAGATGCAAAAACTAAGCTCACAGATGTTGCAAAAGCAGGGGAAAAAGTCAAGGAGGAAGACACAACTTAGGGGGCAAGATATGAGGGACATGGCATGAACACTTCAGAAAACAACCAAAAAAAGAAAAAAATCTTTCCCAAAGTCAAGGCCATCAAAAGTCATGGCCTGCCATCAAGTGCAGGGACATGCACCTAAGATTCCTCTATTGGTCCCCATTGAAATCGCAAGATTCCTTTTCCCTTCCCGAAAGGAAATGAAATTTCCTTTCAGGAAGGGAAAAGGAATCTTGCGGATCCCAAAAGAAAGGCTTACAAACACTCTGGAAAGGAGATAGGTTCACATGAAATGCAATTGAAAAAAGCAGATAATCTGGAATTTTAGTCTCTTCAAAAAATAGGCTGTGAGGAAATCAGCTGCATTGCAAAGGACCAAAAGGTGGCAAAACTAAGCTCACAGATGTTGCAAATGCAGGGGAAAATGTCAAGGAGGAAGACACAACTTAGGGAGCAAGATATGAGGGACATGGCATGATTACTTAAAAGAAACAAAAAAAAAAAAAAGAAAAAATCTTTCCCAAAGTCAAAGCCATCAAAATGCAGGCAGGCCATACGCCAGCAAGGGCAGGCACATGCAGCAAAGCTTGCCAAAATTGATCCCCACTGAAGGCCAAAACAGAAAAGAAGGACCTAAAAACACGCTGGTAAGGAGTCAACATCAAAGGGATTGCAATTGGAGGAGAAAAAAAGAAAATTTGGGAAATTTAGTGACTCTAAGAAAATGGCCTGCGTTTATATCAGGTGCAGTGCAAAGGACCAAAAGATGCCAAAACTAAGCTCACAGATGTTGCAAAAGCAGGGGAAAAAGTCAAGGAGGAAGACACAACTTAGGGGGCAAGATATGAGGGACATGGCATGAATGCTTAAAATAATAAAAAAAAAAAAAAGAAAAAATCTTTCCCAAAGTCAAAGCCATCAAAATGCAGGCAGGCCATACGCCACCAAGGGCAGGCACATGCAGCAAAGCTTGCCAAAATTGATCCCCACTGAAGGCCAAAACAGAAAAGAAGGACCTACAAACACGCTGGAATGGAGAAACCATCAAAGGATTTGCAATTGGAAAAGAAAAAAAGAAAATTTGGGAAATTTAGTGACTCTTAGAAAATGGCCCGGGATTTTATCAGGTGCAGTGCAAAGGACCAAAAGGTGCCAAAACTAAGCTCACAGATGTTGCAAAAGCAGGGGAAAAAGTCAAGGAGGAAGACACAACTTAGGGGGCAAGATATGAGGGACATGGCATGAATATTTAAAATAATAATAAAAAAAAAAATAGAAAAAATCTTTCCCAAAGTCAAAGCCATCAAAATGCAGGCAGGCCATACGCCAGCAAGGGCAGGCACATGCAGCAAAGCTTGCCAAAATTGATCCCCACTGAAGGCCAAAACAGAAAAGAAGGACCTACAAACACGCTGGAAAGGAGTCAACATCAAAGGAAATGCAATTGGAGGAGAAAAAAAGAAAATTTGGGAAATTTAGTGACTCTAAGAAAATGGCCTGCGTTTATATCAGGTGCAGTGCAAAGGACCAAAAGATGCCAAAACTAAGCTCACAGATGTTGCAAAAGAAGGGGAAAAAGTCAAGGAGGAAGACACAACTTAGGGGGCAAGATATAAAGGACATGGCATGAATACTTAAAATACTAAAAAAAAAAAAAATATAGAAAAAAATCTTTCCCAAATTCAAAGCCATCAAAATGCAGGCCATACGCCACCAAGGGCAGGCACATGCAGCAATGCTTGCCAGAATTGATCCCCACTGATGGCCAAAACAGAAAAGAAGGACCTACAAACACGCTGGAAAGGAGTCAACATCAAAGGAATTGCAATTGGAGGAGAAAAAACGAAAATTTGGGAAATTGAGTGACTCTTAGAAAGTGGCCTGGGGTTTTATCAGGTGCAGGGCAAAGGACCAAAAGATGCCAAAACTAAGCTCACAGATGTTGCAAAAGCAGGGGAAAAAGTCAAGGAGGAAGACACAGCTTAAGGAGCAAGATATGAGGGACATGGCATGATTACTTAAAAGAAACAAAAAAAAAAAAAGAAAAAATCTTTCCCAAAGTCAAAGCCATCAAAATGCAGGCAGGCCATACGCCAGAAAGGGCAGGCACATGCAGCAAAGCTTGCCAAAATTGATCCCCATTGAAGGCCAAAACAGAAAAGAAGGACTTACAAACACGCTGGAATGGAGAAACCATCAAATGATTTGCAATTGGAGAAGAAAAAAAGAAAATTTGGGAAATTAAGTGACTCTAAGAAAATGGCCTGCGTTTATATCAGGTGCAGTGCAAAGGACCAAAAGATGCCAAAACTAAGCTCACAGATGTTGCAAAAGCAGGGGAAAAAGTCAAGGAGGAAGACACAACTTAGGAAGCAAGATATGAGGGTCATGGCATGAATACTTAAAAGAAACCAAAAAAAAAAAGAAAAAATCTTTCCCAAAGTCAAAGCCATCAAAATGCAGGCAGGCCATACGCCACCAAGGGCAGGCACATGCAGCAAAGCTTGCCAAAATTGATCCCCACTGAAGGCCAAAACAGAAAAAAGGACATAAAACACGCTGGTAAGGAGTCAACATCAAAGGAATTGCAATTGGAGGAGAAAAAAAGAAAATTTGGGAAATTAAGTGACTATAAGATAATGGCCTGGGTTTATATCAGGTGCAGTGCAAAGGACCAAAAGATGCCAAAACTAAGCTCACAGATGTTGCAAAAGCAGGGGAAAAAGTCAAGGAGGAAGACACAACTTAGGGGGCAAGATATGAGGGACATGGCATGAATACTTAAAATATTAAAAAAAAAAAAAAGAAAAAATCTTTCCCAAAGTCAAAGCCATCAAAATGCAGGCAGGCCATACATCACCAAGGGCAGGCACATGCAGCAAAGCTTGCCAAAACTGATCCCCCTGAAGGCAAAACAGAAA
Organism: Artemisiospiza belli; assembly: GCA_021963965.1. Taxonomy (NCBI): domain Eukaryota; kingdom Metazoa; phylum Chordata; class Aves; order Passeriformes; family Passerellidae; genus Artemisiospiza; species Artemisiospiza belli. The sequence goes on along the minus strand of JAKDEW010000357.1, from coordinate 148,860 downwards.
AGAAGGACCTACAAACACGCTGGAAAGGAGTCAACATCAAAGGAATTGCAATTGGAGGAGAAAAAAAGAAAATTTGGGAAATTGAGTGACTCTTAGAATGTGGCCTGGGGTTTTATCAGGTGCAGTGCAAAGGACCAAAAGATGCCAAAACTAAGCTCACAGATGTTGCAAAAGCAGGGGAAAAAGTCAAGGAGGAAGACACAACTTAGAGGGCAAGATATGAGGGACATGGCATGAACACTTCAGAAAACAACCAAAAAAAGAAAAAAATCTTTCCCAAAGTCAAGGCCATCAAAAGTCATGGCCTGCCATCAAGTGCAGGGACATGCACCAAAGATTCCTCTATTGGTCCCCATTGAAATCGCAAGATTCCTTTTCCCTTCCTGAAATGAAATGAAATTTCCTTTCGGGAAGGGAAAAGGAATCTTGCGAATCCCAAAAGAAAGGCTTACAAACACTCTGGAAAGGAGATAGGTTCAAATGAAATGCAATTGAAAAAAGCAGATAATCTGGAATTTTAGTCTCTTCAAAAAATAGGCTGTGAGGAAATCAGCTGCATTGCAAAGGACCAAAAGGTGCCAAAACTAAGCTCACAGATGTTGCAAAAGCAGGGGAAAAAGTCAGGGAGGAAGACACAACTTAGGGAGCAAGATATGAGGGACATGGCATGAATACTTAAAAGAAACAAAAAAAAAAAAAGAAAAAATCTTTCCCAAAGTCAAAGCCATCAAAATGCAGGCAGGCCATACGCCACCAAGGGCAGGCACATGCATCATGGCTTGTCAAAATTGATCCCCACTGAAGGCCAAAACAGAAAAGAAGGACCTAAAAACACGCTGGTAAGGAGTCAACATCAAAGGGATTGCAAGTGGAGGAGAAAAAAAGAAAATTTGGGAAATTTAGTGACTCTAAGAAAATGGCCTGGGTTTATATCAGGTGCAGTGCAAAGGACCAAAAGATGCCAAAACTAAGCTCACAGATGTTGCAAAAGCAGGGGAAAAAGTCAAGGAGGAAGACACAACTTGGGGGGCAAGATATGAGGGACATGGCATGAACCCTTCAGAAAACAACCAAAAAAAGAAAAAAATCTTTCCCAAAGTCAAGGCCATCAAAAGGCACGGCCTGCCATCAAGTGCAGGGACATGCACCAAATATTCCTCTATTGGTCCCCATTGAAATCGCAAGATTCCTTTTCCCTTCCCGAAAGGAAATGAAATTTCCTTTCGGGAAGGGAAAAGGAATCTTGCGAATCCCAAAAGAAAGGCTTACAAACACTCTGGAAAGGAGATAGGTCCTAATGAAATGCAATTGAAAAAAGCAGAAAATCTGGAATTTTAGTCTCTTCAAAAAATAGGCTGTGAGGAAATCAGCTGCATTGCAAAGGACCAAAAGGTGGCAAAACTAAGCTCACAGATGTTGCAAAAGCAGGGGAAAAAGTCAAGGAGGAAGACACAACTTAGGGGGCAAGATGTTAGGGACATGGCATGAATACTTAAAATAAAAAAGAAAAAAAAAGAAAAAATCTTTCCCAAAGTCTAAGCCATCAAAATGCAGGCAGGCCATACGCCACCAAGGGCAGGCACATGCAGCAAAGCTTGCCAAAATTGATCCCCACTGAAGGCCAAAACAGAAAAGAAGGACCTACAAACACGCTGGAAAGGAGTCAACATCAAAAGAATTGAAACTGGAGGAGAAAAAAAGAAAATTTTGGAAATTTAGTGACTCTAAGAAAATGGCCTGGGGTTTTATCAGGTGAAGTGCAAAGGACCAAAAGGTGCCAAAACTAAGCTCACAGATGTTGCAAAAGCAGGGGAAAAAGTCAAGGAGGAAGACACAACTTAGGGGGCAAGATATGAGGGACATGGCATGAACACTTCAGAAAACAACCAAAAAAAGAAAAAAATCTTTCCCAAAGTCAAAGCCATCAAAAGGCATGGCCTGCCATCAAGTGCAGGGACATGCACCAAAGATTCCTCTATTGGTCCCCATTGAAATCGCAAGATTCCTTTTCCCTTCCCGAAAGGAAATAAAATTTCCTTTCGGGAAGGGAAAATGAATCTTGCGAATCCCAAAAGAAAGGCTTACAAACACTCTGGAAAGGAGATAGGTTCAAATGAAATGCAATTGAAAAAAGCAGAAAATCGGGAATTTCAGTCTCTTCAAAAAATAGGCTGTGAGGAAATCAGCTGCATTGCAAAGGACCAAAAGATGCCAAAACTAAGCTCACAGATGTTGCAAAAGCAGGGGAAAAAGTCAAGGAGGAAGACACAACTTAGGGGGCAAGATATGAGGGACATGGCATGAATACTTACAATAATAAAAAAAAAAAAAAAGAAAAAATCTTTCCCAAAGTCAAAGCCATCAAAATGCAGGCAGGCCATACGCCAGCAAGGGCAGGCACATGCAGCAAAGCTTGCCAAAATTGATACACACTGAAGGCCAAAACAGAAAAGAAGGACTTGCAAACACGCTGGAAAGGAGTCAACATCAAAGGAATTGCAATTGGAGGAGAAAAAAAGAAAATTTTGGAAATATAGTGACTCTAAGAAAATGGCCTGCGTTTATATCAGGTGCAGTGCAAAGGACCAAAAGATGCCAAAACTAAGCTCAGGGATGTTGCAAAAGCAGGGGAAAAAGTCAAGGAGGAAGACACAACTTAGGGGGCAAGATATGAGGGACATGGCATGAATACTTAAAATAATAAAAAAAAAAAATATAGAAAAAAATCTTTCCCAAAGTCAAAGCCATCAAAATGCAGGCAGGCCATACGCCAGCAAGGGCAGGCACATGCAGCAAAGCTTGCCAAAATTGATCCCCACTGAAGGCCAAAACAGAAAAGAAGGACCTACAAACACGCTGGAAAGGAGTCAACATCCAAGGATTTGCAATTGGAGGAGACGAAAAGAAAATTTGGGAAATTACTGACTCTAAAAAAATGGCCTGGGTTTTATCAGGTGCAGGGCAAAGGACCAAAAGATGCCAAAACTAAGCTCACAGATGTTGCAAAAGCAGGGGAAAAAGTCAAGGAGGAAGACACAACTTAGGGAGCAAGATGTGAGGTACATGGCATGAATAATTAAAATAATTAAAAAAAAAAAAAGAAAAAATCTTTCCCAAAGTCAAAGCCATCAAAATGCAGGCAGGCCATACGTCACCAAGGGCAGGCACATGCAGCAAAGCTTGCCAAAATTGATCCCCACTGAAGGCCAACACAGAAAAGAAGGACCTACAAACACGCTGGAAAGGAGTCAACATCCAAGGATATGCAATTGGAGGAGAAAAAAAGAAATTTTGGGAAATTTAATGACTCTTAGAAAGTGGCCTGGGGTTTTAGCAGGTGCAGTGCAAAGGAGCAAAAGATGCCAAAACTAAGCTCACAGATGTTGCAAAAGCAGGGGAAAAAGTCAAGGAGGAAGACACAACTCAGGGGGCAAGATATGAGGGACATGGCATGAATATTTAAAATAATAAAAAAAAAAAAAAATAGAAAAAATCTTTCGCAAAGTCAAAGCCATCAAAATGCAGGCAGGCCATACGCCAGAGAGGGAAGGCACATGCAGCAAGGCTTGCCAAAATTGATCCCCACTTAAGGCCAAAACAGAAAAGAAGGACCTACAAACATGCTGGAAAGGAGTCAACATCAAAGGAATTGCAATTGGAGGAGAAAAAAAGAAAATTTGAGAAATTTAGTGACTCTAAGAAAATGGCCTGGGTTTATATCAGGTGCAGTGCAAAGGACCAAAAGATGCCAAAACTAAGCTCACAGATGTTGCAAAAGCAGGGGAAAAAGTCAAGGAGGAAGACACAACTTAGGGGGCAAGATATGAGGGACATGGCATGAATACTTAAAATATTAAAAAAAAAAAAATATAGAAAAAAAATCTTTCCCAAAGGCAAAGCCATCAAAATGCAGGCAGGCCATACGCCAGCAAGGGCAGGCACATGCAGCAAAGCTTGCCAAAATTGATCCCCACTGAAGGCCAAAACAGAAAAGAAGGACCTACAAACACGCTGGAAAGGAGTCAACATCCAAGGATTTGCAATTGGAGGAGAAGAAAAGAAAATTTGGGAAATTACTGACTCTAAAAAAATGGCCTGGGTTTTATCAGGTGCAGGGCAAAGGACCAAAAGGTGCCAAAACTAAGCTCACAGATGTTGCAAAAGCAGGGGAAAAAGTCAAGGAGGAAGACACAACTTAGGGGGCAAGATATGAGGGACATGGCATGAATACTTAAAATAATAAAAAAAAAAAATATAGAAAAAAATCTTTCCCAAAGTCAAAGCCATCAAAATGCAGGCAGGCCATACGCCAACAAGGGCAGGCACATGCAGCAAAGCTTGCCAAAATTGATCCCCACTGAAGGCCAAAACAGAAAAGAAGGACTTACAAACACGCTGGAAAGGAGTCAACATCAAAGGAATTGCTATTGGAGGAGAAAAATGAAAATTTGGGAATATTAATGACTCTTAGAAAGGGGCCTGTGGTTTTAGCAGTGCCGTGCAAAGGACCAAAAGATGCCAAATCTAAGCTCACAGATGTTGCAAAAGCAGGGGAAAAACTCAAGGAGGAAGACACAACTTAGGGGGCAAGATATGAAGGACATGGCATGAACACTTCAGAAAACAACCAAAAAAAGAAAAAAATCTTTCCCAAAGTCAAAGACATCAAAAGGCATGGCCTGCCATCAAGTGCAGGGACATGCACCAAAGATTCCTCTATTGGTCCCCATTGAAATAGCAAGATGCCTTTTCCCTTCCCGAAACTTAATGAAATTTCCTTTCGGGAAGGGAAAAGGAATCTTGCGAATCCCAAAAGAAAGGCTTACAAACACTCTGGAAAGGAGATAGGTTCAAATGAAATGCAATTGAAAAAAGCAGAAAATCTGGAATTTTAGTCTCTTCAAAAAATAGGCTATGAGGAAATCAGCTGCATTACAAAGGACCAAAAGGTGCCAAAACTAAGCTCACAGATGTTGCAAAAGCAGGGGAAAAAGTCAAGGAGGAAGACACAACTTAGGGGGCAAGATATGAGGGACATGGCATGAATACTTAAAATAATAAAAAAAAAAAATAGAAAAAGTCTTTCCCACAATCAAAGCCATCAAAATGCAGGCAGGCCATACGCCACCAAGGGCAGGCACATGCAGCAAAGCTTGCCAAAATTGATCCCCACTGAAGGCCAAAACAGAAAAGAAGGACCTACAAACACGCTGGAAAGGAGTCAACATCAAAGTAACTGCAATTGGAGGAGAAAAAAAGAAAATTTGGGAAATATAGTGACTCTAAGAATATGGCCCGGGGTTTTATCAGGTGCAGTGTAAAGGACCAAAAGGTGCCAAAACTAAGCTCACAGATGTTGCAAAAGCAGGGGAAAAAGTCAAGGAGGAAGACACAACTTAGGGGGCAAGATATGAGGGACATGGCATGAACACTTCAGAAAACAACCAAAAAAAGAAAAAAATCTTTCCCAAAGTCAAAGCCATCAAAAGGCATGGCCTGCCATCAAGTGCAGGGACATGCACCAAAGATTCCTCTATTGGTCCCCATTGAAATCGCAAGATTCCTTTTCCCTTCCCGAAAGGAAATAAAATTTCCTTTCGGGAAGGGAAAATGAATCTTGCGAATTCCAAAAGAAAGGCTTACAAACACTCTGGAAAGGAGATAGGTTCAAATGAAATGCAATTGAAAAAAGCAGAAAATCGGGAATTTAAGTCTCTTCAAAAAATAGGCTGTGTGGAAATCAGCTGCATTGCAAAGGACCAAAAGATGCCAAAACTAAGCTCACAGATGTTGCAAAAGCAGGGGAAAAAGTCAAGGAGGAAGACACAACTTAGGGGGCAAGATATGAGGGACATGGCATGAATATTTAAAATAATAAAAAAAAAAAAAAATAGAAAAAATCTTTCCCAAAGTCAAAGCCATCAAAATGCAGGCAGGCCATACGCCAGAGAGGGCAGGCACATGCAGCAAGGCTTGCCAAAATTGATCCCCACTTAAGGCCAAAACAGAAAAGAAGGACCTACAAACATGCTGGAAAGGAGTCAACATCAACGGAATTGCAATTGGAGGAGAAAAAAAGAAAATTTGGGAAATTTAGTGACTCTTAGAAAGTGGCCTGGGGTTTTAGCAGGTGCAGTGCAAAGGACCAAAAGATGCCAAAACTAAGCTCACAGATGTTGCAAAAGCAGGGGAAAAAGTCAAGGAGGAAGACACAACTTAGGGGGCAAGATATGAGGGACATGGCATGAACCCTTCAGAAAACAACCAAAAAAAGAAAAAAATCTTTCCCAAAGTCAAGGCCATCAAAAGGCACGGCCTGCCATCAAGTGCAGGGACATGCACCAAATATTCCTCTATTGGTCCCCATTGAAATCGCAAGATTCCTTTTCCCTTCCCGAAAGGAAATGAAATTTCCTTTCGGGAAGGGAAAAGGAATCTTGCGAATCCCAAAAGAAAGGTTTACAAACACTCTGGAAAGGAGATAGGTTCAAATGAAATGCAATTGAAAAAATCAGAAAATCTGGAATTTTAGTCTCTTCAAAAAATAGGCTGTGAGGAAATCAGCTGCATTGCAAAGGACCAAAAGGTGGCAAAACTAAGCTCACAGATGCTGCAAAAGCAGGGGAAAAAGTCAAGGAGGAAGACACAACTTAGGGGGCAAGATGTGAGGGACATGGCATGAATACTTAAAAGAAAAAAAAGGAAAAAAAAAAAAATCTTTCCCAAAGTCAAAGCCATCAAATTGCAGGCAGGCCATACATCACCAAGGGCAGGCACATGCAGCAAAGCTTGCCAAAATTGATCCCCACTGAAGGCAAAAACAGAAAATAAGGACCTACAAACACGCTGGAAAGGAGTCAACATCCAAGGATATGCAATTGGAGGAGAAAAAAAGAAATTTTGGGAAATTTAATGACTCTTAGAAAGTGGCCTGGGGTTTTAGCAGGTGCAGTGCAAAGGACCAAAAGATGCCAAAACTAAGCTCACAGATGTTGCAAAAGCAGGGGAAAAAGTCAAGGAGGAAGACACAACTTAGGGGGCAAGATATGAGGGACATGGCATGAATATTTAAAATAATAAAAAAAAAAAAAAATAGAAAAAATCTTTCCCAAAGTCAAAGCCATCAAAATGCAGGCAGGCCATACGCCAGAGAGGGAAGGCACATGCAGCAAGGCTTGCCAAAATTGATCCCCACTTAAGGCCAAAACAGAAAAGAAGGACCTACAAACATGCTGGAAAGGAGTCAACATCAACGGAATTGCAATTGGAGGAGAAAAAAAGAAAATTTGGGAAATTTAGTGACTCTTAGAAAGTGGCCTGGGGTTTTAGCAGGTGCAGTGCAAAGGACCAAAAGATGCCAAAACTAAGCTCACAGATGTTGCAAAAGCAGGGGAAAAAGTCAAGGAGGAAGACACAACTTAGGGGGCAAGATATGAGGGACATGGCATGAACCCTTCAGAAAACAACCAAAAAAAGAAAAAAATCTTTCCCAAAGTCAAGGCCATCAAAAGGCACGGCCTGCCATCAAGTGCAGGGACATGCACCAAATATTCCTCTATTGGTCCCCATTGAAATCGCAAGATTCCTTTTCCCTTCCCGAAAGGAAATGAAATTTCCTTTCGGGAAGGGAAAAGGAATCTTGCGAATCCCAAAAGAAAGGTTTACAAACACTCTGGAAAGGAGATAGGTTCAAATGAAATGCAATTGAAAAAATCAGAAAATCTGGAATTTTAGTCTCTTCAAAAAATAGGCTGTGAGGAAATCAGCTGCATTGCAAAGGACCAAAAGGTGCCAAAACTAAGCTCACAGATGTTGCAAAAGCAGGGGAAAAAGTCAAGGAGGAAGACACAACTTAGGGGGCAAGATATGAGGGACATGGCATGAATACTTAAAATAATAAAAAAAAAAAATAGAAAAAGTCTTTCCCACAATCAAAGCCATCAAAATGCAGGCAGGCCATACGCCACCAAGGGCAGGCACATGCAGCAAAGCTTGCCAAAATTGATCCCCACTGAAGGCCAAAACAGAAAAGAAGGACCTACAAACACGCTGGAAAGGAGTCAACATCAAAGTAACTGCAATTGGAGGAGAAAAAAAGAAAATTTGGGAAATATAGTGACTCTAAGAATATGGCCCGGGGTTTTATCAGGTGCAGTGTAAAGGACCAAAAGGTGCCAAAACTAAGCTCACAGATGTTGCAAAAGCAGGGGAAAAAGTCAAGGAGGAAGACACAACTTAGGGGGCAAGATATGAGGGACATGGCATGAACACTTCAGAAAACAACCAAAAAAAGAAAAAAATCTTTCCCAAAGTCAAAGCCATCAAAAGGCATGGCCTGCCATCAAGTGCAGGGACATGCACCAAAGATTCCTCTATTGGTCCCCATTGAAATCGCAAGATTCCTTTTCCCTTCCCGAAAGGAAATAAAATTTCCTTTCGGGAAGGGAAAATGAATCTTGCGAATTCCAAAAGAAAGGCTTACAAACACTCTGGAAAGGAGATAGGTTCAAATGAAATGCAATTGAAAAAAGCAGAAAATCGGGAATTTAAGTCTCTTCAAAAAATAGGCTGTGTGGAAATCAGCTGCATTGCAAAGGACCAAAAGATGCCAAAACTAAGCTCACAGATGTTGCAAAAGCAGGGGAAAAAGTCAAGGAGGAAGACACAACTTAGGGGGCAAGATATGAGGGACATGGCATGAATATTTAAAATAATAAAAAAAAAAAAAAATAGAAAAAATCTTTCCCAAAGTCAAAGCCATCAAAATGCAGGCAGGCCATACGCCAGAGAGGGCAGGCACATGCAGCAAGGCTTGCCAAAATTGATCCCCACTTAAGGCCAAAACAGAAAAGAAGGACCTACAAACATGCTGGAAAGGAGTCAACATCAACGGAATTGCAATTGGAGGAGAAAAAAAGAAAATTTGGGAAATTTAGTGACTCTTAGAAAGTGGCCTGGGGTTTTAGCAGGTGCAGTGCAAAGGACCAAAAGATGCCAAAACTAAGCTCACAGATGTTGCAAAAGCAGGGGAAAAAGTCAAGGAGGAAGACACAACTTAGGGGGCAAGATATGAGGGACATGGCATGAACCCTTCAGAAAACAACCAAAAAAAGAAAAAAATCTTTCCCAAAGTCAAGGCCATCAAAAGGCACGGCCTGCCATCAAGTGCAGGGACATGCACCAAATATTCCTCTATTGGTCCCCATTGAAATCGCAAGATTCCTTTTCCCTTCCCGAAAGGAAATGAAATTTCCTTTCGGGAAGGGAAAAGGAATCTTGCGAATCCCAAAAGAAAGGTTTACAAACACTCTGGAAAGGAGATAGGTTCAAATGAAATGCAATTGAAAAAATCAGAAAATCTGGAATTTTAGTCTCTTCAAAAAATAGGCTGTGAGGAAATCAGCTGCATTGCAAAGGACCAAAAGGTGGCAAAACTAAGCTCACAGATGCTGCAAAAGCAGGGGAAAAAGTCAAGGAGGAAGACACAACTTAGGGGGCAAGATGTGAGGGACATGGCATGAATACTTAAAAGAAAAAAAAGGAAAAAAAAAAAAATCTTTCCCAAAGTCAAAGCCATCAAATTGCAGGCAGGCCATACATCACCAAGGGCAGGCACATGCAGCAAAGCTTGCCAAAATTGATCCCCACTGAAGGCAAAAACAGAAAATAAGGACCTACAAACACGCTGGAAAGGAGTCAACATCCAAGGATATGCAATTGGAGGAGAAAAAAAGAAATTTTGGGAAATTTAATGACTCTTAGAAAGTGGCCTGGGGTTTTAGCAGGTGCAGTGCAAAGGACCAAAAGATGCCAAAACTAAGCTCACAGATGTTGCAAAAGCAGGGGAAAAAGTCAAGGAGGAAGACACAACTTAGGGGGCAAGATATGAGGGACATGGCATGAATATTTAAAATAATAAAAAAAAAAAAAAATAGAAAAAATCTTTCCCAAAGTCAAAGCCATCAAAATGCAGGCAGGCCATACGCCAGAGAGGGAAGGCACATGCAGCAAGGCTTGCCAAAATTGATCCCCACTTAAGGCCAAAACAGAAAAGAAGGACCTACAAACATGCTGGAAAGGAGTCAACATCAACGGAATTGCAATTGGAGGAGAAAAAAAGAAAATTTGGGAAATTTAGTGACTCTTAGAAAGTGGCCTGGGGTTTTAGCAGGTGCAGTGCAAAGGACCAAAAGATGCCAAAACTAAGCTCACAGATGTTGCAAAAGCAGGGGAAAAAGTCAAGGAGGAAGACACAACTTAGGGGGCAAGATATGAGGGACATGGCATGAACCCTTCAGAAAACAACCAAAAAAAGAAAAAAATCTTTCCCAAAGTCAAGGCCATCAAAAGGCACGGCCTGCCATCAAGTGCAGGGACATGCACCAAATATTCCTCTATTGGTCCCCATTGAAATCGCAAGATTCCTTTTCCCTTCCCGAAAGGAAATGAAATTTCCTTTCGGGAAGGGAAAAGGAATCTTGCGAATCCCAAAAGAAAGGTTTACAAACACTCTGGAAAGGAGATAGGTTCAAATGAAATGCAATTGAAAAAATCAGAAAATCTGGAATTTTAGTCTCTTCAAAAAATAGGCTGTGAGGAAATCAGCTGCATTGCAAAGGACCAAAAGGTGGCAAAACTAAGCTCACAGATGCTGCAAAAGCAGGGGAAAAAGTCAAGGAGGAAGACACAACTTAGGGGGCAAGATGTGAGGGACATGGCATGAATACTTAAAATAAAAAAGAAAAAAAAAGAAAAAATCTTTCCCAAAGTCTAAGCCATCAAAATGCAGGCAGGCCATACGCCACCAAGGGCAGGCACATGCAGCAAAGCTTGCCAAAATTGATCCCCACTGAAGGCCAAAGCAGAAAAGAAGGACCTACAAACACGCTGGAAAGGAGTCAACATCAAAGGAATTGCAACTGGAGGAGAAAAAAGGAAATTTTGGAAATTTAGTGACTCTAAGAAAATGGCCTGGGGTTTTATCAGGCGCAGTGCAAAGGACCAAAAGGTGCCAAAACTAAGCTCACAGATGTTGCAAAAGCAGGGGAAAAAGTCAAGGAGGAAGACAGAACTTAGGGGGCAAGATATGAAGGACATGGCATGAACACTTCAGAAAACAACCAAAAAAAGAAAAAAATCTTTCCCAAAGTCAAAGCCATCAAAAGGCACGGCCTGCCATCAACTGCAGGGACATGCACCAAAGATTCCTCTATTGGTCCCCATTGAAATCGCAAGATTCTTTTTCCCTTCCCGAAAGGAAATAAAATTTCCTTTCGGGAAGGGAAAAGGAATCTTGCGAATCCCAAAAGAAAGGCTTACAAACACTATGGAAAGGAGATAGGTTCAAATGAAATGCAATTGAAAAAAGCAGAAAATCGGGAATTTTAGTCTCTTCAAAAAATAGGCTGTGAGGAAATCAGCTGCATTGCAAAGGACCAAAAGGTGGCAAAACTAAGCTCACAGATGTTGCAAAAGCAGGGGAAAAAGTCAAGGAGGAAGACACAACTTAGGGGGCAAGATATGAGGGACATGGCATGAATACTTAAAATATTAAAAAAAAAAAAATATAGAAAAAAATCTTTCCCAAAGGCAAAGCCATCAAAATGCAGGCAGGCCATACGCCAGCAAGGGCAGGCACATGCAGCAAAGCTTGCCAAAATTGATCCCCACTGAAGGCCAAAACAGAAAAGAAGGACCTACAAACACGCTGGAAAGGAGTCAACATCCAAGGATTTGCAATCTGAGGAGAAGAAAAGAAAATTTGGGAAATTACTGACTCTAAAAAAATGGCCTGGGTTTTATCAGGTGCAGGGCAAAGGACCAAAAGGTGCCAAAACTAAGCTCACAGATGTTGCAAAAGCAGGGGAAAAAGTCAAGGAGGAAGACACAACTTAGGGGGCAAGATATGAGGGACATGGCATGAATACTTAAAATAATAAAAAAAAAAAAATATAGAAAAAAATCTTTCCCAAAGTCAAAGCCATCAAAATGCAGGCAGGCCATACGCCAGCAAGGGCAGGCACATGCAGCAAAGCTTGCCAAAATTGATCCCCACTGAAGGCCAAAACAGAAAAGAAGGACTTACAAACACGCTGGAAAGGAGTCAACATCAAAGGAATTGCTATTGGAGGAGAAAAATGAAAATTTGGGAATATTAATGACTCTTAGAAAGGGGCCTGTGGTTTTAGCAGTGCCGTGCAAAGGACCAAAAGATGCCAAATCTAAGCTCACAGATGTTGCAAAAGCAGGGGAAAAACTCAAGGAGGAAGACACAACTTAGGGGGCAAGATATGAAGGACATGGCATGAACACTTCAGAAAACAACCAAAAAAAGAAAAAAATCTTTCCCAAAGTCAAAGCCATCAAAAGGCATGGCCTGCCATCAAGTGCAGGGACATGCACCAAAGATTCCTCTATTGGTCCCCATTGCAATCGCAAGATGCCTTTTCCCTTCCCGAAACTTAATGAAATTTCCTTTCGGGAAGGGAAAAGGAATCTTGCGAATCCCAAAAGAAAGGCTTACAAACACTCTGGAAAGGAGATAGGTTCAAATGAAATGCAATTGAAAAAAGCAGAAAATCGGGAATTTAAGTCTCTTCAAAAAATAGGCTGTGTGGAAATCAGCTGCATTGCAAAGGACCAAAAGATGCCAAAACTAAGCTCACAGATGTTGCAAAAGCAGGGGAAAAAGTCAAGGAGGAAGACACAACTTAGGGGGCAAGATATGAGGGACATGGCATGAATATTTAAAATAATAAAAAAAAAAAAAAATAGAAAAAATCTTTCCCAAAGTCAAAGCCATCAAAATGCAGGCAGGCCATACGCCAGAGAGGGCAGGCACATGCAGCAAGGCTTGCCAAAATTGATCCCCACTTAAGGCCAAAACAGAAAAGAAGGACCTACAAACATGCTGGAAAGGAGTCAACATCAACGGAATTGCAATTGGAGGAGAAAAAAAGAAAATTTGGGAAATTTAGTGACTCTTAGAAAGTGGCCTGGGGTTTTAGCAGGTGCAGTGCAAAGGACCAAAAGATGCCAAAACTAAGCTCACAGATGTTGCAAAAGCAGGGGAAAAAGTCAAGGAGGAAGACACAACTTAGGGGGCAAGATATGAGGGACATGGCATGAACACTTCAGAAAACAACCAAAAAAAGAAAAAAATCTTTCCCAAAGTCAAGGCCATCAAAAGGCACGGCCTGCCATCAAGTGCAGGGACATGCACCAAATATTCCTCTATTGGTCCCCATTGAAATCGCAAGATTCCTTTTCCCTTCCCGAAAGGAAATGAAATTTCCTTTCGGGAAGGGAAAAGGAATCTTGCGAATCCCAAAAGAAAGGTTTACAAACACTCTGGAAAGGAGATAGGTTCAAATGAAATGCAATTGAAAAAATCAGAAAATCTGGAATTTTAGTCTCTTCAAAAAATAGGCTGTGAGGAAATCAGCTGCATTGCAAAGGACCAAAAGGTGGCAAAACTAAGCTCACAGATGCTGCAAAAGCAGGGGAAAAAGTCAAGGAGGAAGACACAACTTAGGGGGCAAGATGTGAGGGACATGGCATGAATACTTAAAAGAAAAAAAAGGAAAAAAAAAAAAATCTTTCCCAAAGTCAAAGCCATCAAAATGCAGGCAGGCCATACATCACCAAGGGCAGGCACATGCAGCAAAGCTTGCCAAAATTGATCCCCACTGAAGGCAAAAACAGAAAATAAGGACCTACAAACACGCTGGAAAGGAGTCAACATCCAAGGATATGCAATTGGAGGAGAAAAAAAGAAATTTTGGGAAATTTAATGACTCTTAGAAAGTGGCCTGGGGTTTTAGCAGGTGCAGTGCAAAGGACCAAAAGATGCCAAAACTAAGCTCACAGATGTTGCAAAAGCAGGGGAAAAAGTCAAGGAGGAAGACACAACTTAGGGGGCAAGATATGAGGGACATGGCATGAATATTTAAAATAATAAAAAAAAAAAAAAATAGAAAAAATCTTTCCCAAAGTCAAAGCCATCAAAATGCAGGCAGGCCATACGCCAGAGAGGGAAGGCACATGCAGCAAGGCTTGCCAAAATTGATCCCCACTTAAGGCCAAAACAGAAAAGAAGGACCTACAAACATGCTGGAAAGGAGTCAACATCAACGGAATTGCAATTGGACGAGAAAAAAAGAAAATTTGGGAAATTTAGTGACTCTTAGAAAGTGGCCTGGGGTTTTAGCAGGTGCAGTGCAAAGGACCAAAAGATGCCAAATCTAAGCTCACAGATGTTGCAAAAGCAGGGGAAAAAGTCAAGGAGGAAGACACAACTTAGGGGGCAAGATATGAGGGACATGGCATGAACCCTTCAGAAAACAACCAAAAAAAGAAAAAAATCTTTCCCAAAGTCAAGGCCATCAAAAGGCACGGCCTGCCATCAAGTGCAGGGACATGCACCAAATATTCCTCTATTGGTCCCCATTGAAATCGCAAGATTCCTTTTCCCTTCCCGAAAGGAAATGAAATTTCCTTTCGGGAAGGGAAAAGGAATCTTGCGAATCCCAAAAGAAAGGTTTACAAACACTCTGGAAAGGAGATAGGTTCAAATGAAATGCAATTGAAAAAATCAGAAAATCTGGAATTTTAGTCTCTTCAAAAAATAGGCTGTGAGGAAATCAGCTGCATTGCAAAGGACCAAAAGGTGGCAAAACTAAGCTCACAGATGCTGCAAAAGCAGGGGAAAAAGTCAAGGAGGAAGACACAACTTAGGGGGCAAGATGTGAGGGACATGGCATGAATACTTAAAATAAAAAAGAAAAAAAAAGAAAAAATCTTTCCCAAAGTCTAAGCCATCAAAATGCAGGCAGGCCATACGCCACCAAGGGCAGGCACATGCAGCAAAGCTTGCCAAAATTGATCCCCACTGAAGGCCAAAGCAGAAAAGAAGGACCTACAAACACGCTGGAAAGGAGTCAACATCAAAGGAATTGCAACTGGAGGAGAAAAAAGGAAATTTTGGAAATTTAGTGACTCTAAGAAAATGGCCTGGGGTTTTATCAGGCGCAGTGCAAAGGACCAAAAGGTGCCAAAACTAAGCTCACAGATGTTGCAAAAGCAGGGGAAAAAGTCAAGGAGGAAGACAGAACTTAGGGGGCAAGATATGAAGGACATGGCATGAACACTTCAGAAAACAACCAAAAAAAGAAAAAAATCTTTCCCAAAGTCAAAGCCATCAAAAGGCACGGCCTGCCATCAACTGCAGGGACATGCACCAAAGATTCCTCTATTGGTCCCCATTGAAATCGCAAGATTCTTTTTCCCTTCCCGAAAGGAAATAAAATTTCCTTTCGGGAAGGGAAAAGGAATCTTGCGAATCCCAAAAGAAAGGCTTACAAACACTATGGAAAGGAGATAGGTTCAAATGAAATGCAATTGAAAAAAGCAGAAAATCGGGAATTTTAGTCTCTTCAAAAAATAGGCTGTGAGGAAATCAGCTGCATTGCAAAGGACCAAAAGGTGGCAAAACTAAGCTCACAGATGTTGCAAAAGCAGGGGAAAAAGTCAAGGAGGAAGACACAACTTAGGGGGCAAGATATGAGGGACATGGCATGAATACTTAAAATATTAAAAAAAAAAAAATATAGAAAAAAATCTTTCCCAAAGGCAAAGCCATCAAAATGCAGGCAGGCCATACGCCAGCAAGGGCAGGCACATGCAGCAAAGCTTGCCAAAATTGATCCCCACTGAAGGCCAAAACAGAAAAGAAGGACCTACAAACACGCTGGAAAGGAGTCAACATCCAAGGATTTGCAATTGGAGGAGAAGAAAAGAAAATTTGGGAAATTACTGACTCTAAAAAAATGGCCTGGGTTTTATCAGGTGCAGGGCAAAGGACCAAAAGGTGCCAAAACTAAGCTCACAGATGTTGCAAAAGCAGGGGAAAAAGTCAAGGAGGAAGACACAACTTAGGGGGCAAGATATGAGGGACATGGCATGAATACTTAAAATAATAAAAAAAAAAAAATATAGAAAAAAATCTTTCCCAAAGTCAAAGCCATCAAAATGCAGGCAGGCCATACGCCAGCAAGGGCAGGCACATGCAGCAAAGCTTGCCAAAATTGATCCCCACTGAAGGCCAAAACAGAAAAGAAGGACTTACAAACACGCTGGAAAGGAGTCAACATCAAAGGAATTGCTATTGGAGGAGAAAAATGAAAATTTGGGAATATTAATGACTCTTAGAAAGGGGCCTGTGGTTTTAGCAGTGCCGTGCAAAGGACCAAAAGATGCCAAATCTAAGCTCACAGATGTTGCAAAAGCAGGGGAAAAACTCAAGGAGGAAGACACAACTTAGGGGGCAAGATATGAAGGACGTGGCATGAACACTTCAGAAAACAACCAAAAAAAGAAAAAAATCTTTCCCAAAGTCAAAGCCATCAAAAGGCATGGCCTGCCATCAAGTGCAGGGACATGCACCAAAGATTCCTCTATTGGTCCCCATTGCAATCGCAAGATGCCTTTTCCCTTCCCGAAACTTAATGAAATTTCCTTTCGGGAAGGGAAAAGGAATCTTGCGAATCCCAAAAGAAAGGCTTACAAACACTCTGGAAAGGAGATAGGTTCAAATGAAATGCAATTGAAAAAAGCAGAAAATCTGGAATTTTAGTCTCTCAAAAAATAGGCTATGAGGAAATCAGCTGCATTACAAAGGACCAAAAGGTGCCAAAACTAAGCTCACAGATGTTGCAAAAGCAGGGGAAAAAGTCAAGGAGGAAGACACAACTTAGGGGGCAAGATATGAGGGACATGGCATGAATACTTAAAATAATAAAAAAAAAAAAATAGAAAAAGTCTTTCCCACAATCAAAGCCATCAAAATGCAGGCAGGCCATACGCCAGAGAGGGCAGGCACATGCAGCAAAGCTTGCCAAAACTGATCCTCACTGAAGGCCAAAACAGAAAAGAAGGACCTACAAACACGCTGGAAAGGAGTCAACATCAAAGTAACTGCAATTGGAGGAGAAAAAAAGAAAATTTGGGGAAATATAGTGACTCTAAGAATATGGCCCGGGGTTTTATCAGGTGCAGTGTAAAGGACCAAAAGGTGCCAAAACTAAGCTCACAGATGTTGCAAAAGCAGGGGAAAATGTCAAGGAGGAAGACACAACTTAGGGGGCAAGATATGAGGGACATGGCATGAACACTTCAGAAAACAACCAAAAAAAGAAAAAAATCTTTCCCAAAGTCAAAGCCATCAAAAGGCATGGCCTGCCATCAAGTGCAGGGACATGCACCAAAGATTCCTCTATTGGTCCCCATTGAAATCGCAAGATTCCTTTTCCCTTCCCGAAAGGAAATAAAATTTCCTTTCGGGAAGGGAAAATGAATCTTGCGAATTCCAAAAGAAAGGCTTACAAACACTCTGGAAAGGAGATAGGTTCAAATGAAATGCAATTGAAAAAAGCAGAAAATCGGGAATTTAAGTCTCTTCAAAAAATAGGCTGTGTGGAAATCAGCTGCATTGCAAAGGACCAAAAGATGCCAAAACTAAGCTCACAGATGTTGCAAAAGCAGGGGAAAAAGTCAAGGAGGAAGACAGAACTTAGGGGGCAAGATATGAGGGACATGGCATGAATACTTAAAATAATAACAAAAAAAAAAAGAAAAAATCTTTCCCAAAGTCAAAGCCATCAAAATGCAGGCAGGCCATACGCCACCAAGGGCAGGCACATGCAGCAAAGCTTGCCAAAACTGATCCCCACTGAAGGCCAAAACAGAAAAGAAGGACTTGCAAACACGCTGGAAAGGAGTCAACATCAAAGGAATTGCAATTGGAGGAGAAAAAAAGAAAATTTTGGAAATTTAGTGACTCTAAGAAAATGGCCTGCGTTTATATCAGGTGCAGTGCAAAGGACCAAAAGATGCCAAAACTAAGCTCACAGATGTTGCAAAAGCAGGGGAAAAAGTCAAGGAGGAAGACACAACTTAGGGGGCAAGATATGAGGGACATGGCATGAATACTTAAAATAATAAAAAAAAAAAAATATAGAAAAAAATCTTTCCCAAAGTCAAAGCCATCAAAATGCAGGCAGGCCATACGCCACCAAGGGCAGGCACATGCAGCAAAGCTTGCCAAAATTGATCCCCACTGAAGGCCAAAACAGAAAAGAAGGACCTACAAACACGCTGGAAAGGAGTCAACATCCAAGGATTTGCAATTGGAGGAGACGAAAAGAAAATTTGGGAAATTACTGACTCTAAAAAAATGGCCTGGGTTTTATCAGGTGCAGGGCAAAGGACCAAAAGATGCCAAAACTAAGCTCACAGATGTTGCAAAAGCAGGGGAAAAAGTCAAGGAGGAAGACACAACTTAGGGAGCAAGATATGAGGTACATGGCATGAATAATTAAAAGAATTAAAAAAAAAAAAAGAAAAAATCTTTTCCAAAGTCAAAGCCATCAAAATGCAGGCAGGCCATACGCCACCAAGGGCAGGCACATGCAGCAAAGCTTGCCAAAATTGATCCCCACTGAAGGCCAAAACAGAAAAGAAGGACTTACAAACACGCTGGAATGGAGACAACATCAAAGGATTTGCAATTGGAGGAGAAAAAATCAAAATTTGGGAAATTTAGTGACTCTAAGAAAATGGCCTGGGTTTATATCAGGTGCAGTGCAAAGGACCAAAAGATGCAAAAACTTAGCTCACAGATATTGCAAAAGAAGGGGAAAATGTCAAGGAGGAAGACACAACTTAGGGGGCAAGATATGAGGGACATGGCATGAATACTTAAAATATTAAAAAAAAAAAAAATGAAAAAATCTTTCCCAAAGTCAAGGCCATCAAAATACAAGCAGGCCATTCGCCACCAAGGGCAGGCACATGCAGCAAAGCTTGCGAAAATTGATCCCCACTGAAGGCCAAAATAGAAAAGAAGGACCTACAAACACGCTGGAAAGGAGTCAACATCAAAGGAATTGCAATTGGAGGAGAAAAATGAAAATTTGGGAAATTGAGTGACTCTTAGAAATTGGCCTGGGGTTTTATCATGTGCAGTGCAAAGGACCAAAAGATGCCAAAACTAAGCTCACAGATGTTGCAAAAGCAGGGGAAAAAGTCAAGGAGGAAGACACAACTTAGGGGGCAAGATATGAGGGACATGGCATGAACCCTTCAGAAAACAACCAAAAAAAAGAAAAAAATCTTTCCCAAAGTCAAGGCCATCAAAAGGCACGGCCTGCCATCAAGTGCAGGGACATGCACCAAATATTCCTCTATTGGTCCCCATTGAAATCGCAAGATTCCTTTTCCCTTCCCGAAAGGAAATGAAATTTCCTTTCGGGAAGGGAAAAGGAATCTTGCGAATCCCAAAAGAAAGGCTTACAAACACTCTGGAAAGGAGATAGGTTCAAATGAAATGCAATTGAAAAAAGCAGAAAATCGGGAATTTTAGTCTCTTCAAAAAATAGGCTGTGAGGAAATCAGCTGCATTGCAAAGGACCAAAAGGTGGCAAAACTAAGCTCACAGATGTTGCAAAAGCAGGGGAAAAAGTCAAGGAGGAAGACACAACTTAGGGGGCAAGATATGAGGGACATGGCATGAATACTTAAAATATTAAAAAAAAAAAAATATAGAAAAAAATCTTTCCCAAAGGCAAAGCCATCAAAATGCAGGCAGGCCATACGCCAGCAAGGGCAGGCACATGCAGCAAAGCTTGCCAAAATTGATCCCCACTGAAGGCCAAAACAGAAAAGAAGGACCTACAAACACGCTGGAAAGGAGTCAACATCCAAGGATTTGCAATTGGAGGAGAAGAAAAGAAAATTTGGGAAATTACTGACTCTAAAAAAATGGCCTGGGTTTTATCAGGTGCAGGGCAAAGGACCAAAAGGTGCCAAAACTAAGCTCACAGATGTTGCAAAAGCAGGGGAAAAAGTCAAGGAGGAAGACACAACTTAGGGGGCAAGATATGAGGGACATGGCATGAATACTTAAAATAATAAAAAAAAAAAAATATAGAAAAAAATCTTTCCCAAAGTCAAAGCCATCAAAATGCAGGCAGGCCATACGCCAGCAAGGGCAGGCACATGCAGCAAAGCTTGCCAAAATTGATCCCCACTGAAGGCCAAAACAGAAAAGAAGGACTTACAAACACGCTGGAAAGGAGTCAACATCAAAGGAATTGCTATTGGAGGAGAAAAATGAAAATTTGGGAATATTAATGACTCTTAGAAAGGGGCCTGTGGTTTTAGCAGTGCCGTGCAAAGGACCAAAAGATGCCAAATCTAAGCTCACAGATGTTGCAAAAGCAGGGGAAAAACTCAAGGAGGAAGACACAACTTAGGGGGCAAGATATGAAGGACATGGCATGAACACTTCAGAAAACAACCAAAAAAAGAAAAAAATCTTTCCCAAAGTCAAAGCCATCAAAAGGCATGGCCTGCCATCAAGTGCAGGGACATGCACCAAAGATTCCTCTATTGGTCCCCATTGCAATCGCAAGATGCCTTTTCCCTTCCCGAAACTTAATGAAATTTCCTTTCGGGAAGGGAAAAGGAATCTTGCGAATCCCAAAAGAAAGGCTTACAAACACTCTGGAAAGGAGATAGGTTCAAATGAAATGCAATTGAAAAAAGCAGAAAATCTGGAATTTTAGTCTCTCAAAAAATAGGCTATGAGGAAATCAGCTGCATTACAAAGGACCAAAAGGTGCCAAAACTAAGCTCACAGATGTTGCAAAAGCAGGGGAAAAAGTCAAGGAGGAAGACACAACTTAGGGGGCAAGATATGAGGGACATGGCATGAATACTTAAAATAATAAAAAAAAAAAAATAGAAAAAGTCTTTCCCACAATCAAAGCCATCAAAATGCAGGCAGGCCATACGCCAGAGAGGGCAGGCACATGCAGCAAAGCTTGCCAAAACTGATCCTCACTGAAGGCCAAAACAGAAAAGAAGGACCTACAAACACGCTGGAAAGGAGTCAACATCAAAGTAACTGCAATTGGAGGAGAAAAAAAGAAAATTTGGGAAATATAGTGACTCTAAGAATATGGCCCGGGGTTTTATCAGGTGCAGTGTAAAGGACCAAAAGGTGCCAAAACTAAGCTCACAGATGTTGCAAAAGCAGGGGAAAATGTCAAGGAGGAAGACACAACTTAGGGGGCAAGATATGAGGGACATGGCATGAACACTTCAGAAAACAACCAAAAAAAGAAAAAAATCTTTCCCAAAGTCAAAGCCATCAAAAGGCATGGCCTGCCATCAAGTGCAGGGACATGCACCAAAGATTCCTCTATTGGTCCCCATTGAAATCGCAAGATTCCTTTTCCCTTCCCGAAAGGAAATAAAATTTCCTTTCGGGAAGGGAAAATGAATCTTGCGAATTCCAAAAGAAAGGCTTACAAACACTCTGGAAAGGAGATAGGTTCAAATGAAATGCAATTGAAAAAAGCAGAAAATCGGGAATTTAAGTCTCTTCAAAAAATAGGCTCTGTGGAAATCAGCTGCATTGCAAAGGACCAAAAGATGCCAAAACTAAGCTCACAGATGTTGCAAAAGCAGGGGAAAAAGTCAAGGAGGAAGACAGAACTTAGGGGGCAAGATATGAGGGACATGGCATGAATACTTAAAATAATAACAAAAAAAAAAAGAAAAAATCTTTCCCAAAGTCAAAGCCATCAAAATGCAGGCAGGCCATACGCCACCAAGGGCAGGCACATGCAGCAAAGCTTGCCAAAACTGATCCCCACTGAAGGCCAAAACAGAAAAGAAGGACTTGCAAACACGCTGGAAAGGAGTCAACATCAAAGGAATTGCAATTGGAGGAGAAAAAAAGAAAATTTTGGAAATTTAGTGACTCTAAGAAAATGGCCTGCGTTTATATCAGGTGCAGTGCAAAGGACCAAAAGATGCCAAAACTAAGCTCACAGATGTTGCAAAAGCAGGGGAAAAAGTCAAGGAGGAAGACACAACTTAGGGGGCAAGATATGAGGGACATGGCATGAATACTTAAAATAATAAAAAAAAAAAATATAGAAAAAAATCTTTCCCAAAGTCAAAGCCATCAAAATGCAGGCAGGCCATACGCCACCAAGGGCAGGCACATGCAGCAAAGCTTGCCAAAATTGATCCCCACTGAAGGCCAAAACAGAAAAGAAGGACCTACAAACACGCTGGAAAGGAGTCAACATCCAAGGATTTGCAATTGGAGGAGACGAAAAGAAAATTTGGGAAATTACTGACTCTAAAAAAATAGCCTGGGTTTTATCAGGTGCAGGGCAAAGGACCAAAAGATGCCAAAACTAAGCTCACAGATGTTGCAAAAGCAGGGGAAAAAGTCAAGGAGGAAGACACAACTTAGGGAGCAAGATATGAGGTACATGGCATGAATAATTAAAAGAATTAAAAAAAAAAAAAGAAAAAATCTTTTCCAAAGTCAAAGCCATCAAAATGCAGGCAGGCCATACGCCACCAAGGGCAGGCACATGCAGCAAAGCTTGCCAAAATTGATCCCCACTGAAGGCCAAAACAGAAAAGAAGGACTTACAAACACGCTGGAATGGAGACAACATCAAAGGATTTGCAATTGGAGGAGAAAAAATCAAAATTTGGGAAATATAGTGACTCTAAGAAAATGGCCGGGGTTTATATCAGGTGCAGTGCAAAGGACCAAAAGATGCAAAAACTTAGCTCACAGATATTGCAAAAGAAGGGGAAAATGTCAAGGAGGAAGACACAACTTAGGGGGCAAGATATGAGGGACATGGCATGAATACTTAAAATATTAAAAAAAAAAAAAATGAAAAAATCTTTCCCAAAGTCAAGGCCATCAAAATACAAGCAGGCCATTCGCCACCAAGGGCAGGCACATGCAGCAAAGCTTGCGAAAATTGATCCCCACTGAAGGCCAAAATAGAAAAGAAGGACCTACAAACACGCTGGAAAGGAGTCAACATCAAAGGAATTGCAATTGGAGGAGAAAAATGAAAATTTGGGAAATTGAGTGACTCTTAGAAATTGGCCTGGGGTTTTATCATGTGCAGTGCAAAGGACCAAAAGATGCCAAAACTAAGCTCACAGATGTTGCAAAAGCAGGGGAAAAAGTCAAGGAGGAAGACACAACTTAGGGGGCAAGATATGAGGGACATGGCATGAACCCTTCAGAAAACAACCAAAAAAAAGAAAAAAATCTTTCCCAAAGTCAAGGCCATCAAAAGGCACGGCCTGCCATCAAGTGCAGGGACATGCACCAAAGATTCCTCTATTGGTCCCCATTGAAATCGCAAGATTCCTTTTCCCTTCCCGAAAGGAAATGAAATTTCCTTTCGGGAA
The DNA here is from genome assembly GCA_021963965.1 of Artemisiospiza belli. Classification (NCBI taxonomy): domain Eukaryota; kingdom Metazoa; phylum Chordata; class Aves; order Passeriformes; family Passerellidae; genus Artemisiospiza; species Artemisiospiza belli. The sequence goes on along the minus strand of JAKDEW010000357.1, from coordinate 125,559 downwards.
GGGAAAAGGAATCTTGCGAATCCCAAAAGAAAGGCTTACAAACACTCTGGAAAGGAGATAGGTTCAAATGAAATGCAATTGAAAAAAGCAGATAATCTGGAATTTTAGTCTCTCCAAAAAATAGGCTGTGAGTAAATCAGCTGCATTGCAAAGGACCAAAAGGTGCCAAAACTAAGCTCACAGATGTTGCAAAAGCAGGGGAAAAAGTCAAGGAGGAAGACACAACTTAGGGGGCAAGATGTGAGGGACATGGCATGAATACTTAAAATAAAAAAGAAAAAAAAAGAAAAAATCTTTCCCAAAGTCTAAGCCATCAAAATGCAGGCAGGACATACGCCACCAAGGGCAGGCACATGCAGCAAATCTTGCCAAAACTGATCCCCACTGAAGGCCAAAACCGAAAAGAAGGACCTACAAACACGCTGGAAAGGAGTCAACATCAAATGATTTGCAACTGGAGGAGAAAAAAAGAAAATTTTGGAAATTTAGTGACTCTTAGAAAATGGCCTGGGGTTTTATCAGGTGCAGTGCAAAGGACCAAAAGGTGCCAAAACTAAGCTCACAGATGTTGCAAAAGCAGGGGAAAAAGTCAAGGAGGAAGACACAACTTAGGGGGCAAGATATGAGGGACATGGCATGAACACTTCAGAAAACAACCAAAAAAAGAAAAAAATCTTTCCCAAAGTCAAAGCCATCAAAAGGCATGGCCTGCCATCAAGTGCAGGGACATGCACCAAAGATTCCTCTATTGGTCCCCATTGAAATCGCAAGATTCCTTTTCCCTTCCCGAAAAGAAAATAAAATTTCCTTTCGGGAAGGGAAAAGGAATCTTGCGAATCCTAAAAGAAAGGCTTACAAACACTCTGGAAAGGAGATAGGTTCAAATGAAAGGCAATTGAAAAAAGCAGAAAATCTGGAATTTTAGTCTCTCAAAAAATAGGCTGTGAGGAAATCAGCTGCATTGCAAAGGACCAAAAGATGCCCAAAACTAAGTTCACAGATGTTGCAAAAGCAGGGGAAAAAGTCAAGGAGGAAGACACAACTTAGGGGGCAAGATATGAGGGACATGGCATGAATACTTAAAATAATAAAAAAAAAAAAAGAAAAAATCATTCCCAAAGTCAAAGCCATCAAAATGCAGGCAGGCCATACGCCACCAAGGGCAGGCACATGCAGCAAAGCTTGCCAAAATTGATCCCCACTGAAGGCCAAAACAGAAAAGAAGGACTTACAAACACGCTGGAAATGAGTCAACATCAAAGGAATTGCTATTGGAAGAGAAAAATGAAAATTTCGGAATATTAATGACTCTTAGAAAGGGGCCTGTGGTTTTAGCAGTGCCGTGCAAAGGACCAAAAGATGCCAAATCTAAGCTCACAGATGTTGCAAAAGCAGGGGAAAAACTCAAGGAGGAAGACACAACTTAGGGGGCAAGATATGAGGGACATGGCATGAACACTTCAGAAAACAACCAAAAAAAGAAAAAAATCTTTCCCAAAGTCAAAGCCATCAAAAGGCATGGCCTGCCATCAAGTGCAGGGACATGCACCAAAGATTCCTCTATTGGTCCCCATTGCAATCGCAAGATTCCTTTTCCCTTCCCGAAAGGAAATGAAATTTTCTTTCGGGAAGGGAAAAGGAATCTTGCGAATCCCAAAAGAAAGGCTTACAAACACTCTGGAAAGGAGATAGGTTCAAATGAAATGCAATTGAAAAAAGCAGATAATCTGGAATTTTAGTCTCTTCAAAAAATAGGCTGTGAGGAAATCAGCTGCATTGCAAAGGACCAAAAGGTGCCAAAACTAAGCTCACAGATGTTGCAAAAGCAGGGGAAAAAGTCAAGGAGGAAGACACAACTTAGGGGGCAAGATGTGAGGGACATGGCATGAATACTTAAAATAAAAAAGAAAAAAAAAGAAAAAATCTTTCCCAAAGTCTAAGCCATCAAAATGCAGGCAGGACATACGCCACCAAGGGCAGGCACATGCAGCAAATCTTGCCAAAACTGATCCCCACTGAAGGCCAAAACCGAAAAGAAGGACCTACAAACACGCTGGAAAGGAGTCAACATCAAATGATTTGCAACTGGAGGAGAAAAAAAGAAAATTTTGGAAATTTAGTGACTCTTAGAAAATGGCCTGGGGTTTTATCAGGTGCAGTGCAAAGGACCAAAAGGTGCCAAAACTAAGCTCACAGATGTTGCAAAAGCAGGGGAAAAAGTCAAGGAGGAAGACACAACTTAGGGGGCAAGATATGAGGGACATGGCATGAACACTTCAGAAAACAACCAAAAAAAGAAAAAAATCTTTCCCAAAGTCAAAGCCATCAAAAGGCATGGCCTGCCATCAAGTGCAGGGACATGCACCAAAGATTCCTCTATTGGTCCCCATTGAAATCGCAAGATTCCTTTTCCCTTCCCGAAAAGAAAATAAAATTTCCTTTCGGGAAGGGAAAAGGAATCTTGCGAATCCTAAAAGAAAGGCTTACAAACACTCTGGAAAGGAGATAGGTTCAAATGAAAGGCAATTGAAAAAAGCAGAAAATCTGGAATTTTAGTCTCTCAAAAAATAGGCTGTGAGGAAATCAGCTGCATTGCAAAGGACCAAAAGATGCCCAAAACTAAGTTCACAGATGTTGCAAAAGCAGGGGAAAAAGTCAAGGAGGAAGACACAACTTAGGGGGCAAGATATGAGGGACATGGCATGAATACTTAAAATAATAAAAAAAAAAAAAGAAAAAATCATTCCCAAAGTCAAAGCCATCAAAATGCAGGCAGGCCATACGCCACCAAGGGCAGGCACATGCAGCAAAGCTTGCCAAAATTGATCCCCACTGAAGGCCAAAACAGAAAAGAAGGACTTACAAACACGCTGGAAATGAGTCAACATCAAAGGAATTGCTATTGGAAGAGAAAAATGAAAATTTCGGAATATTAATGACTCTTAGAAAGGGGCCTGTGGTTTTAGCAGTGCAGTGCAAAGGACCAAAAGATGCCAAAACTAAGCTCACAGATGTTGCAAAAGCAGGGGAAAAACTCAAGGAGGAAGACACAACTTAGGGGGCAAGATATGAGGGACATGGCATGAACACTTCAGAAAACAACCAAAAAAAGAAAAAAATCTTTCCCAAAGTCAAAGCCATCAAAAGGCATGGCCTGCCATCAAGTGCAGGGACATGCACCAAAGATTCCTCTATTGGTCCCCATTGCAATCGCAAGATTCCTTTTCCCTTCCCGAAAGGAAATGAAATTTCCTTTCGGGAAGGGAAAAGGAATCTTGCGAATCCCAAAAGAAAGGCTTACAAACACTCTGGAAAGGAGATAGGTTCAAATGAAAGGCAATTGAAAAAAGCAGAAAATCTGGAATTTTAGTCTCTCAAAAAATAGGCTATGAGGAAATCAGCTGCATTACAAAGGACCAAAAGATGCCAATACTAAGCTCACAGATGTTGCAAAAGCAGGGGAAAAAGTCAAGGAGGAAGACACAACTTAGGGGGCAAGATATGAGGGACATGGCATGAATACTTAAAATAATAAAAAAAAAAAAATAGAAAACATCTTTCCCACAGTCAAAGCCATCAAAATGCAGGCAGGCCATACGCCACCAAGGGCAGGCACATGCAGCAAAGCTTGCCAAAATTGATCCCCACTGAAGGCCAAAACAGGAAAGAAGGACCTACAAACACGCTGGAAAGGAGTCAACATCAAAGGAACTGCAATTGGAGGAGAAAGAAAGAAAATTTGGGAAATATAGTGACTCTAAGAATATGGCCCGGGGTTTTATCAGGTGCAGTGCAAAGGACCAAAAGGTGCAAAAACTAAGCTCACAGATGTTGCAAAAGCAGGGGAAAAAGTCAAGGAGGAAGACACAACTTAGGGAGCAAGGTATGAGGGACATGGCATGAATAATTAAAATAATTATAAAATAAAAAAGAAAAAATCTTTCCCAAAGTCAAAGCCATCAAAATGCAGGCAGGCCATACGCCACCAAGGGCAGGCACATGCAGCAAAGCTTGCCAAAATTGATCCCCACTGAAGGCCAAAACAGAAAAGAAGGACCTACAAACACGCTGGAAAGGAGTCAACATCAAAGGGATTGCAATTGGAGGAGAAAAAAAGAAAATTTGGGAAATTTAATGACTCTAAGAAAATGGCCTGGGGTTTTATCAGGTGCAGTGCAAAGGACCAAAAGATGCCAAAACTAAGCTCACAGATGTTGCAAAAGCAGGGGAAAAAGTCAAGGAGGAAGACACAACTTAGGGGGCAAGATATGAGGGACATGGCATGAACACTTCAGAAAACAACCAAAAAAAGAAAAAAATCTTTCCCAAAGTCAAAGCCATCAGAAGGCATGGCCTGCCATCAAGTGCAGGGACATGCACCAAAGATTCCTCTATTGGTCCCCATTGAAATCGCAAGATTCCTTTTCCCTTTCCGAAAGGAAATGAAATTTCCTTTCGGGAAGGGAAAAGGAATCTTGCGAATCCCAAAAGAAAGGCTTACAAACACTCTGGAAAGGAGATAGGTTCAAATGAAATGCAATTGAAAAAAGCAGAAAATCGGGACTTATCGTCTCTTCAAAAAATAGGCTGTGAGGAAATCAGCTGCATTGCAAAGGACCAAAAGGTGCCAAAACTAAGCTCACAGATGTTGTAAAAGCAGGGGAAAAAGTCAAGGAGGAAGACACAACTTAGGGGGCAAGATATGAAGGCATGGCATGAATAATTAAAACAAAAAAAAAAAAAAAAAGAAAAAATCCATCCCAAAGTCAAAGCCATCAAAATGCAGGCACGCCATAGGCCACGAAGGACAGGCACATGCAGCAAAGCTTGCCAAAATTGATCCCCACTGAAGGCCAAAACAGAAAAGAAGGACCTACAAACACGCTGGAAAGGAGTCAACATCAAAGGAATTGCAATTGGAGGAGAAAAAAAGAAAATTTGGGAAATTTAGTGACTCTAAGAAAATGGCCTGGGTTTATATCAGGTGCAGTGCAAAGGACCAAAAGGTGCCAAAACTAAGCTCACAGATGTTGCAAAAGCAGGGGAAAAAGTCAAGGAGGAAGACACAACTTAGGGGGCAAGATATGAGGGACATGGCATGAATACTTAAAATAATAAAAAAAAAAAAAAAGAAAAAATCTTTCCCAAAGTCAAAGCCATCAAAATGCAGGCAGGCAATACGCCAGCAAGGGCAGGCACATGCAGCAAAGCTTTCCAAAATTGATCCCCACTGAAGGCCAAAACAGAAAAGAAGGACCTACAAACACGCCGGAAAGGTGTCAACATCAAAGGAATTGGAATTGGAGGAGAAAAAAACAAAATTTGGGAAATTTAGTGACTCTTAGAAAATGGCCTGGGGTTTATATCATGTGCAGTGCAAAGGACCAACAGATGCCAAATCTAAGCTCACAGATATTGCAAAAGCAGGGGAAAAAGTCAAGGAGGAAGACAGAACTACGGGGGAAGATATGAGGGACATGGCATGAATAATTAAAATAACAAAAAAAAAAAAAGAAAAAATCTTTCCCAAAGTCAAAGCCATCAAAATGCAGGCAGGCCATACGCCACCGAGGGCAGGCACATGCAGCAAAGCTTGCCAAAATTCATCCCCACTGAAGGCCAAAACAGAAAAGAAGGACCTACAAACACGCTGGAAAGGAATCAACATCAAAGGAATTGCAATTGGAGGAGAAAAAAAGAAAATTTGGGAATATTAATGACTCTAAGAAAATGGCCTGGGTTTATATCATGTGCAGTGCAAAGGACCAAAAGGTGCCAAAACTAAGCTCACAGATGTTGCAAAAGCAGGGGAAAAAGTCAAGGAGGAAGACAGATCTTAGGGGGCAAGATATGAGGGACATGGCATGAACACTTCAGAAAACAACCAAAAAAAGAAAAAAATCTTTCCCAAAGTCAAAGCCATCAAAAGGCACGGCCTGCCATCAACTGCAGGGACATGCACCAAAGATTCCTCTATTGGTCCCCATTGAAATCGCAAGATTCTTTTTCCCTTCCCGAAAGGAAATAAAATTTCCTTTCGGGAAGGGAAAAGGAATCTTGCGAATCCCAAAAGAAAGGCTTACAAACACTATGGAAAGGAGATAGGTTCAAATGAAATGCAATTGAAAAAAGCAGAAAATCGGGAATTTTAGTCTCTTCAAAAAATAGGCTGTGAGGAAATCAGCTGCATTGCAAAGGACCAAAAGGTGGCAAAACTAAGCTCACAGATGTTGCAAAAGCAGGGGAAAAAGTCAAGGAGGAAGACACAACTTAGGGGGCAAGATATGAGGGACATGGCATGAATACTTACAATAATAAAAAAAAAAAAAAGAAAAAATCTTTCCCAAAGTCAAAGCCATCAAAATGCAGGCAGGCCATACGCCAGCAAGGGCAGGCACATGCAGCAAAGCTTGCCAAAATTGATCCCCACTGAAGGCCAAAACAGAAAAGAAGGACTTGCAAACACGCTGGAAAGGAATCAACATCAAAGGAATTGCAATTGGAGGAGAAAAAAAGAAAATTTGAGAAATTTAGTGACTCTAAGAAAATGGCCTGCGTTTATATCAGGTGCAGTGCAAAGGACCAAAAGATGCCAAAACTAAGCTCACAGATGTTGCAAAAGCAGGGGAAAAAGTCAAGGAGGAAGACACAACTTAGGGGGCAAGATATGAGGGACATGGCATGAATACTTAAAATATTAAAAAAAAAAAAATATAGAAAAAAATCTTTCCCAAAGGCAAAGCCATCAAAATGCAGGCAGGCCATACGCCAGCAAGGGCAGGCACATGCAGCAAAGCTTGCCAAAATTGATCCCCACTGAAGGCCAAAACAGAAAAGAAGGACCTACAAACACGCTGGAAAGGAGTCAGCATCCAAGGATTTGCAATTGGAGGAGAAGAAAAGAAAATTTTGGAAATTACTGACTCTAAAAAAATGGCCTGGGTTTTATCAGGTGCAGGGCAAAGGACCAAAAGGTGCCAAAACTAAGCTCACAGATGTTGCAAAAGCAGGGGAAAAAGTCAAGGAGGAAGACACAACTTAGGGGGCAAGATATGAGGGACATGGCATGAATACTTAAAATAATAAAAAAAAAAAAAATAGAAAAAAATCTTTCCCAAAGTCAAAGCCATCAAAATGCAGGCAGGCCATACGCCACCAAGGGCAGGCACATGCAGCAAAGCTTGCCAAAATTGATCCCCACTGAAGGCCAAAACAGAAAAGAAGGACTTACAAACACGCTGGAAAGGAGTCAACATCAAAGGAATTGCTATTGGAGGAGAAAAATGAAAATTTGGGAATATTAATGACTCTTAGAAAGGGGCCTGTGGTTTTAGCAGTGCCGTGCAAAGGACCAAAAGATGCCAAAACTACGCTCACAGATGTTGCAAAAGCAGGGGAAAAACTCAAGGAGGAAGACACAACTTAGGGGGCAAGATATGAAGGACATGGCATGAACACTTCAGAAAACAACCAAAAAAAGAAAAAAATCTTTCCCAAAGTCAAAGACATCAAAAGGCATGGCCTGCCATCAAGTGCAGGGACATGCACCAAAGATTCCTCTATTGGTCCCCATTGCAATCGCAAGATGCCTTTTCCCTTCCCGAAACTTAATGAAATTTCCTTTCGGGAAGGGAAAAGGAATCTTGCGAATCCCAAAAGAAAGGCTTACAAACACTCTGGAAAGGAGATAGGTTCAAATGAAATGCAATTGAAAAAAGCAGAAAATCTGGAATTTTAGTCTCTCAAAAAATAGGCTATGAGGAAATCAGCTGCATTACAAAGGACCAAAAGGTGCCAAAACTAAGCTCACAGATGTTGCAAAAGCAGGGGAAAAAGTCAAGGAGGAAGACACAACTTAGGGGGCAAGATATGAGGGACATGGCATGAATACTTAAAATAATAAAAAAAAAAAATAGAAAAAGTCTTTCCCACAATCAAAGCCATCAAAATGCAGGCAGGCCATACGCCACCAAGGGCAGGCACATGCAGCAAAGCTTGCCAAAATTGATCCCCACTGAAGGCCAAAACAGAAAAGAAGGACCTACAAACACGCTGGAAAGGAGTCAACATCAAAGTAACTGCAATTGGAGGAGAAAAAAAGAAAATTTGGGAAATATAGTGACTCTAAGAATATGGCCCGGGGTTTTATCAGGTGCAGTGTAAAGGACCAAAAGGTGCCAAAACTAAGCTCACAGATGTTGCAAAAGCAGGGGAAAAAGTCAAGGAGGAAGACACAACTTAGGGGGCAAGATATGAGGGACATGGCATGAACACTTCAGAAAACAACCAAAAAAAGAAAAAAATCTTTCCCAAAGTCAAAGCCATCAAAAGGCATGGCCTGCCATCAAGTGCAGGGACATGCACCAAAGATTCCTCTATTGGTCCCCATTGAAATCGCAAGATTCCTTTTCCCTTCCCGAAAGGAAATAAAATTTCCTTTCGGGAAGGGAAAATGAATCTTGCGAATTCCAAAAGAAAGGCTTACAAACACTCTGGAAAGGAGATAGGTTCAAATGAAATGCAATTGAAAAAAGCAGAAAATCGGGAATTTAAGTCTCTTCAAAAAATAGGCTGTGTGGAAATCAGCTGCATTGCAAAGGACCAAAAGATGCCAAAACTAAGCTCACAGATGTTGCAAAAGCAGGGGAAAAAGTCAAGGAGGAAGACAGAACTTAGGGGGCAAGATATGAGGGACATGGCATGAATACTTACAATAATAAAAAAAAAAAAAAGAAAAAATCTTTCCCAAAGTCAAAGCCATCAAAATGCAGGCAGGCCATACGCCAGCAAGGGCAGGCACATGCAGCAAAGCTTGCCAAAATTGATCCCCACTGAAGGCCAAAACAGAAAAGAAGGACTTGCAAACACGCTGGAAAGGAATCAACATCAAAGGAATTGCAATTGGAGGAGAAAAAAAGAAAATTTGAGAAATTTAGTGACTCTAAGAAAATGGCCTGCGTTTATATCAGGTGCAGTGCAAAGGACCAAAAGATGCCAAAACTAAGCTCACAGATGTTGCAAAAGCAGGGGAAAAAGTCAAGGAGGAAGACACAACTTAGGGGGCAAGATATGAGGGACATGGCATGAATACTTAAAATAATAAAAAAAAAAAAATATAGAAAAAAATCTTTCCCAAAGTCAAAGCCATCAAAATGCAGGCAGGCCATACGCCAGCAAGGGCAGGCACATGCAGCAAAGCTTGCCAAAATTGATCCCCACTGAAGGCCAAAACAGAAAAGAAGGACCTACAAACACGCTGGAAAGGAGTCAACATCCAAGGATTTGCAATTGGAGGAGAAGAAAAGAAAATTTGGGAAATTACTGACTCTAAAAAAATGGCCTGGGTTTTATCAGGTGCAGGGCAAAGGACCAAAAGGTGCCAAAACTAAGCTCACAGATGTTGCAAAAGCAGGGGAAAAAGTCAAGGAGGAAGACACAACTTAGGGGGCAAGATATGAGGGACATGGCATGAATACTTAAAATAATAAAAAAAAAAAAATATAGAAAAAAATCTTTCCCAAAGTCAAAGCCATCAAAATGCAGGCAGGCCATACGCCACCAAGGGCAGGCACATGCAGCAAAGCTTGCCAAAATTGATCCCCACTGAAGGCCAAAACAGAAAAGAAGGACTTACAAACACGCTGGAAAGGAGTCAGCATCAAAGGAATTGCTATTGGAGGAGAAAAATGAAAATTTGGGAATATTAATGACTCTTAGAAAGGGGCCTGTGGTTTTAGCAGTGCCGTGCAAAGGACCAAAAGATGCCAAATCTAAGCTCACAGATGTTGCAAAAGCAGGGGAAAAACTCAAGGAGGAAGACACAACTTAGGGGGCAAGATATGAAGGACATGGCATGAACACTTCAGAAAACAACCAAAAAAAGAAAAAAATCTTTCCCAAAGTCAAAGCCATCAAAAGGCATGGCCTGCCATCAAGTGCAGGGACATGCACCAAAGATTCCTCTATTGGTCCCCATTGCAATCGCAAGATGCCTTTTCCCTTCCCGAAACTTAATGAAATTTCCTTTCGGGAAGGGAAAAGGAATCTTGCGAATCCCAAAAGAAAGGCTTACAAACACTCTGGAAAGGAGATAGGTTCAAATGAAATGCAATTGAAAAAAGCAGAAAATCTGGAATTTTAGTCTCTCAAAAAATAGGCTATGAGGAAATCAGCTGCATTACAAAGGACCAAAAGGTGCCAAAACTAAGCTCACAGATGTTGCAAAAGCAGGGGAAAAAGTCAAGGAGGAAGACACAACTTAGGGGGCAAGATATGAGGGACATGGCATGAATACTTAAAATAATAAAAAAAAAAAATAGAAAAAGTCTTTCCCACAATCAAAGCCATCAAAATGCAGGCAGGCCATACGCCACCAAGGGCAGGCACATGCAGCAAAGCTTGCCAAAATTGATCCCCACTGAAGGCCAAAACAGAAAAGAAGGACCTACAAACACGCTGGAAAGGAGTCAACATCAAATGATTTGCAACTGGAGGAGAAAAATGAAAATTTTGGAAATTTAGTGACTCTTAGAAAATGGCCTGGGGTTTTATCAGGTGCAGTGCAAAGGACCAAAAGGTGCCAAAACTAAGCTCACAGATGTTGCAAAAGCAGGGGAAAAAGTCAAGGAGGAAGACACAACTTAGGGGGCAAGATATGAGGGACATGGCATGAACACTTCAGAAAACAACCAAAAAAAGAAAAAAATCTTTCCCAAAGTCAAAGCCATCAAAAGGCATGGCCTGCCATCAAGTGCAGGGACATGCACCAAAGATTCCTCTATTGGTCCCCATTGAAATCGCAAGATTCCTTTTCCCTTCCCGAAAAGAAAATAAAATTTCCTTTCGGGAAGGGAAAAGGAATCTTGCGAATCCTAAAAGAAAGGCTTACAAACACTCTGGAAAGGAGATAGGTTCAAATGAAATGCAATTGAAAAATGCAGAAAATCAGGAATTTTAGTCTCTTCAAAAAATAGGCTGTGAGGAAATCAGCTGCATTGCAAAGGACCAAAAGATGCCAAAACTAAGTTCACAGATGTTGCAAAAGCAGGGGAAAAAGTCAAGGAGGAAGACACAACTTAGGGGGCAAGATATGAGGGACATGGCATGAATACTTAAAATAATAAAAAAAAAAAAAGAAAAAATCGTTCCCAAAGTCAAAGCCATCAAAATGCAGGCAGGCCATACGCCACCAAGGGCAGGCACATGCAGCAAAGCTTGCCAAAATTGATCCCCACTGAAGGCCAAAACAGAAAAGAAGGACTTACAAACACGCTGGAAATGAGTCAACATCAAAGGAATTGCTATTGGAAGAGAAAAATGAAAATTTCGGAATATTAATGACTCTTAGAAAGGGGCCTGTGGTTTTAGCAGTGCCGTGCAAAGGACCAAAAGATGCCAAATCTAAGCTCACAGATGTTGCAAAAGCAGGGGAAAAACTCAAGGAGGAAGACACAACTTAGGGGGCAAGATATGAGGGACATGGCATGAACACTTCAGAAAACAACCAAAAAAAGAAAAAAATCTTTCCCAAAGTCAAAGCCATCAAAAGGCATGGCCTGCCATCAAGTGCAGGGACATGCACCAAAGATTCCTCTATTGGTCCCCATTGCAATCGCAAGATTCCTTTTCCCTTCCCGAAAGGAAATGAAATTTCCTTTCGGGAAGGGAAAAGGAATCTTGCGAATCCCAAAAGAAAGGCTTACAAACACTCTGGAAAGGAGATAGGTTCAAATGAAAGGCAATTGAAAAAAGCAGAAAATCTGGAATTTTAGTCTCTCAAAAAATAGGCTATGAGGAAATCAGCTGCATTACAAAGGACCAAAAGATGCCAAAACTAAGCTCACAGATGTTGCAAAAGCAGGGGAAAAAGTCAAGGAGGAAGACACAACTTAGGGGGCAAGATATGAGGGACATGGCATGAATACTTAAAATAATAAAAAAAAAAAATAGAAAACATCTTTCCCACAGTCAAAGCCATCAAAATGGAGGCAGGCCATACGCCACCAAGGGCAGGCACATGCACCAAAGCTTGCCAAAATTGATCCCCACTGAAGGCCAAAACAGAAAAGAAGGACCTACAAACACGCTGGAAAGGAGTCAACATCAAAGGAATTGCAATTGGAGGAGAAAAAAAGAAAATTTGGGAAATTTAGTGACTCTAAGAAAATGGCCTGGGTTTATATCAGGTGCAGTGCAAAGGACCAAAAGGTGCCAAAACTAAGCTCACAGATGTTGCAAAAGCAGGGGAAAAAGTCAAGGAGGAAGACACAACTTAGGGGGCAAGATATGAGGGACATGGCATGAATACTTAAAATAATAAAAAAAAAAAAAAAGAAAAAATCTTTCCCAAAGTCAAAGCCATCAAAATGCAGGCAGGCAATACGCCAGCAAGGGCAGGCACATGCAGCAAAGCTTGCCAAAATTGATCCCCACTGAAGGCCAAAACAGAAAAGAAGGACCTACAAACACGCCGGAAAGGTGTCAACATCAAAGGAATTGGAATTGGAGGAGAAAAAAACAAAATTTGGGAAATTTAGTGACTCTTAGAAAATGGCCTGGGGTTTATATCATGTGCAGTGCAAAGGACCAACAGATGCCAAATCTAAGCTCACAGATATTGCAAAAGCAGGGGAAAAAGTCAAGGAGGAAGACAGAACTACGGGGGAAGATATGAGGGACATGGCATGAATAATTAAAATAACAAAAAAAAAAAAAGAAAAAATCTTTCCCAAAGTCAAAGCCATCAAAATGCAGGCAGGCCATACGCCACCGAGGGCAGGCACATGCAGCAAAGCTTGCCAAAATTCATCCCCACTGAAGGCCAAAACAGAAAAGAAGGACATACAAACACGCTGGAAAGGAATCAACATCAAAGGAATTGCAATTGGAGGAGAAAAAAAGAAAATTTGGGAATATTAATGACTCTAAGAAAATGGCCTGGGTTTATATCATGTGCAGTGCAAAGGACCAAAAGGTGCCAAAACTAAGCTCACAGATGTTGCAAAAGCAGGGGAAAAAGTCAAGGAGGAAGACAGAACTTAGGGGGCAAGATATGAGGGACATGGCATGAACACTTCAGAAAACAACCAAAAAAAGAAAAAAATCTTTCCCAAAGTCAAAGCCATCAAAAGGCATGGCCTGCCATCAAGTGCAGGGACATGCACCAAAGATTCCTGTATTGGTCCCCATTGAAATCGCAAGATTCCTTTTCCCTTCCCGAAAGGAAATGAAATTTCCTTTCGGGAAGGGAAAAGGAATCTTGGAAATCCCAAAAGAAAGGCTTACAAACACTCTGGAAAGGAGATAGGTTAAAATGAAATGCAATTGAAAAAAGCAGAAAATCGGGAATTTTAGTCTCTTCAAAAAATAGGCTGTGAGGAAATCAGCTGCATTGAAAAGGACTAAAGGTAGCAAAACTAACCTCACAGATGTTGCAAAAGCAGGGGAAAAAGTCAAGGAGGAAGACACAACTTAGGGGGCAAGATATGAGGGACATGGCATGAACACTTCAGAAAACAACCAAAAAAAGAAAAAATCTTTCCCAAAGTCAAAGCCATCAAAAGGCATGGCCTGCCATCAAGTGCAGGGACATGCACCAAAGATTCCTCTATTGGTCCCCATTGAAATCGCAAGATTCCTTTTCCCTTCCCAAAAGGAAATGAAATTTCCTTTCGGGAAGGGAAAAGGAATCTTGCAAATGCCAAAAGAAAGGCTTGCAAGCACTCTGGAAAGGAGATAGGTTCAAATGAAATGCAATTGAAAAAAGCAGAAAATCGGGACTTATCGTCTCTTCAAAAAATAGGCTGTGAGGAAATCAGCAGCATTGCAAAGGACAAAAGTTGGCAGAACTAAGCTCACAGATGTTGCAAAAGCAGGGGAAAAAGTCAAGGAGGAAGACACAACTTAGGGGGCAAGATATGAGGGACATGGCATGAACACTTCAGAAAACAACCAAAAAAAGAAAAAAATCTTTCCCAAAGTCAAAGCCATCAAAAGGCATGGCCTGCCATCAAGTGCAGGCACATGCACCAAAGATTCCTCTATTGGTCCCCATTGAAATCGCAAGATTCCTTTTCCCTTCCCGAAAGGAAATGAAATTTCCTTTCGGGAAGGGAAAAGGAATCTTGCGAATCCCAAAAGAAAGGCGTACAAAAACTCTGGAAAGGAGATAGGTTCAAATGAAATGCAATTGAAAAAAGCAGAAAATCTGGAATTTTAGTCACTTCAAAAAATAGGCTGTGAGGAAATCAGCTGCATTGCAAAGGACCAAAAGATGCCAAAACTAAGCTCACAGATGTAGCAAAAGCAGGGGAAAAAGTCAAGGAGGAAGACACAACTCAGGGGGCAAGATATGAGGGACATGGCATGAATACTTAAAACAAAAAAGAAAAAAAAAAGAAAAAATTTTTCCAAAACTCAAAGCCATCAAAATGCAGGCAGGCCATACGCCACCAAGGGCAGGCACATGCAGCAAAGCTTGCCAAAATTGATCCCCACTGAAGGCCAAAACAGAAAAGAAGGACCTACAAACACGCTGGAAAGGAGTCAACATCAAAGGAATTGCAATTGGAGGAGAAAAAAAGAAAATTTGGGAAATTTAATGACTCTAAGAAAATGGCCTGGGGTTTTATCAGGTGCAGTGCAAAGGACCAAAAGATGCCAAAACTAAGCTCACAGATGTTGCAAAAGCAGGGGAAAAAGTCAAGGAGGAAGACACAACTTAGGGGGCAAGATATGAGGGACATGGCACGAACACTTCGGAAAACAACCAAAAAAAGAAAAAAATCTTTCCCAAAGTCAAAGCCATCAAAAGGCATGGCCTGCCATCAAGTGCAGGGACATGCACCAAAGATTCCTCTATTGGTCCCCATTGAAATCGCAAGATTCCTTTTCCCTTCGTGAAAGGAAATGAAATTTCCTTTCGGGAAGGGAAAAGCAAACTTGCGAATCCCAAAAGAAAGGCTTACAAACACTCTGGAAAGGAGATAGGTTCAAATGAAATGCAATTGAAAAAAGCAGAAAATCGGGACTTATCGTCTCTTCAAAAAATAGGCTGTGAGGAAATCAGCTGCATTGCAAAGGACCAAAAGGTGCCAAAACTAAGGTCACAGATGTTGTAAAAGCAGGGGAAAAAGTCAAGGAGGAAGACACAACTTAGAAGCAAGATATGAAGGACATGGCATGAATACTTAAAACAAAAAAAAAAAAAAAAAGAAAAAATCCATCCCAAAGTCAAAGCCATCAAATTGCAGGCACGCCATAGGCCACCAAGGGCAGGCACATGCAGCAAAGCTTGCCAACATTGATCCCCACTGAAGGCCAAAACAGAAAAGAAGGACCTACAAACACGCTGCAAAGGAATCAACATCAAAGGAATTGCAATTGGAGGAGAAAAAAACAAAATTTGGGAAATTTAGTGACTCTTAGAAAATGGCCTGGGGTTTATATCAGGTGCAGTGCAAAGGACCAACAGATGCCAAATCTAAGCTCACAGATATTGCAAAAGCAGGGGAAAAAGTCAAGGAGGAAGACACAACTACGGGGGAAGATATGAGGGACATGGCATGAATAATTAAAATAATGAAAAATAAAAAGAAAAAATCTTTCCCAAAGTCAAAGCCATCAAAATGCAGGCAGGCCATACGCCACCGAGGGCAGGCACATGCAGCAAAGCTTGCCAAAATTGATCCCCACTGAAGGCCAAAACAGAAAAGAAGGACCTACAAACACGCTGCAAAGGAATCAACATCAAAGGAATTGCAATTGGAGGAGAAAAAAAGAAAATTTGGGAATATTAATGACTCTAAGAAAATGGCCTGGGTTTATATCATGTGCAGTGCAAAGGACCAAAAGGTGCCAAAACTAAGCTCACAGATGTTGCAAAAGCAGGGGAAAAAGTCAAGGAGGAAGACAGATCTTAGGGGGCAAGATATGAGGGACATGGCATGAACACTTCAGAAAACAACCATAAAAAGAAAAAAATCTTTCCCAAAGTCAAAGCCATCAAAAGGCATGGCCTGCCATCAAGTGCAGGGACATGCACCAAAGATTCCTGTATTGGTCCCCTTTGAAATCGCAAGATTCCTTTTCCCTTCCCGAAAGGAAATGAAATTTCCTTTCGGGAAGGGAAAAGGAATCTTGCGAATCCCAAAAGAAAGGCTTACAAACACTCTGGAAAGGAGATAGGTTCAAATGAAATTTATTTTAAAAAAAGCAGAAAATCGGGACTTATCGTCTCTCCAAAAAATAGGCTGTGAGTAAATCAGCTGCATTGCAAAGGACCAAAAGGTGCCAAAACTAAGCTCACAGATGTTGCAAAAGCAGGGGAAAAAGTGAAGGAGGAAGACACAACTTAGGGGGCAAGATGTGAGGGACATGGCATGAATACTTAAAATATTAAAAAAAAAAAAAATAGAAAATATCTTTCCCAAAGTCAAAGCCATCAAAATGCAGGCAGGCCATACGCCACCAAGGGCAGGCACATGCAGCAAAGCTTGCCAAAATTGATCCCCTCTGAAGGCCAAAATAGAAAAGAAGGACCTACAAACACGCTGGAAAGGAGTCAACATCAAAGGAATTGCAATTGGAGGAGAAAAAAAGAAAATTTGGGAAATTTAGTGACTCTATGAAAATGGACTGGTGTTTTATCATGTGCAGTGCAAAGGACCAAAATATGACAAAACTAAGCTCACAGATGTTGCAAAAGCAGGGGAAAAAGTCAAGGAGGAAGACAGAACTTAGGAGGCAAGATATGAGCGACATGGCATGAATACTTAAAACAAAAAAAAAAAAAAAAGATAAAAAAGAAAAAATCTTTCCCAAAGTCAAAGCCATCAAAATGCAGGCACGCCATAGGCCACCAAGGGCAGGCACATGCAGCAAAGCTTGCCAAAATTGATCCCCACTGAAGGCCAAAACAGAAAAGAAGGACCTACAAACACGCTGGAAAGGAGTCAACATCAAAGGAATTGCAATTGGAGGAGAAAAAAAGAAAATTTTGGAAATTTAGTGACTCTAAGAAAATGGCCAGGGTTTATATCAGGT
This sequence comes from Artemisiospiza belli, assembly GCA_021963965.1. Lineage (NCBI taxonomy): Eukaryota > Metazoa > Chordata > Aves > Passeriformes > Passerellidae > Artemisiospiza > Artemisiospiza belli. The sequence goes on along the minus strand of JAKDEW010000357.1, from coordinate 108,516 downwards.
GCAGTGCAAAGGACCAAAAGGTGTCAAAACTAAGCTCACAAATGTTGCAAAAGCAGGGGAAAAAGTCAAGGAGCAAGACACAACTTAGGGGGCAAGATATGAGGGACATGGCATGAACACTTAAAATAATAAAAAAAAAAAAAAAGAAAAAATCTTTCCCAAAGTCAAAGCCATCAAAATGCAGGCAGGCCATACGCCAACGAGGGCAGGCACATGCAGCAAAGCTTGCCAAAATTGATCCCCACTGAAGGCCAAAACAGAAAAGAAGGACCTACAAACACGCCGGAAAGGTGTCAACATCAAAGGAATTGCAATTGGAGGAGAAAAAAAGAAAATTTGGGAAATTTAGTGACTCTAAGAAAATGGCCTGGGGTTTATATCAGGTGCAGTGCAAAGGACCAAAAGATGCCAAATCTAAGCTCACAGATATTGCAAAAGCAGGGGAAAAAGTCAAGGAGGAAGACACAAATTAGGGGGCAAGATATGAGGGACATCGCATGAATAATTAAAATAAAAAAAAAAAAAAAAAAGAAAAAGTCTTTCCCAAAGTCAAAGCCATCAAAATGCAGGCAGGCCATACGCCACCGAGGGCAGGCACATGCAGCAAAGCTTGCCAAAATTCATCCCCACTGAAGGCCAAAACAGAAAAGAAGGACCTACAAACACGCTGGAAAGGAATCAACATCAAAGGAATTGCAATTGGAGGAGAAAAAAAGAAAATTTGGGAATATTAATGACTCTAAGAAAATGGCCTGGGTTTATATCATGTGCAGTGCAAAGGACCAAAAGGTGCCAAAACTAAGCTCACAGATGTTGCAAAAGCAGGGGAAAAAGTCAAGGAGGAAGACAGATCTTAGGGGGCAAGATATGAGGGACATGGCATGAACACTTCAGAAAACAACCAAAAAAAGAAAAAAATCTTTCCCAAAGTCAAAGCCATCAAAAGGCATGGCCTGCCATCAAGTGCAGGGACATGCACCACTGATTCCTCTATTGGTCCCCATTGAAATCGCAAGATTCCTTTTCCCTTCCCAAAAGGAAATGAAATTTCCTTTCGGGAAGGGAAAAGGAATCTTGCGGATCCCAAAAGAAAGGCTTACAAACACTCTGGAAAGGAGATAGGTTCAAATGAAATGCAATTGAAAAAAGCAGAAAATCGGGACTTATCGTCACTTCAAAAAATAGTCTGTGAGGAAATCAGCTGCAGTGCAAAGGACCAAAAGGTGCCAAAACTAAGCTCACAGATGTTGCAAAAGCTGGGGAAAAAGTCAAGGAGGAAGACACAACTTAGGGGGCAAGATATGAGGGACATGGCATGAATACTTAAAACAAAAAAGAAAAAAAAAAGAAAAAATCTTTCCCAAAATCAAAGCCATCAAAATGCAGGCAGGCCATACGCCACCAAGGGCAGGCACATGCAGCAAAGCTTGCCAAAATTGATCCCCACTGAAGGCCAAAACAGAAAAGAAGGACCTACAAACACGCTGGAAAGGAGTCAACATCAAAGGAATTGCAATTGGAGGAGAAAAAAGAAAATTTGGGAAATTTAGTGACTCTAAGAAAATGGCCTGGCAGTATATCATGTGCAGTGCAAAGGACCAAAGATGCCAAAACTAAGCTCACAGATGTTGCAAAAGCAGGGGAAAAAGTCAAGGAGGAAGACACAACTTAGGGGGCAAGATGTGAGGGACATGGCATGAATACTTAAAACAAAAAAGAAAAAAAAAAGAAAAAATCTTTCCCAAAGTCAAAGCCATCAAAATGCAGGCAGGCCATACGCCACCAAGGGCAGGCACATGCAGCAAAGCTTGCCAAAATTGATCCCCACTGAAGGCCAAAACAGAAAAGAAGGACCTACAAACACGCTGGAAAGGAGTCAACATCAAAGGAATTGCAATTGGAGGAGAAAAAAAGAAAATTTGGGAAATTAAATGTCTATTTGAAAATGGCCTGGGTTTAAATCAGGTGCAGTGCAAAGGACCAAAAGGTGCCAAAACTAAGCTCACAGATGTTACAAAAGCAGGGGAAAAAGTCAAGGAGGAAGACACAACTTAGGGGGCAAGATATGAGGGACATGGCATGAACACTTAAAATAATAAAAAAAAAAAAAAGAAAAAAATCTTTCCCAAAGTCAAAGCCATCAAAATGCAGGCAGGCCATACGCCACCAAGGGCAGGCACATGCAGCAAAGCTTGCCAAAATTGATCCCCACTGAAGGCCAAAACAGAAAAGAAGGACCTACAAACACGCTGGAATGGAGACAACATCAAAGGAATTGCAATTGCAGGAGAAAAATGAAAATTTGGGAAATTTAGTGACTCTAAGAAAATGGCCCGTGGTTTTACCAGGTGCAGTGCAAAGGACCAAAAGGTGCCAAAACTAAGCTCACAGATGTTGCAAAAGCAGGGGAAAAAGTCAAGGAGGAACACACAACTTAGGGGGCAAGATGTGAGGGACATGGCATGAATGCTTACAATAATAAAAAACAAAATAGAAAAAATCTTTCCCAAAGTCAAAGCCATCAAAATGCAGGCAGGCCATACGCCAACGAGGGCAGGCACATGCAGCAAAGCTTGCCAAAATTGATCCCCACTGAAGGCCAAAACAGAAAAGAAGGACCTACAAACACGCTGGAAAGGAGTCAACATCAAAGGAATTGCAATTGGAGGAGAAAAAAAGAAAATTTGGGAAATTTAGTGACTCTAAGAAAATGGCCTGGCAGTATATCATATGCAGTGCAAAGGACCAAAGATGCCAAAACTAAGCTCACAGATGTTGCAAAAGCAGGGGAAAAAGTAGAGGGGGAAGACAGAACTTAGGGGGCAAGATATGAGGGACATGGCATGAACACTTCAGAAAACAACCAAAAAAAGAAAAAAATCTTTCCCAAAGTCAAAGCCATCAAAAGGCATGGCCTGCCATTAAGTGCAGGGACATGCACCAAAGATTCCCCTATTGGTCCCCATTGAAATCGCAAGATTCCTTTTCCCTTCCCGAAAGGAAATTTCATTTCCGTTCGGGAAGGGAAAAGGAATCTTGCGAATCCCAAAAGAAAGGCTTACAAACACTCTGGAAAGGAGATAGGATCAAACGAAATGCAATTGAAAAAAGCAGAAAATCGGGAATTTTAGTCTCTTAAAAAATAGTCTGTGAGGAAATCAGCTGCATTGCAAAGGACCAAAAGGTGCCAAAACTAAGGTCACAGATGTTGCAAAAGCAGGGGAAAAAGTCTAGGAGATAGACACAACTTAGGGGGCAAGATGTGAGGGACATGGCATGAATACTTAAAAAAAAAAAGAAAAAAAAAAAGAAAAAATCTTTCCCAAAGTCAAAGCCATCAAAATGCAGGCAGGACATACGCCACCAAGGGCAGGCACATGCAGCAAAGCTTGCCAAAATTGATCCCCACTGAAGGCCAAAACAGAAAAGAAGGACCTACAAACACGCTGGAATGGAGACAACATCAAAGGAATTTCAATTGGAGGAGAAAAAAAGAAAATTTGGGAAATTTAGTGACTCTAAGAAAATGGCCTGGCAGTATATCATGTGCAGTGCAAAGGACCAAAGATGCCAAAACTAAGCTCACAGATGTTGCAAAAGCAGGGGAAAAAGTCAAGGAGGAAGACACAACTCAGGGGGCAAGATATGAGGGACATGGCATGAATACTTAAAACAAAAAAGAAATAAAAAAGAAAAAATCTTTCCCAAAATCAAAGCCATCAAAATGCAGGCAGGCCATACGCCACCAAGGGCAGGCACATGCAGCAAAGCTTGCCAAAATTGATCCCCACTGAAGGCCAAAACAGAAAAGAAGGACCTACAAACACGCTGGAAAGGAGTCAACATCAAAGGAATTGCAATTGGAGGAGAAAAAAAGAAAATTTGGGAAATTTAATGACTCTAAGAAAATGGCCTGGGGTTTTATCAGGTGCAGTGCAAAGGACCAAAAGATGCCAAAACTAAGCTCACAGATGTTGCAAAAGCAGGGGAAAAAGTCAAGGAGGAAGACACAACTTAGGGGGCAAGATATGAGGGACATGGCATGAACACTTCAGAATAAAACCAAAAAAAGAAAAAAATCTTTCCCAAAGTCAAAGCCATCAAAAGGCATTGCCTGCCATCAAGTGCAGGGACATGCACCAAAGATTCCTCTATTGGTCCCCATTGAAATCGCAAGATTCCTTTTCCCTTCCCGAAAGGAAATGAAATTTCCTTTCGGGAAGGGAAAAGGAATCTTGCGAATCCCAAAAGAAAGGCTTACAAACACTCTGGAAAGGAGATAGGTTCAAATGAAATGCAATTGAAAAAAGCAGAAAATCGGGACTTATCGTCTCTTCAAAAAATAGGCTGTGAGGAAATCAGCTGCATTGCAAAGGACCAAAAGGTGCCAAAACTAAGGTCACAGATGTTGTAAAATCAGGGGAAAAAGTCAAGGAGGAAGACACAACTTAGAAGCAAGATATGAAGGACATGGCATGAATACTTAAAACAAAAAAAAAAAAAAAAAGAAAAAATCCATCCCAAAGTCAAAGCCATCAAAATGCAGGCACGCCATAGGCCACCAAGGGCAGGCACATGCAGCAAAGCTTGCCAACATTGATCCCCACTGAAGGCCAAAACAGAAAAGAAGGACCTACAAACACGCTGGAAAGGAGTCAACATCAAAGGAATTGCAATTGGAGGAGAAAAAAAGAAAATTTGGGAAATTTAGTGACTCTAAGGAAATGGCCTGGGTTTATATCATGTGCAGTGCAAAGGACCAAAAGGTGCCAAAACTAAGCTCACAGATGTTGCAAAAGCAGGGGAAAAAGTCAAGGAGGAAGACAGATCTTAGGGGGCAAGATATGAGGGACATGGCATGAACACTTCAGAAAACAACCAAAAAAAGAAAAAAATCTTTCCCAAAGTCAAAGCCATCAAAAGGCATGGCCTGCCATCAAGTGCAGGGACATGCACCACTGATTCCTCTATTGGTCCCCATTGAAATCGCAAGATTCCTTTTCCCTTCCCAAAAGGAAATGAAATTTCCTTTCGGGAAGGGAAAAGGAATCTTGCGGATCCCAAAAGAAAGGCTTACAAACACTCTGGAAAGGAGATAGGTTCAAATGAAATGCAATTGAAAAAAGCAGAAAATCGGGACTTATCGTCACTTCAAAAAATAGTCTGTGAGGAAATCAGCTGCAGTGCAAAGGACCAAAAGGTGCCAAAACTAAGCTCACAGATGTTGCAAAAGCTGGGGAAAAAGTCAAGGAGGAAGACACAACTTAGGGGGCAAGATATGAGGGACATGGCATGAATACTTAAAACAAAAAAGAAAAAAAAAAGAAAAAATCTTTCCCAAAATCAAAGCCATCAAAATGCAGGCAGGCCATACGCCACCAAGGGCAGGCACATGCAGCAAAGCTTGCCAAAATTGATCCCCACTGAAGGCCAAAACAGAAAAGAAGGACCTACAAACACGCTGGAAAGGAGTCAACATCAAAGGAATTGCAATTGGAGGAGAAAAAAGAAAATTTGGGAAATTTAGTGACTCTAAGAAAATGGCCTGGCAGTATATCATGTGCAGTGCAAAGGACCAAAGATGCCAAAACTAAGCTCACAGATGTTGCAAAAGCAGGGGAAAAAGTCAAGGAGGAAGACACAACTTAGGGGGCAAGATGTGAGGGACATGGCATGAATACTTAAAACAAAAAAGAAAAAAAAAAGAAAAAATCTTTCCCAAAGTCAAAGCCATCAAAATGCAGGCAGGCCATACGCCACCAAGGGCAGGCACATGCAGCAAAGCTTGCCAAAATTGATCCCCACTGAAGGCCAAAACAGAAAAGAAGGACCTACAAACACGCTGGAAAGGAGTCAACATCAAAGGAATTGCAATTGGAGGAGAAAAAAAGAAAATTTGGGAAATTAAATGTCTATTTGAAAATGGCCTGGGTTTAAATCAGGTGCAGTGCAAAGGACCAAAAGGTGCCAAAACTAAGCTCACAGATGTTACAAAAGCAGGGGAAAAAGTCAAGGAGGAAGACACAACTTAGGGGGCAAGATATGAGGGACATGGCATGAACACTTAAAATAATAAAAAAAAAAAAAAGAAAAAAATCTTTCCCAAAGTCAAAGCCATCAAAATGCAGGCAGGCCATACGCCACCAAGGGCAGGCACATGCAGCAAAGCTTGCCAAAATTGATCCCCACTGAAGGCCAAAACAGAAAAGAAGGACCTACAAACACGCTGGAATGGAGACAACATCAAAGGAATTGCAATTGCAGGAGAAAAATGAAAATTTGGGAAATTTAGTGACTCTAAGAAAATGGCCCGTGGTTTTACCAGGTGCAGTGCAAAGGACCAAAAGGTGCCAAAACTAAGCTCACAGATGTTGCAAAAGCAGGGGAAAAAGTCAAGGAGGAACACACAACTTAGGGGGCAAGATGTGAGGGACATGGCATGAATGCTTACAATAATAAAAAACAAAATAGAAAAAATCTTTCCCAAAGTCAAAGCCATCAAAATGCAGGCAGGCCATACGCCAACGAGGGCAGGCACATGCAGCAAAGCTTGCCAAAATTGATCCCCACTGAAGGCCAAAACAGAAAAGAAGGACCTACAAACACGCTGGAAAGGAGTCAACATCAAAGGAATTGCAATTGGAGGAGAAAAAAAGAAAATTTGGGAAATTTAGTGACTCTAAGAAAATGGCCTGGCAGTATATCATATGCAGTGCAAAGGACCAAAGATGCCAAAACTAAGCTCACAGATGTTGCAAAAGCAGGGGAAAAAGTAGAGGGGGAAGACAGAACTTAGGGGGCAAGATATGAGGGACATGGCATGAACACTTCAGAAAACAACCAAAAAAAGAAAAAAATCTTTCCCAAAGTCAAAGCCATCAAAAGGCATGGCCTGCCATTAAGTGCAGGGACATGCACCAAAGATTCCCCTATTGGTCCCCATTGAAATCGCAAGATTCCTTTTCCCTTCCCGAAAGGAAATTTCATTTCCGTTCGGGAAGGGAAAAGGAATCTTGCGAATCCCAAAAGAAAGGCTTACAAACACTCTGGAAAGGAGATAGGATCAAACGAAATGCAATTGAAAAAAGCAGAAAATCGGGAATTTTAGTCTCTTAAAAAATAGTCTGTGAGGAAATCAGCTGCATTGCAAAGGACCAAAAGGTGCCAAAACTAAGGTCACAGATGTTGCAAAAGCAGGGGAAAAAGTCTAGGAGATAGACACAACTTAGGGGGCAAGATGTGAGGGACATGGCATGAATACTTAAAAAAAAAAAGAAAAAAAAAAAGAAAAAATCTTTCCCAAAGTCAAAGCCATCAAAATGCAGGCAGGACATACGCCACCAAGGGCAGGCACATGCAGCAAAGCTTGCCAAAATTGATCCCCACTGAAGGCCAAAACAGAAAAGAAGGACCTACAAACACGCTGGAATGGAGACAACATCAAAGGAATTTCAATTGGAGGAGAAAAAAAGAAAATTTGGGAAATTTAGTGACTCTAAGAAAATGGCCTGGCAGTATATCATGTGCAGTGCAAAGGACCAAAGATGCCAAAACTAAGCTCACAGATGTTGCAAAAGCAGGGGAAAAAGTCAAGGAGGAAGACACAACTCAGGGGGCAAGATATGAGGGACATGGCATGAATACTTAAAACAAAAAAGAAATAAAAAAGAAAAAATCTTTCCCAAAATCAAAGCCATCAAAATGCAGGCAGGCCATACGCCACCAAGGGCAGGCACATGCAGCAAAGCTTGCCAAAATTGATCCCCACTGAAGGCCAAAACAGAAAAGAAGGACCTACAAACACGCTGGAAAGGAGTCAACATCAAAGGAATTGCAATTGGAGGAGAAAAAAAGAAAATTTGGGAAATTTAATGACTCTAAGAAAATGGCCTGGGGTTTTATCAGGTGCAGTGCAAAGGACCAAAAGATGCCAAAACTAAGCTCACAGATGTTGCAAAAGCAGGGGAAAAAGTCAAGGAGGAAGACACAACTTAGGGGGCAAGATATGAGGGACATGGCATGAACACTTCAGAATAAAACCAAAAAAAGAAAAAAATCTTTCCCAAAGTCAAAGCCATCAAAAGGCATTGCCTGCCATCAAGTGCAGGGACATGCACCAAAGATTCCTCTATTGGTCCCCATTGAAATCGCAAGATTCCTTTTCCCTTCCCGAAAGGAAATGAAATTTCCTTTCGGGAAGGGAAAAGGAATCTTGCGAATCCCAAAAGAAAGGCTTACAAACACTCTGGAAAGGAGATAGGTTCAAATGAAATGCAATTGAAAAAAGCAGAAAATCGGGACTTATCGTCTCTTCAAAAAATAGGCTGTGAGGAAATCAGCTGCATTGCAAAGGACCAAAAGGTGCCAAAACTAAGGTCACAGATGTTGTAAAATCAGGGGAAAAAGTCAAGGAGGAAGACACAACTTAGAAGCAAGATATGAAGGACATGGCATGAATACTTAAAACAAAAAAAAAAAAAAAAAGAAAAAATCCATCCCAAAGTCAAAGCCATCAAAATGCAGGCACGCCATAGGCCACCAAGGGCAGGCACATGCAGCAAAGCTTGCCAACATTGATCCCCACTGAAGGCCAAAACAGAAAAGAAGGACCTACAAACACGCTGGAAAGGAGTCAACATCAAAGGAATTGCAATTGGAGGAGAAAAAAAGAAAATTTGGGAAATTTAGTGACTCTAAGGAAATGGCCTGGGTTTATATCAGGTGCAGTGCAAAGGACCAAAAGGTGCCAAAACTAAGCTCACAGATGTTGCAAAAGCAGGGAAAAAAGTCAAGGAGGAAGACACAACTTAGGGGGCAAGATATGAGGGACATGGCATGAATACTTAAAATAATAAAAAAAAAAAAAAGAAAAAATCTTTCCCAAAGTCAAAGCCATCAAAATGCAGGCAGGCCATACGCCACCAAGGGCAGGCACATGCAGCAAAGCTTGCCAAAATTGATCCCCACTGAAGGCCAAAACAGAAAAGAAGGACCTACAAACACGCTGGAAAGGAGTCAACATCAAAGGAATTGCAATTGGAGGAGAAAAAAAGAAAATTTGGGAAATTTAATGACTCTAAGAAAATGGCCTGGGGTTTTATCAGGTGCAGTGCAAAGGACCAAAAGATGCCAAAACTAAGCTCACAGATGTTGCAAAAGCAGGGGAAAAAGTCAAGGAGGAAGACACAACTTAGGGGGCAAGATATGAGGGACATGGCATGAACACTTCAGAATAAAACCAAAAAAAGAAAAAAATCTTTCCCAAAGTCAAAGCCATCAAAAGGCATTGCCTGCCATCAAGTGCAGGGACATGCACCAAAGATTCCTCTATTGGTCCCCATTGAAATCGCAAGATTCCTTTTCCCTTCCCGAAAGGAAATGAAATTTCCTTTCGGGAAGGGAAAAGGAATCTTGTGAATCCCAAAAGAAAGGCTTACAAACACTCTGGAAAGGAGATAGGTTCAAATGAAATGCAATTGAAAAAAGCAGAAAATCGGGACTTATCGTCTCTTCAAAAAATAGGCTGTGAGGAAATCAGCTGCATTGCAAAGGACCAAAAGGTGCCAAAACTAAGGTCACAGATGTTGTAAAATCAGGGGAAAAAGTCAAGGAGGAAGACACAACTTAGAAGCAAGATATGAAGGACATGGCATGAATACTTAAAACAAAAAAAAAAAAAAAAAGAAAAAATCCATCCCAAAGTCAAAGCCATCAAAATGCAGGCACGCCATAGGCCACCAAGGGCAGGCACATGCAGCAAAGCTTGCCAACATTGATCCCCACTGAAGGCCAAAACAGAAAAGAAGGACCTACAAACACGCTGGAAAGGAGTCAACATCAAAGGAATTGCAATTGGAGGAGAAAAAAAGAAAATTTGGGAAATTTAGTGACTCTAAGGAAATGGCCTGGGTTTATATCAGGTGCAGTGCAAAGGACCAAAAGGTGCCAAAACTAAGCTCACAGATGTTGCAAAAGCAGGGAAAAAAGTCAAGGAGGAAGACACAACTTAGGGGGCAAGATATGAGGGACATGGCATGAATACTTAAAATAATAAAAAAAAAAAAAAGAAAAAATCGTTCCCAAAGTCAAAGCCATCAAAATGCAGGCAGGCCATACGCCACCAAGGGCAGGCACATGCAGCAAAGCTTGCCAAAATTGATCCCCACTGAAGGCCAAAACAGAAAAGAAGGACCTACAAACACGCCAGAAAGGTGTCAACATCAAAGGAATTGCAATTGGAGGAGAAAAAAACAAAATTTGGGGAAATTTAGTGACTCTTAGAAAATGGCCTGGGGTTTATATCAGGTGCAGTGCAAAGGACCAACAGATGCCAAATCTAAGCTCACAGATATTGCAAAAGCAGGGGAAAAAGTCAAGGAGGAAGACACAACTACGGGGGAAGATATGAGGGACATGGCATGAATAATTAAAATAACGAAAAATAAAAAGAAAAAATCTTTCCCAAAGTCAAAGCCATCAAAATGCAGGCAGGCCATACGCCACCAAGGGCAGGCACATGCAGCAAAGCTTGCCAAAATTGATCCCCACTGAAGGCCAAAACAGAAAAGAAGGACCTACAAACACGCTGGAAAGGAATCAACATCAAAGGAATTGCAATTGGAGGAGAAAAAAAGAAAATTTGGGAATAATAATGACTCTAAGAAAATGGCCTGGGTTTATATCATGTGCAGTGCAAAGGACCAAAAGATGCCAAAACTAAGCTCACAGATGTTGCAAAAGCAGGGGAAAAAGTCAAGGAGGAAGACAGATCTTAGGGGGCAAGATATGAGGGACATGGCATGAACACTTCAGAAAACAACCAAAAAAAGAAAAAAATCTTTCCCAAAGTCAAAGCCATCAAAAGGCATGGCCTGCCATCAAGTGCAGGGACATGCACCAAAGATTCCTCTATTGGTCCCCATTGAAATCGCAAGATTCCTTTTCCCTTCCCGAAAGGAAATGAAATTTCCTTTCGGGAAGGGAAAAGGAATCTTGCGAATCCCAAAAGAAAGGCTTACAAACACTCTGGAAAGGAGATAGGTTCAAATGAAATTTATTTTAAAAAAAGCAGAAAATCGGGACTTATCGTCTCTCCAAAAAATAGGCTGTGAGTAAATCAGCTGCATTGCAAAGGACCAAAAGGTGCCAAAACTAAGCTCACAGATGTTGCAAAAGCTGGGGAAAAAGTCAAGGAGGAAGACACAACATAGGGGGCAAGATATGAGGGACATGGCATGAATACTTAAAACAAAAAAGAAATAAAAAAGAAAAAATCTTTCCCAAAGTCAAAGCCATCAAAATGCAGGCAGGCCATACGCCACCAAGGGCAGGCACATGCAGCAAAGCTTGCCAAAATTGATCCCCACTGAAGGCCAAAACAGAAAAGAAGGACCTACAAACACGCTGGAAAGGAGTCAACATCAAAGGAATTGCAATTGGAGGAGAAAAAAAGAAAATTTGGGAAATTTAGTGACTCTAAGAAAATGTCCTGGCAGTATATCATGTGCAGTGCAAAGGACCAAAGATGCCAAAACTAAGCTCACAGATGTTGCAAAAGCAGGGGAAAAAGTCAAGGAGGAAGACACAACTTAGGGGGCAAGATGTGAGGGACATGGCATGAATACTTAAAACAAAAAAGAAAAAAAAAAGAAAAAATTTTTCCCAAAGTCAAAGCCATCAAAATGCAGGCAGGCCATACGCCACCAAGGGCAGGCACATGCAGCAAGCTTGCCAAAATTGATCCCCACTGAAGGCCAAAACAGAAAAGAAGGACCTACAAACACGCTGGAAAGGAGTCAACATCAAAGGAATTGCAATTGGAGGAGAAAAAAAGAAAATTTGGGAAATTAAATGTCTATTAGAAAATGGCCTGGGTTTAAATCAGGTGCAGTGCAAAGGACCAAAAGGTGCCAAAACTAAGCTCACAGATGTTGCAAAAGCAGGGGAAAAAGTCAAGGAGGAAGACACAACTTAGGGGGCAAGATGTGAGGGACATGGCATGAATGCTTACAATGATAAAAAAAAAAATAGAAAAAATCTTTCCCAAAGTCAAAGCCATCAAAATGCAGGCAGGCCATACGCCAACGAGGGCAGGCACATGCAGCAAAGCTTGCCAAAATTGATCCCCACTGAAGGCCAAAACAGAAAAGAAGGACCTACAAACACGCTGGAAAGGAGTCAACATCAAAGGAATTGCAATTGGAGGAGAAAAAAAGAAAATTTGGGAAATTTAGTGACTCTAAGAAAATGGCCTGGCAGTATATCATGTGCAGTGCAAAGGACCAAAGATGCCAAAACTAAGCTCACAGATGTTGCAAAAGCAGGGGAAAAAGTAGAGGGGGAAGACAGAACTTAGGGGGCAAGATATGAGGGACATGGCATGAACACTTCAGAAAACAACCAAAAAAAGAAAAAAATCTTTCCCAAAGTCAAAGCCATCAAAAGGCATGGCCTGCCATTAAGTGCAGGGACATGCACCAAAGATTCCCCTATTGGTCCCCACTGAAATCGCAAGAATCCTTTTCCCTTCCGGAAAGGAAATGAAATTTCCTTTCGGGAAGGGAAAAGGAATCTTGCGAATCCCAAAAGAAAGGCTTACAAACACTCTGGAAAGGAGATAGGATCAAATGAAATGCAATTGAAAAAAGCAGAAAATCGGGAATTTAAGTCTCTTAAAAAATAGGCTGTGAGGAAATCAGCTGCATTGCAAAGGACCAAAAGGTGCAAAAACTAAGGTCACAGATGTTGCAAAAGCAGGGGAAAAAGTCTAGGAGATAGACACAACTTAGGTGGCAAGATGTGAGGGACATGGCATGAATACTTAAAAAAAAAAAGAAAAAAAAAAAGAAAAAATCTTTCCCAAACTCAAAGCCATCAAAATGCAGGCAGGACATACGCCACCAAGGGCAGGCAAATGCAGCAAAGCTTGCCAAAATTGATCCCCACTGAAGGCCAAAACAGAAAAGAAGGACCTACAAACACGCTGGAATGGAGACAACATCAAAGGAATTTCAATTGGAGGAGAAAAAAAGAAAATTTGGGAAATTTAGTGACTCTATGAAAATGGACTGGTGTTTTATCATGTGCAGTGCAAAGGACCAAAATATGACAAAACTAAGCTCACAGATGTTGCAAAAGCAGGGGAAAAAGTCAAGGAGGAAGACAGAACTTAGGAGGCAAGATATGAGCGACATGGCATGAATACTTAAAACAAAAAAAAAAAAAAAAGATAAAAAAGAAAAAATCTTTCCCAAAGTCAAAGCCATCAAAATGCAGGCACGCCATAGGCCACCAAGGGCAGGCACATGCAGCAAAGCTTGCCAAAATTGATCCCCACTGAAGGCCAAAACAGAAAAGAAGGACCTACAAACACGCTGGAAAGGAGTCAACATCAAAGGAATTGCAATTGGAGGAGAAAAAAAGAAAATTTTGGAAATTTAGTGACTCTAAGAAAATGGCCAGGGTTTATATCAGGTGCAGTGCAAAGGACCAAAAGGTGTCAAAACTAAGCTCACAAATGTTGCAAAAGCAGGGGAAAAAGTCAAGGAGCAAGACACAACTTAGGGGGCAAGATATGAGGGACATGGCATGAACACTTAAAATAATAAAAAAAAAAAAAAAGAAAAAATCTTTCCCAAAGTCAAAGCCATCAAAATGCAGGCAGGCCATACGCCACCAAGGGCAGGCACATGCAGCAAAGCTTGCCAAAATTGATCCCCACTGAAGGCCAAAACAGAAAAGAAGGACCTACAAACACGCCGGAAAGGTGTCAACATCAAAGGAATTGCAATTGGAGGAGAAAAAAAGAAAATTTGGGAAATTTAGTGACTCTAAGAAAATGGCCTGGGGTTTATATCAGGTGCAGTGCAAAGGACCAAAAGATGCCAAATCTAAGCTCACAGATATTGCAAAAGCAGGGGAAAAAGTCAAGGAGGAAGACACAAATTAGGGGGCAAGATATGAGGGACATCGCATGAATAATTAAAATAAAAAAAAAAAAAAAAAAGAAAAAGTCTTTCCCAAAGTCAAAGCCATCAAAATGCAGGCAGGCCATACGCCACCGAGGGCAGGCACATGCAGCAAAGCTTGCCAAAATTGATCCCCACTGAAGGCCAAAACAGAAAAGAAGGACCTACAAACACGCTGGAAAGGAATCAACATCAAAGGAATTGCAATTGGAGGAGAAAAAAAGAAAATTTGGGAATATTAATGACTCTAAGAAAATGGCCTGGGTTTATATCATGTGCAGTGCAAAGGACCAAAAGGTGCCAAAACTAAGCTCACAGATGTTGCAAAAGCAGGGGAAAAAGTCAAGGAGGAAGACAGATCTTAGGGGGCAAGATATGAGGGACATGGCATGAACACTTCAGAAAACAACCAAAAAAAGAAAAAAATCTTTCCCAAAGTCAAAGCCATCAAAAGGCATGGCCTGCCATCAAGTGCAGGGACATGCACCAAAGATTCCTCTATTGGTCCCCATTGAAATCGCAAGATTCCTTTTCCCTTCCCAAAAGGAAATGAAATTTCCTTTCGGGAAGGGAAAAGGAATCTTGCGGATCCCAAAAGAAAGGCTTACAAACACTCTGGAAAAGAGATAGGTTCAAATGAAATGCAATTGAAAAAAGCAGAAAATCGGGACTTATCGTCACTTCAAAAAATAGTCTGTGAGGAAATCAGCTGCAGTGCAAAGGACCAAAAGGTGCCAAAACTAAGCTCACAGATGTTGCAAAAGCTGGGGAAAAAGTCAAGGAGGAAGACACAACTTAGGGGGCAAGATATGAGGGACATGGCATGAATACTTAAAACAAAAAAGAAAAAAAAAAGAAAAAATCTTTCCCAAAATCAAAGCCATCAAAATGCAGGCAGGCCATACGCCACCAAGGGCAGGCACATGCAGCAAAGCTTGCCAAAATTGATCCCCACTGAAGGCCAAAACAGAAAAGAAGGACCTACAAACACGCTGGAAAGGAGTCAACATCAAAGGAATTGCAATTGGAGGAGAAAAAAGAAAATTTGGGAAATTTAGTGACTCTAAGAAAATGGCCTGGCAGTATATCATGTGCAGTGCAAAGGACCAAAGATGCCAAAACTAAGCTCACAGATGTTGCAAAAGCAGGGGAAAAAGTCAAGGAGGAAGACACAACTTAGGGGGCAAGATGTGAGGGACATGGCATGAATACTTAAAACAAAAAAGAAAAAAAAAAGAAAAAATCTTTCCCAAAGTCAAAGCCATCAAAATGCAGGCAGGCCATACGCCACCAAGGGCAGGCACATGCAGCAAAGCTTGCCAAAATTGATCCCCACTGAAGGCCAAAACAGAAAAGAAGGACCTACAAACACGCTGGAAAGGAGTCAACATCAAAGGAATTGCAATTGGAGGAGAAAAAAAGAAAATTTGGGAAATTAAATGTCTATTTGAAAATGGCCTGGGTTTAAATCAGGTGCAGTGCAAAGGACCAAAAGGTGCCAAAACTAAGCTCACAGATGTTACAAAAGCAGGGGAAAAAGTCAAGGAGGAAGACACAACTTAGGGGGCAAGATATGAGGGACATGGCATGAACACTTAAAATAATAAAAAAAAAAAAAAGAAAAAAATCTTTCCCAAAGTCAAAGCCATCAAAATGCAGGCAGGCCATACGCCACCAAGGGCAGGCACATGCAGCAAAGCTTGCCAAAATTGATCCCCACTGAAGGCCAAAACAGAAAAGAAGGACCTACAAACACGCTGGAATGGAGACAACATCAAAGGAATTGCAATTGCAGGAGAAAAATGAAAATTTGGGAAATTTAGTGACTCTAAGAAAATGGCCCGTGGTTTTACCAGGTGCAGTGCAAAGGACCAAAAGATGCCAAAACTAAGCTCACAGATGTTGCAAAAGCAGGGGAAAAAGTCAAGGAGGAACACACAACTTAGGGGGCAAGATGTGAGGGACATGGCATGAATGCTTACAATAATAAAAAACAAAATAGAAAAAATCTTTCCCAAAGTCAAAGCCATCAAAATGCAGGCAGGCCATACGCCAACGAGGGCAGGCACATGCAGCAAAGCTTGCCAAAATTGATCCCCACTGAAGGCCAAAACAGAAAAGAAGGACCTACAAACACGCTGGAAAGGAGTCAACATCAAAGGAATTGCAATTGGAGGAGAAAAAAAGAAAATTTGGGAAATTTAGTGACTCTAAGAAAATGGCCTGGCAGTATATCATATGCAGTACAAAGGACCAAAGATGCCAAAACTAAGCTCACAGATGTTGCAAAAGCAGGGGAAAAAGTAGAGGGGGAAGACAGAACTTAGGGGGCAAGATATGAGGGACATGGCATGAACACTTCAGAAAACAACCAAAAAAAGAAAAAAATCTTTCCCAAAGTCAAAGCCATCAAAAGGCATGGCCTGCCATTAAGTGCAGGGACATGCACCAAAGATTCCCCTATTGGTCCCCATTGAAATCGCAAGATTCCTTTTCCCTTCCCGAAAGGAAATTTCATTTCCGTACGGGAAGGGAAAAGGAATCTTGCGAATCCCAAAAGAAAGGCTTACAAACACTCTGGAAAGGAGATAGGATCAAACGAAATGCAATTGAAAAAAGCAGAAAATCGGGAATTTAAGTCTCTTAAAAAATAGGCTGTGAGGAAATCAGCTGCATTGCAAAGGACCAAAAGGTGCAAAAACTAAGGTCACAGATGTTGCAAAAGCAGGGGAAAAAGTCTAGGAGATAGACACAACTTAGGTGGCAAGATGTGAGGGACATGGCATGAATACTTAAAAAAAAAAAGAAAAAAAAAAAGAAAAAATCTTTCCCAAACTCAAAGCCATCAAAATGCAGGCAGGACATACGCCACCAAGGGCAGGCAAATGCAGCAAAGCTTGCCAAAATTGATCCCCACTGAAGGCCAAAACAGAAAAGAAGGACCTACAAACACGCTGGAATGGAGACAACATCAAAGGAATTTCAATTGGAGGAGAAAAAAAGAAAATTTGGGAAATTTAGTGACTCTAAGAAAATGGCCTGGAAGTATATCATGTGCAGTGCAAAGGACCAAAGATGCCAAAACTAAGCTCACAGATGTTGCAAAAGCAGGGGAAAAAGTCAAGGAGGAAGACACAACTTAGGGGGCAAGATATGAGGGACATGGCATGAATACTTAAAACAAAAAAGAAAAAAAAAAGAAAAAATCTTTCCCAAAGTCAAAGCCATCAAAATGCAGGCAGGCCATACGCCACCAAGGGCAGGCACATGCAGCAAAGCTTGCCAAAATTGATCCCCACTGAAGGCCAAAACAGAAAAGAAGGACCTACAAACACGCTGGAAAGGAGTCAACATCAAAGGAATTGCAATTGGAGGAGAAAAAAAGAAAATTTGGGAAATTTAGTGACTCTAAGAAAATGGCCCGACAGTATGTCATGTGCAGTGCAAAGGACCAAAGATGCCAAAACTAAGCTCACAGATGTTGCAAAAGCAGGGGAAAAAGTCAAGGAGGAAGACAGAACTTAGGGGGCAAGATATGAGGGACATGGCATGAATACTTAAAACAAAAAAGAAAAAAAAAAGAAAAAATCTATCCCAAAGTCAAAGCCATCAAAATGCAGGCAGGCCATACGCCACCAAGGGCAGGCACATGCAGCAAAGCTTGCCAAAATTGATCCCCACTGAAGGCCAACACAGAAAAAAGGACCTTCCATCACGCTGGAAAGGAGTCAACAATAAAGGATTTGCAATTGGAGGAGAAAAATGAAAATTTGGGAAATTTAGTGACTCTAAGAAAATGGCCTGGCAGTATATCATGTGCAGTGCAAAGGACCAAAAGGTGCCAAAACTAAGCTCACAGATGTTGCAAAAGCAGGGGAAAAAGTCAAGGAGGAAGACAGAACTTAGGGGGCAAGATATGAGGGACATGGCATGAACACTTCAGAAAACAACCAAAAAAAGAAAAAATCTTTCCCAAAGTCAAAGCCATCAAAAGGCATGGCCTGCCATCAAGTGCAGGGACATGCACCACAGATTCCTCTATTGGTCCCCATTGAAATCGCAAGATTCCTTTTCCCTTCCCGAAAGGAAATGAAATTTCCTTTCGGGAAGGGAAAAGGAATCTTGCGAATCCCAAAAGAAAGGCTTACAAACACTCTGGAAAGGAGATAGGTTAAAATGAAATGCAATTGAAAAAAGCAGAAAATCGGGACTTATCGTCTCTTCAAAAAATAGGCTGTGAGGAAATCAGCTGCATTGCAAAGGACCAAAAGGTGCCAAAACTAAGGTCACAGATGTTGTAAAATCAGGGGAAAAAGTCAAGGAGGAAGACACAACTTAGGGGGCAAGATATGAAGGACATGGCATGAATACTTAAAACAAAAAAAAAAAAAAAAGAAAAAATCCATCCCAAAGTCAAAGCCATCAAAATGCAGGCACGCCATAGGCCACCAAGGGCAGGCACATGCAGCAAAGCTTGCCAACATTGATCCCCACTGAAGGCCAAAACAGAAAAGAAGGACCTACAAACACGCTGGAAAGGAGTCAACATCAAAGGAATTGCAATTGGAGGAGAAAAAAAGAAAATTTGGGAAATTTAGTGATTCTAAGAAAATGGCCTGGGTTTATATCAGGTGCAGTGCAAAGGACCAAAAGGTGCCAAAACTAAGCTCACAGATGTTGCAAAAGCAGGGAAAAAAGTCAAGGAGGAAGACACAACTTAGGGGGCAAGATATGAGGGACATGGCATGAATACTTAAAATAATAAAAAAAAAAAAAAGAAAAAATCGTTCCCAAAGTCAAAGCCATCAAAATGCAGGCAGGCCATACGCCACCAAGGGCAGGCACATGCAGCAAAGCTTGCCAAAATTGATCCCCACTGAAGGCCAAAACAGAAAAGAAGGACCTACAAACACGCCAGAAAGGTGTCAACATCAAAGGAATTGCAATTGGAGGAGAAAAAAACAAAATTTGGGAAATTTAGTGACTCTTAGAAAATGGCCTGGGGTTTATATCAGGTGCAGTGCAAAGGACCAACAGATGCCAAATCTAAGCTCACAGATATTGCAAAAGCAGGGGAAAAAGTCAAGGAGGAAGACACAACTACGGGGGAAGATATGAGGGACATGGCATGAATAATTAAAATAACGAAAAATAAAAAGAAAAAATCTTTCCCAAAGTCAAAGCCATCAAAATGCAGGCAGGCCATACGCCACCGAGGGCAGGCACATGCAGCAAAGCTTGCCAAAATTGATCCCCACTGAAGGCCAAAACAGAAAAGAAGGACCTACAAACACGCTGGTAAGGAATCAACATCAAAGGAATTGCAATTGGAGGAGAAAAAAAGAAAATTTGGGAATATTAATGACTCTAAGAAAATGGCCTGGGTTTATATCATGTGCAGTGCAAAGGACCAAAAGATGCCAAAACTAAGCTCACAGATGTTGCAAAAGCAGGGGAAAAAGTCAAGGAGGAAGACAGATCTTAGGGGGCAAGATATGAGGGACATGGCATGAACACTTCAGAAAACAACCAAAAAAAGAAAAAAATCTTTCCCAAAGTCAAAGCCATCAAAAGGCATGGCCTGCCATCAAGTGCAGGGACATGCACCAAAGATTCCTCTATTGGTCCCCATTGAAATCGCAAGATTCCTTTTCCCTTCCCGAAAGGAAATGAAATTTCCTTTCGGGAAGGGAAAAGGAATCTTGCGGATCCCAAAAGAAAGGCTTACAAACACTCTGGAAAGGAGATAGGTTCAAATGAAATTTATTTTAAAAAAAGCAGAAAATCGGGACTTATCGTCTCTCCAAAAAATAGGCTGTGAGTAAATCAGCTGCATTGCAAAGGACCAAAAGGTGCCAAAACTAAGCTCACAGATGTTGCAAAAGCTGGGGAAAAAGTCAAGGAGGAAGACACAACATAGGGGGCAAGATATGAGGGACATGGCATGAATACTTAAAACAAAAAAGAAATAAAAAAGAAAAAATCTTTCCCAAAATCAAAGCCATCAAAATGCAGGCAGGCCATACGCCACCAAGGGCAGGCACATGCAGCAAAGCTTGCCAAAATTGATCCCCACTGAAGGCCAAAACAGAAAAGAAGGACCTACAAACACGCTGGAAAGGAGTCAACATCAAAGGAATTGCAATTGGAGGAGAAAAAAAGAAAATTTGGGAAATTTAGTGACTCTAAGAAAATGTCCTGGCAGTATATCATGTGCAGTGCAAAGGACCAAAGATGCCAAAACTAAGCTCACAGATGTTGCAAAAGCAGGGGAAAAAGTCAAGGAGGAAGACACAACTTAGGGGGCAAGATGTGAGGGACATGGCATGAATACTTAAAACAAAAAAGAAAAAAAAAAGAAAAAATTTTTCCCAAAGTCAAAGCCATCAAAATGCAGGCAGGCCATACGCCACCAAGGGCAGGCACATGCAGCAAGCTTGCCAAAATTGATCCCCACTGAAGGCCAAAACAGAAAAGAAGGACCTACAAACACGCTGGAAAGGAGTCAACATCAAAGGAATTGCAATTGGAGGAGAAAAAAAGAAAATTTGGGAAATTAAATGTCTATTAGAAAATGGCCTGGGTTTAAATCAGGTGCAGTGCAAAGGACCAAAAGGTGCCAAAACTAAGCTCACAGATGTTGCAAATGCAGGGGAAAAACTCAAGGAGGAAGACACAACTTAGGGGGCAAGATATGAGGGACATGGCATGAACACTTAAAATAATAAAAAAAAAAAAAAGAAAAAAATCTTTCCCAAAGTCAAAGCCATCAAAATGCAGGCAGGCCATACGCCACCAAGGGCAGGCAAATGCAGCAAAGCTTGCCAAAATTGATCCCCACTGAAGGCCAAAACAGAAAAGAAGGACCTACAAACACGCTGGAATGGAGACATCATCAAAGGAATTGCAATTGCAGGAGAAAAATGAAAATTTGGGAAATTTAGTGACTCTAAGAAAATGGCCCGTGGTTTTACCAGGTGCAGTGCAAAGGACCAAAAGGTGCCAAAACTAAGCTCACAGATGTTGCAAAAGCAGGGGAAAAAGTCAAGGAGGAAGACACAACTTAGGGGGCAAGATGTGAGGGACATGGCATGAATGCTTACAATGATAAAAAAAAAAATAGAAAAAATCTTTCCCAAAGTCAAAGCCATCAAAATGCAGGCAGGCCATACGCCAACGAGGGCAGGCACATGCAGCAAAGCTTGCCAAAATTGATCCCCACTGAAGGCCAAAACAGAAAAGAAGGACCTACAAACACGCTGGAAAGGAGTCAACATCAAAGGAATTGCAATTGGAGGAGAAAAAAAGAAAATTTGGGAAATTTAGTGACTCTAAGAAAATGGCCTGGCAGTATATCATGTGCAGTGCAAAGGACCAAAGATGCCAAAACTAAGCTCACAGATGTTGCAAAAGCAGGGGAAAAAGTAGAGGGGGAAGACAGAACTTAGGGGGCAAGATATGAGGGACATGGCATGAACACTTCAGAAAACAACCAAAAAAAGAAAAAAATCTTTCCCAAAGTCAAAGCCATCAAAAGGCATGGCCTGCCATTAAGTGCAGGGACATGCACCAAAGATTCCCCTATTGGTCCCCACTGAAATCGCAAGACTCCTTTTCCCTTCCGGAAAGGAAATGAAATTTCCTTTCGGGAAGGGAAAAGGAATCTTGCGAATCCCAAAAGAAAGGCTTACAAACACTCTGGAAAGGAGATAGGATCAAATGAAATGCAATTGAAAAAAGCAGAAAATCGGGAATTTAAGTCTCTTAAAAAATAGGCTGTGAGGAAATCAGCTGCATTGCAAAGGACCAAAAGGTGCAAAAACTTAGGTCACAGATGTTGCAAAAGCAGGGGAAAAAGTCTAGGAGATAGACACAACTTAGGTGGCAAGATGTGAGGGACATGGCATGCATACTTAAAAAAAAAAAGATAAAAAAAAAGAAAAAATCTTTCCCAAACTCAAAGCCATCAAAATGCAGGCAGGACATACGCCACCAAGGGCAGGCAAATGCAGCAAAGCTTGCCAAAATTGATCCCCACTGAAGGCCAAAACAGAAAAGAAGGACCTACAAACACGCTGGAATGGAGACAACATCAAAGGAATTTCAATTGGAGGAGAAAAAAAGAAAATTTGGGAAATTTAGTGACTCTAAGAAAATGGCCTGGAAGTATATCATGTGCAGTGCAAAGGACCAAAGATGCCAAAACTAAGCTCACAGATGTTGCAAAAGCAGGGGAAAAAGTCAAGGAGGAAGACACAACTTAGGGGGCAAGATATGAGGGACATGGCATGAATACTTAAAACAAAAAAGAAAAAAAAAAGAAAAAATCTTTCCCAAAGTCAAAGCCATCAAAATGCAGGCAGGCCATACGCCACCAAGGGCAGGCACATGCAGCAAAGCTTGCCAAAATTGATCCCCACTGAAGGCCAAAACAGAAAAGAAGGACCTACAAACACGCTGGAAAGGAGTCAACATCAAAGGAATTGCAATTGGAGGAGAAAAAAAGAAAATTTTGGAAATTTAGTGACTCTAAGAAAATGGCCCGACAGTATATCATGTGCAGTGCAAAGGACCAAAGATGCCAAAACTAAGCTCACAGATGTTGCAAAAGCAGGGGAAAAAGTCAAGGAGGAAGACAGAACTTAGGGGGCAAGATATGAGGGACATGGCATGAATACTTAAAACAAAAAAGAAAAAAAAAAGAAAAAATCTATCCCAAAGTCAAAGCCATCAAAATGCAGGCAGGCCATACGCCACCAAGGGCAGGCACATGCAGCAAAGCTTGCCAAAATTGATCCCCACTGAAGGCCAACACAGAAAAAAGGACCTTCCATCACGCTGGAAAGGAGTCAACAATAAAGGATTTGCAATTGGAGGAGAAAAATGAAAATTTGGGAAATTTAGTGACTCTAAGAAAATGGCCTGGCAGTATATCATGTGCAGTGCAAAGGACCAAAAGGTGCCAAAACTAAGCTCACAGATGTTGCAAAAGCAGGGGAAAAAGTCAAGGAGGAAGACAGAACTTAGGGGGCAAGATATGAGGGACATGGCATGAACACTTCAGAAAACAACCAAAAAAAGAAAAAATCTTTCCCAAAGTCAAAGCCATCAAAAGGCATGGCCTGCCATCAAGTGCAGGGACATGCACCACAGATTCCTCTATTGGTCCCCATTGAAATCGCAAGATTCCTTTTCCCTTCCCGAAAGGAAATGAAATTTCCTTTCGGGAAGGGAAAAGGAATCTTGCGAATCCCAAAAGAAAGGCTTACAAACACTCTGGAAAGGAGATAGGTTCAAATGAAATGCAATTGAAAAAAGCAGAAAATCGGGACTTATCGTCTCTTCAAAAAATAGGCTGTGAGGAAATCAGCTGCATTGCAAAGGACCAAAAGGTGCCAAAACTAAGGTCACAGATGTTGTAAAATCAGGGGAAAAAGTCAAGGAGGAAGACACAACTTAGGGGGCAAGATATGAAGGACATGGCATGAATACTTAAAACAAAAAAAAAAAAAAAAGAAAAAATCCATCCCAAAGTCAAAGCCATCAAAATGCAGGCACGCCATAGGCCACCAAGGGCAGGCACATGCAGCAAAGCTTGCCAACATTGATCCCCACTGAAGGCCAAAACAGAAAAGAAGGACCTACAAACACGCTGGAAAGGAGTCAACATCAAAGGAATTGCAATTGGAGGAGAAAAAAAGAAAATTTGGGAAATTTAGTGATTCTAAGAAAATGGCCTGGGTTTATATCAGGTGCAGTGCAAAGGACCAAAAGGTGCCAAAACTAAGCTCACAGATGTTGCAAAAGCAGGGAAAAAAGTCAAGGAGGAAGACACAACTTAGGGGGCAAGATATGAGGGACATGGCATGAATACTTAAAATAATAAAAAAAAAAAAAAGAAAAAATCGTTCCCAAAGTCAAAGCCATCAAAATGCAGGCAGGCAATACGCCACCAAGGGCAGGCACATGCAGCAAAGCTTGCCAAAATTGATCCCCACTGAAGGCCAAAACAGAAAAGAAGGACCTACAAACACGCCAGAAAGGTGTCAACATCAAAGGAATTGCAATTGGAGGAGAAAAAAACAAAATTTGGGAAATTTAGTGACTCTTAGAAAATGGCCTGGGGTTTATATCAGGTGCAGTGCAAAGGACCAACAGATGCCAAATCTAAGCTCACAGATATTGCAAAAGCAGGGGAAAAAGTCAAGGAGGAAGACACAACTACGGGGGAAGATATGAGGGACATGGCATGAATAATTAAAATAACGAAAAATAAAAGGAAAAAATCTTTCCCAAAGTCAAAGCCATCAAAATGCAGGCAGGCCATACGCCACCGAGGGCAGGCACATGCAGCAAAGCTTGCCAAAATTGATCCCCACTGAAGGCCAAAACAGAAAAGAAGGACCTACAAACACGCTGGAAAGGAATCAACATCAAAGGAATTGCAATTGGAGGAGAAAAAAAGAAAATTTGGGAATATTAATGACTCTAAGAAAATGGCCTGGGTTTATATCATGTGCAGTGCAAAGGACCAAAAGATGCCAAAACTAAGCTCACAGATGTTGCAAAAGCAGGGGAAAAAGTCAAGGAGGAAGACAGATCTTAGGGGGCAAGATATGAGGGACATGGCATGAACACTTCAGAAAACAACCAAAAAAAGAAAAAAATCTTTCCCAAAGTCAAAGCCATCAAAAGGCATGGCCTGCCATCAAGTGCAGGGACATGCACCAAAGATTCCTCTATTGGTCCCCATTGAAATCGCAAGATTCCTTTTCCCTTCCCGAAAGGAAATGAAATTTCCTTTCGGGAAGGGAAAAGGAATCTTGCGAATCCCAAAAGAAAGGCTTACAAACACTCTGGAAAGGAGATAGGTTCAAATGAAATTTATTTTAAAAAAAGCAGAAAATCGGGACTTATCGTCTCTCCAAAAAATAGGCTGTGAGTAAATCAGCTGCATTGCAAAGGACCAAAAGGTGCCAAAACTAAGCTCACAGATGTTGCAAAAGCTGGGGAAAAAGTCAAGGAGGAAGACACAACTTAGGGGGCAAGATATGAGGGACATGGCATGAATACTTAAAACAAAAAAGAAAAAAAAAAGAAAAAATCTTTCCCAAAGTCAAAGCCATCAAAATGCAGGCAGGCCATACGCCACCAAGGGCAGGCACATGCAGCAAAGCTTGCCAAAATTGATCCCCACTGAAGGCCAACACAGAAAAAAGGACCTTCCATCACGCTGGAAAGGAGTCAACAATAAAGGATTTGCAATTGGAGGAGAAAAATGAAAATTTGGGAAATTTAGTGACTCTAAGAAAATGGCCTGGCAGTATATCATGTGCAGTGCAAAGGACCAAAAGGTGCCAAAACTAAGCTCACAGATGTTGCAAAAGCAGGGGAAAAAGTCAAGGAGGAAGACACAACTTAGGGGGCAAGATATGAGGGACATGGCATGAACACTTCAGAAAACAACCAAAAAAAGAAAAAATCTTTCCCAAAGTCAAAGCCATCAAAAGGCATGGCCTGCCATCAAGTGCAGGGACATGCACCAAAGATTCCTCTATTGGTCCCCATTGAAATCGCAAGATTCCTTTTCCCTTCCCAAAAGGAAATGAAATTTCCTTTCGGGAAGGGAAAAGGAATCTTGCGAATCCCAAAAGAAAGGCTTACAAACACTCTGGAAAGGAGATAGGTTCAAATGAAATGCAATTGAAAAAAGCAGAAAATCGGGACTTATCGTCTCTTCAAAAAATAGGCTGTGAGGAAATCAGCTGCATTGCAAAGGACCAAAAGGTGCCAAAACTAAGGTCACAGATGTTGTAAAATCAGGGGAAAAAGTCAAGGAGGAAGACACAACTTAGAAGCAAGATATGAAGGACATGGCATGAATACTTAAAACAAAAAAAAAAAAAAAAAGAAAAAATCCATCCCAAAGTCAAAGCCATCAAAATGCAGGCACGCCATAGGCCACCAAGGGCAGGCACATGCAGCAAAGCTTGCCAACATTGATCCCCACTGAAGGCCAAAACAGAAAAGAAGGACCTACAAACACGCTGGAAAGGAGTCAACATCAAAGGAATTGCAATTGGAGGAGAAAAAAAGAAAATTTGGGAAATTTAGTGACTCTAAGAAAATGGCCTGGGTTTATATCAGGTGCAGTGCAAAGGACCAAAAGGTGCCAAAACTAAGCTCACAGATGTTGCAAAAGCAGGGAAAAAAGTCAAGGAGGAAGACACAACTTAGGGGGCAAGATATGAGGGACATGGCATGAATACTTAAAATAATAAAAAAAAAAAAAAGAAAAAATCGTTCCCAAAGTCAAAGCCATCAAAATGCAGGCAGGCCATACGCCACCGAGGGCAGGCACATGCAGCAAAGCTTGCCAAAATTGATCCCCACTGAAGGCCAAAACAGAAAAGAAGGACCTACAAACACGCTGGAAAGGAGTAAACATCAAAGGAATTGCAATTGGAGGAGAAAAAAAGAAAATTTGGGAATATTAATGACTCTAAGAAAATGGCCTGGGTTTATATCATGTGCAGTGCAAAGGACCAAAAGATGCCAAAACTAAGCTCACAGATGTTGCAAAAGCAGGGGAAAAAGTCAAGGAGGAAGACAGATCTTAGGGGGCAAGATATGAGGGACATGGCATGAACACTTCAGAAAACAACCAAAAAAAGAAAAAAATCTTTCCCAAAGTCAAAGCCATCAAAAGGCATGGCCTGCCATCAAGTGCAGGGACATGCACCAAAGATTCCTCTATTGGTCCCCATTGAAATCGCAAGATTCCTTTTCCCTTCCCGAAAGGAAATGAAATTTCCTTTCGGGAAGGGAAAAGGAATCTTGCGAATCCCAAAAGAAAGGCTTACAAACACTCTGGAAAGGAGATAGGTTCAAATGAAATTTATTTTAAAAAAAGCAGAAAATCGGGACTTATCGTCTCTCCAAAAAATAGGCTGTGATTAAATCAGCTGCATTGCAAAGGACCAAAAGGTGCCAAAACTAAGCTCACAGATGTTGCAAAAGCTGGGGAAAAAGTCAAGGAGGAAGACACAACATAGGGGGCAAGATATGAGGGACATGGCATGAATACTTAAAACAAAAAAGAAAAAAAAAAGAAAAAATCTTTCCCAAAATCAAAGCCATCAAAATGCAGGCACGCCATAGGCCACCAAGGGCAGGCACATGCAGCAAAGCTTGCCAACATTGATCCCCACTGAAGGCCAAAACAGAAAAGAAGGACCTACAAACACGCTGGAAAGGAGTCAACATCAAAGGAATTGCAATTGGAGGAGAAAAAAAGAAAATTTGGGAAATTTAGTGACTCTAAGAAAATGGCCTGGGTTTATATCAGGTGCAGTGCAAAGGACCAAAAGGTGCCAAAACTAAGCTCACAGATGTTGCAAAAGCAGGGAAAAAAGTCAAGGAGGAAGACACAACTTAGGGGGCAAGATATGAGGGTCATGGCATGAATACTTAAAATAATAAAAAAAAAAAAAAGAAAAAATCGTTCCCAAAGTCAAAGCCATCAAAATGCAGGCAGGCCATACGCCACCGAGGGCAGGCACATGCAGCAAAGCTTGCCAAAATTGATCCCCACTGAAGGCCAAAACAGAAAAGAAGGACCTACAAACACGCTGGAAAGGAATCAACATCAAAGGAATTGCAATTGGAGGAGAAAAAGAAAATTTGGGAATATTAATGACTCTAAGAAAATGGCCTGGGTTTATATCATGTGCAGTGCAAAGGACCAAAAGATGCCAAAACTAAGCTCACAGATGTTGCAAAAGCAGGGGAAAAAGTCAAGGAGGAAGACAGAACTTAGGGGGCAAGATATGAGGGACATGGCATGAACACTTCAGAAAACAACCAAAATAGAAAAAAATCTTTCCCAAAGTCAAAGCCATCAAAAGGCATGGCCTGCCATCAAGTGCAGGGACATGCACCAAAGATTCCTCTATTGGTCCCCATTGAAATCGCAAGATTCCTTTTCCCTTCCCGAAAGGAAATGAAATTTCCTTTCGGGAAGGGAAAAGGAATCTTGCGAATCCCAAAAGAAAGGCTTACAAACACTCTGGAAAGGAGATAGGTTCAAATGAAATGCAATTGAAAAAAGCAGAAAATCGGGACTTATCGTCTCTTCAAAAAATAGGCTGTGAGGAAATCAGCTGCATTGCAAAGGACCAAAAGGTGCAAAAACTAAGGTCACAGATGTTGCAAAAGCAGGGGAAAAAGTCTAGGAGATAGACACAACTTAGGTGGCAAGATGTGAGGGACATGGCATGAATACTTAAAAAAAAAAAAGAAAAAAAAAAAGAAAAAATCTTTCCCAAACTCAAAGCCATCAAAATGCAGGCAGGACATACGCCACCAAGGGCAGGCAAATGCAGCAAAGCTTGCCAAAATTGATCCCCACTGAAGGCCAAAACAGAAAAGAAGGACCTACAAACACGCTGGAATGGAGACAACATCAAAGGAATTTCAATTGGAGGAGAAAAAAAGAAAATTTGGGAAATTTAGTGACTCTAAGAAAACGGCCTGGAAGTATATCATGTGCAGTGCAAAGGACCAAAGATGCCAAAACTAAGCTCACAGATGTTGCAAAAGCAGGGGAAAAAGTCAAGGAGGAAGACACAACTTAGGGGGCAAGATATGAGGGACATGGCATAAATACTTAAAACAAAAAAGAAAAAAAAAAGAAAAAATCTTTCCCAAAGTCAAAGCCATCAAAATGCAGGCAGGCCATACGCCACCAAGGGCAGGCACATGCAGCAAAGCTTGCCAAAATTGATCCCCACTGAAGACCAAAACAGAAAAGAAGGACCTACAAACACGCTGGAAAGGAGTCAACATCAAAGGAATTGCAATTGGAGGAGAAAAAAAGAATTTTTGGGAAATTTAGTGACTCTAAGAAAATGGCCCGACAGTATATCATGTGCAGTGCAAAGGACCAAAGATGCCAAAACTAAGCTCACAGATGTTGCAAAAGCAGGGGAAAAAGTCAAGGAGGAAGACACAACTTAGGGGGCAAGATATGAGGGACATGGCATGAATACTTAAAACAAAAAAGAAAAAAAAAAGAAAAAATCTTTCCCAAAGTCAAAGCCATCAAAATGCAGGCAGGCCATACGCCAGCAAGGGCAGGCACATGCAGCAAAGCTTGCCAAAATTGATCCCCACTGAAGGCCAACACAGAAAAAAGGACCTTCCATCACGCTGGAAAGGAGTCAACAATAAAGGATTTGCAATTGGAGGAGAAAAATGAAAATTTGGGAAATTTAGTGACTCTAAGAAAATGGCCTGGCAGTATATCATGTGCAGTGCAAAGGACCAAAAGGTGCCAAAACTAAGCTCACAGATGTTGCAAAAGCAGGGGAAAAAGTCAAGGAGGAAGACAGAACTTAGGGGGCAAGATATGAGGGACATGGCATGAACACTTCAGAAAACAACCAAAAAAAGAAAAAAATCTTTCCCAAAGTCAAAGCCATCAAAAGGCATGGCCTGCCATCAAGTGCAGGGACATGCACCAAAGATTCCTCTATTGGTCCCCATTGAAATCGCAAGATTCCTTTTCCCTTCCCGAAAGGAAATGAAATTTCCTTTCGGGAAGGGAAAAGGAATCTTGCGAATCCCAAAAGAAAGGCTTACAAACACTCTGGAAAGGAGATAGGTTCAAATGAAATGCAATTGAAAAAAGCAGAAAATCGGGACTTATCGTCTCTTCAAAAAATAGGCTGTGAGGAAATCATCTGCATTGCAAAGGACCAAAAGGTGCCAAAACTAAGCTCACAGATGTTGCAAAAGCAGGGGAAAAAGTCAAGGAGGAAGACAAAACTTAGGGGGCAAGATGTGAGGGACATGGCATGAATGCTTACATTAATAAAAAAAAAAATAGAAAAAATCTTTCCCAAAGTCAAAGCCATCAAAATGCAGGCAGGCCATACGCCACCGAGGGCAGGCACATGCAGCAAAACTTGCCAAAATTGATCCCTCTGAAGGCCAAAACAGAAAAGAAGGACCTACAAACACGCTGGAATGGAGACAACATCAAAGGAATTGCAATTGGAGGAGAAAAAAAGAAAATTTGGGAAATTTAGTGACTCTAAGAAAATGGCCTGGCAGTATATCATGTGCAGTGCAAAGGACCAAAGATGCCAAAACTAAGCTCACAAATGTTGCAAAAGCAGGGGAAAAAGTCAAGGAGGAAGACAGAACTTAGGGGGCAAGATATGAGGGACATGGCATGAACACTTCAGAAAACAACCAAAAAAAGAAAAAAATCTTTCCCAAAGTCAAAGCCATCAAAAGGCATGGCCTGCCATCAAGTGCAGGGACATGCACCAAAGATTCCTCTATTGGTCCCCATTGAAATCGCAAGATTCCTTTTCACTTCCCGAAAGGAAATGAAATTTCCTTTCGGGAAGGGAAAAGGAATCTTGCGAATCCCAAAAGAAAGGTTTACAAACACTCTGGAAAGGAGATAGGATCAAATGAAATGCAATTGAAAAAAGCAGAAAAGCGGGAATTTTAGTCTCTTAAAAAATAGGCTGTGAGGAAATCAGCTGCATTGCAAAGGACCAAAAGGTGCCAAAACTAAGCTCACAGATGTTGCAAAAGCAGGGGAAAAAGTCAAGGAGGAAGACACAACTTAGGGGGCAAGATGTGAGGGACATGGCATGAATACTTAAAATATAAAAGAAAAAAAAAAGAAAAAATCTTTCCCAAAGTCAAAGCCATCAAAATGCAGGCAGGCCATACGCCACCAAGGGCAGGCACATGCAGCAAAGTTTGCCAAAATTGCTCCCCACTGAAGGCCAAAACAGAAAAGAAGGACCTACAAACACGATGGAAAGGAGTCAACATCAAAGGAATTGCAATAGGAAGAGAAAAATAAAATTTGGGAAATTTAGTGACTCTAAGAAAATGGCCTGGCAGTATATCATGTGCAGTGCAAAGGACCAAAAGATGCCAAAACTAAGCTCACAGATGTTGCAAAAGCAGGGGAAAAAGTCAAGGAGGAAGACAGAACTTAGGGGTCAAGTTGTGAGGGACATGGCATGAATACATAAAACAAAAAAGAAATAAAAAAGAAAAAATCTTTCCCAAAGTCAAAGCCATCAAAATGCAGGCAGGCCATACGCCAGCAAGGGCAGGCACATGCAGCAAAGCTTGCCAAAATTGATCCCCACTGAAGGCCAAAACAGAAAAGAAGGACCTACAAACACGCTGGAAAGGAGTCAACATCAAAGGAATTGCAATTGGAGGAGAAAAAAGAAAATTTGGGAAATTTAGTGACTCTAAGAAAATGGCCTGGCAGTATATCATGTGCAGTGCAAAGGACCAAAGATGCCAAAACTAAGCTCACAGATGTTGCAAAAGCAGGGGAAAAAGTCCAGGAGGAAGACACATCTTAGGGGGCAAGATGTGAGGGACATGGCATGAATACTTAAAACAAAAAAGAAAAAAAAAAGAAAAAATCTTTCCCAAAGTCAAAGCCATCAAAATGCAGGCAGGCCATACGCCACCAAGGGCAGGCACATGCAGCAAAGTTTGCCAAAACTGATCCCCACTGAAGGCCAAAACAGAAAAGAAGGACCTACAAACACGCTGGAAAGGAGTCAACATCAAAGGTATTGCAATTGGAGGAGAAAAAAAGAAAATTTGGGAAATTTAATGTCTCTAAGTAAATGGCCTGGGTTTATATCAGGTGCAGAGAAAATGACCAAAAGATGCCAAAACTAAGCTCACAGATGTTGCAAAAGCAGGGGAAAAAGTCAAGGAGGAAGACACAACTTAGGGGGCAAGATGTGAGGGACATGGCATGAACACTTAAAATAATAAAAAAATAAAGAAGAAAAAATCTTTCCCAAAGTCAAAGCCATCAAAATGCAGGCTGGCCATACGCCACCAAGGGCAGGCACATGCAGCAAAGCTTGCCAAAATTGATCCCCACTGAAGGCCAAAACAGAAAAGAAGGACCTACAAACACGCTGGAAAGGAGTCAATATCAAAGGAATTGCAATTGGAGGAGAAAAAAAGAAAATTTGGGAAATTTAGTGACTCTAAGAAAATGGCCTGGCAGTATATCATGTGCAGTGCAAAGGACCAAAAGGTGCCAAAACTAAGCTCACAGATGTTGCAAAAGCAGGGGAAAAAGTCAAGGAGGAAGACAGAACTTAGGGGGCAAGATATGAGGGACATGGCATGAACACTTCAGAAAACAACCAAAAAAAGAAAAAATCTTTCCCAAAGTCAAAGCCATCAAAAGGCATGGCCTGCCATCAAGTGCAGGGACATGCACCAAAGATTCCTCTATTGGTCCCCATTGAAATCGCAAGATTCCTTTTCCCTTCCCGAAAGGAAATGAAATTTCCTTTCGGGAAGGGAAAAGGAATCTTGCGAATCCCAAAAGAAAGGCTTACAAACACTCTGGAAAGGAGATAGGTTAAAATGAAATGCAATTGAAAAAAGCAGAAAATCGGGACTTATCGTCTCTTCAAAAAATAGGCTGTGAGGAAATCAGCTGCATTGCAAAGGACCAAAAGGTGCCAAAACTAAGGTCACAGATGTTGTAAAATCAGGGGAAAAAGTCAAGGAGGAAGACACAACTTAGAAGCAAGATATGAAGGACATGGCATGAATACTTAAAACAAAAAAAAAAAAAAAAAGAAAAAATCCATCCCAAAGTCAAAGCCATCAAAATGCAGGCACGCCATAGGCCACCAAGGGCAGGCACATGCAGCAAAGCTTGCCAACATTGATCCCCACTGAAGGCCAAAACAGAAAAGAAGGACCTACAAACACGCTGGAAAGGAGTCAACATCAAAGGAATTGCAATTGGAGGAGAAAAAAAGAAAATTTGGGAAATTTAGTGACTCTAAGAAAATGGCCTGGGTTTATATCAGGTGCAGTGCAAAGGACCAAAAGGTGCCAAAACTAAGCTCACAGATGTTGCAAAAGCAGGGAAAAAAGTCAAGGAGGAAGACACAACTTAGGGGGCAAGATATGAGGGACATGGCATGAATACTTAAAATAAGAAAAAAAAAAAAAAGAAAAAATCGTTCCCAAAGTCAAAGCCATCAAAATGCAGGCAGGCCATACGCCACCGAGGGCAGGCACATGCAGCAAAGCTTGCCAAAATTGATCCCCACTGAAGGCCAAAACAGAAAAGAAGGACCTACAAACACGCTGGAAAGGAATCAACATCAAAGGAATTGCAATTGGAGGAGAAAAAAAGAAAATTTGGGAATATTAATGACTCTAAGAAAATGGCCTGGGTTTATATCATGTGCAGTGCAAAGGACCAAAAGATGCCAAAACTAAGCTCACAGATGTTGCAAAAGCAGGGGAAAAAGTCAAGGAGGAAGACAGATCTTAGGGGGCAAGATATGAGGGACATGGCATGAACACTTCAGAAAACAACCAAAAAAAGAAAAAAAATCTTTCCCAAAGTCAAAGCCATCAAAAGGCATGGCCTGCCATCAAGTGCAGGGACATGCACCAAAGATTCCTCTATTGGTCCCCATTGAAATCGCAAGATTCCTTTTCCCTTCCCGAAAGGACATGAAATTTCCTTTCGGGAAGGGAAAAGGAATCTTGCGAATCCCAAAAGAAAGGCTTACAAACACTCTGGAAAGGAGATAGGTTCAAATGAAATTTATTTTAAAAAAAGCAGAAAATCGGGACTTATCGTCTCTCCAAAAAATAGGCTGTGAGTAAATCAGCTGCATTGCAAAGGACCAAAAGGTGCCAAAACTAAGCTCACAGATGTTGCAAAAGCTGGGGAAAAAGTCAAGGAGGAAGACACAACATAGGGAGCAAGATATGAGGGACATGGCATGAATACTTAAAACAAAAAAGAAAAAAAAAAGAAAAAATCTTTCCCAAAATCAAAGCCATCAAAATGCATGCACGCCATAGGCCACCAAGGGCAGGCACATGCAGCAAAGCTTGCCAACATTGATCCCCACTGAAGGCCAAAACAGAAAAGAAGGACCTACAAACACGCTGGAAAGGAGTCAACATCAAAGGAATTGCAATTGGAGGAGAAAAAAAGAAAATTTGGGAAATTTAGTGACTCTAAGAAAATGGCCTGGGTTTATATCAGGTGCAGTGCAAAGGACCAAAAGGTGCCAAAACTAAGCTCACAGATGTTGCAAAAGCAGGGAAAAAAGTCAAGGAGGAAGACACAACTTAGGGGGCAAGATATGAGGGACATGGCATGAATACTTAAAATAATAAAAAAAAAAAAAAAGAAAAAATCGTTCCCAAAGTCAAAGCCATCAAAATGCAGGCAGGCCATACGCCACCGAGGGCAGGCACATGCAGCAAAGCTTGCCAAAATTGATCCCCACTGAAGGCCAAAACAGAAAAGAAGGACCTACAAACACGCTGGAAAGGAATCAACATCAAAGGAATTGCAATTGGAGGAGAAAAAAAGAAAATTTGGGAAATTAAATGTCTATTAGAAAATGGCCTGGGTTTAAATCAGGTGCAGTGCAAAGGACCAAAAGATGCCAAAACTAAGCTCACAGATGTTGCAAAAGCAGGGGAAAAAGTCAAGGAGGAAGACACAACTTAGGGGGCAAGATATGAGGGACATGGCATGAATACTTAAAACAAAAAAGAAAAAAAAAAGAAAAAATCTTTCCCAAAGTCAAAGCCATCAAAATGCAGGCAGGCCATACGCCACCAAGGGCAGGCACATGCAGCAAAGCTTGCCAAAATTGATCCCCACTGAAGGCCAACACAGAAAAAAGGACCTTCCATCACGCTGGAAAGGAGTCAACAATAAAGGATTTGCAATTGGAGGAGAAAAATGAAAATTTGGGAAATTTAGTGACTCTAAGAAAATGGCCTGGCAGTATATCATGTGCAGTGCAAAGGACCAAAAGGTGCCAAAACTAAGCTCACAGATGTTGCAAAAGCTGGGGAAAAAGTCAAGGAGGAAGACACAACATAGGGGGCAAGATATGAGGGACATGGCATGAACACTTCAGAAAACAACCAAAAAAAGAAAAAAATCTTTCCCAAAGTCAAAGCCATCAAAAGGCATGGCCTGCCATCAAGTGCAGGGACATGCACCAAAGATTCCTCTATTGGTCCCCATTGAAATCGCAAGATTCCTTTTCCCTTCCCGAAAGGAAATGAAATTTCCTTTCGGGAAGGGAAAAGGAATCTTGCGAATCCCAAAAGAAAGGCTTACAAACACTCTGGAAAGGAGATAGGTTCAAATGAAATGCAATTGAAAAAAGCAGAAAATCGGGACTTATCGTCTCTTCAAAAAATAGGCTGTGAGGAAATCATCTGCATTGCAAAGGACCAAAAGGTGCCAAAACTAAGCTCACAGATGTTGCAAAAGCAGGGGAAAAAGTCAAGGAGGAAGACACAACTTAGGGGGCAAGATGTGAGGGACATGGCATGAATGCTTACATTAATAAAAAAAAAAATAGAAAAAATCTTTCCCAAAGTCAAAGCCATCAAAATGCAGGCAGGCCATACGCCACCGAGGGCAGGCACATGCAGCAAAACTTGCCAAAATTGATCCCTCTGAAGGCCAAAACAGAAAAGAAGGACCTACAAACACGCTGGAATGGAGACAACATCAAAGGAATTGCAATTGGAGGAGAAAAAAAGAAAATTTGGGAAATTTAGTGACTCTAAGAAAATGGCCTGGCAGTATATCATGTGCAGGGCAAAGGACCAAAGATGCCAAAACTAAGCTCACAAATGTTGCAAAAGCAGGGGAAAAAGTCAAGGAGGAAGACAGAACTTAGGGGGCAAGATATGAGGGACATGGCATGAACACTTCAGAAAACAACCAAAAAAAGAAAAAAATCTTTCCCAAAGTCAAAGCCATCAAAAAGGCATGGCCTGCCATCAAGTGCAGGGACATGCACCAAAGATTCCTCTATTGGTCCCCATTGAAATCGCAAGATTCCTTTTCACTTCCCGAAAGGAAATGAAATTTCCTTTCGGGAAGGGAAAAGGAATCTTGCGAATCCCAAAAGAAAGGTTTACAAACACTCTGGAAAGGAGATAGGATCAAATGAAATGCAATTGAAAAAAGCAGAAAAGCGGGAATTTTAGTCTCTTAAAAAATAGGCTGTGAGGAAATCAGCTGCATTGCAAAGGACCAAAAGGTGCCAAAACTAAGCTCACAGATGTTGCAAAAGCAGGGGAAAAAGTCAAGGAGGAAGACACAACTTAGGGGGCAAGATGTGAGGGACATGGCATGAATACTTAAAATATAAAAGAAAAAAAAAAGAAAAAATCTTTCCCAAAGTCAAAGCCATCAAAATGCAGGCAGGCCATACGCCACCAAGGGCAGGCACATGCAGCAAAGTTTGCCAAAATTGCTCCCCACTGAAGGCCAAAACAGAAAAGAAGGACCTACAAACACGATGGAAAGGAGTCAACATCAAAGGAATTGCAATAGGAAGAGAAAAATAAAATTTGGGAAATTTAGTGACTCTAAGAAAATGGCCTGGCAGTATATCATGTGCAGTGCAAAGGACCAAAAGATGCCAAAACTAAGCTCACAGATGTTGCAAAAGCAGGGGAAAAAGTCAAGGAGGAAGACAGAACTTAGGGGTCAAGATGTGAGGGACATGGCATGAATACATAAAACAAAAAAGAAATAAAAAAGAAAAAATCTTTCCCAAAGTCAAAGCCATCAAAATGCAGGCAGGCCATACGCCAGCAAGGGCAGGCACATGCAGCAAAGCTTGCCAAAATTGATCCCCACTGAAGGCCAAAACAGAAAAGAAGGACCCACAAACACGCTGGAAAGGAGTCAACATCAAAGGAATTGCAATTGGAGGAGAAAAAAGAAAATTTGGGAAATTTAGTGACTCTAAGAAAATGGCCTGGCAGTATATCATGTGCAGTGCAAAGGACCAAAGATGCCAAAACTAAGCTCACAGATGTTGCAAAAGCAGGGGAAAAAGTCCAGGAGGAAGACACAACTTAGGGGGCAAGATGTGAGGGACATGGCATGAATACTTAAAACAAAAAAGAAAAAAAAAAGAAAAAATCTTTCCCAAAGTCAAAGCCATCAAAATGCAGGCAGGCCATACGCCACCAAGGGCAGGCACATGCAGCAAAGTTTGCCAAAACTGATCCCCACTGAAGGCCAAAACAGAAAAGAAGGACCTACAAACACGCTGGAAAGGAGTCAACATCAAAGGTATTGCAATTGGAGGAGAAAAAAAGAAAATTTGGGAAATTTAATGTCTCTAAGTAAATGGCCTGGGTTTATATCAGGTGCAGAGAAAATGACCAAAAGATGCCAAAACTAAGCTCACAGATGTTGCAAAAGCAGGGGAAAAAGTCAAGGAGGAAGACACAACTTAGGGGGCAAGATGTGAGGGACATGGCATGAACACTTAAAATAATAAAAAAATAAAGAAGAAAAAATCTTTCCCAAAGTCAAAGCCATCAAAATGCAGGCTGGCCATACGCCACCAAGGGCAGGCACATGCAGCAAAGCTTGCCAAAATTGATCCCCACTGAAGGCCAAAACAGAAAAGAAGGACCTACAAACACGCTGGAAAGGAGTCAATATCAAAGGAATTGCAATTGGAGGAGAAAAAAAGAAAATTTGGGAAATTTAGTGACTCTAAGAAAATGGCCTGGCAGTATATCATGTGCAGTGCAAAGGACCAAAAGGTGCCAAAACTAAGCTCACAGATGTTGCAAAAGCAGGGGAAAAAGTCAAGGAGGAAGACAGAACTTAGGGGGCAAGATATGAGGGACATGGCATGAACACTTCAGAAAACAACCAAAAAAAGAAAAAATCTTTCCCAAAGTCAAAGCCATCAAAAGGCATGGCCTGCCATCAAGTGCAGGGACATGCACCAAAGATTCCTCTATTGGTCCCCATTGAAATCGCAAGATTCCTTTTCCCTTCCCGAAAGGAAATGAAATTTCCTTTCGGGAAGGGAAAAGGAATCTTGCGAATCCCAAAAGAAAGGCTTACAAACACTCTGGAAAGGAGATAGGTTCAAATGAAATGCAATTGAAAAAAGCAGAAAATCGGGACTTATCGTCTCTTCAAAAAATAGGCTGTGAGGAAATCAGCTGCATTGCAAAGGACCAAAAGGTGCCAAAACTAAGGTCACAGATGTTGTAAAATCAGGGGAAAAAGTCAAGGAGGAAGACACAACTTAGAAGCAAGATATGAAGGACATGGCATGAATACTTAAAACAAAAAAAAAAAAAAAAAGAAAAAATCCATCCCAAAGTCAAAGCCATCAAAATGCAGGCACGCCATAGGCCACCAAGGGCAGGCACATGCAGCAAAGCTTGCCAACATTGATCCCCACTGAAGGCCAAAACAGAAAAGAAGGACCTACAAACACGCTGGAAAGGAGTCAACATCAAAGGAATTGCAATTGGAGGAGAAAAAAAGAAAATTTGGGAAATTTAGTGACTCTAAGAAAATGGCCTGGCAGTATATCATGTGCAGTGCAAAGGACCAAAGATGCCAAAACTAAGCTCACAGATGTTGCAAAAGCAGGGGAAAAAGTCAAGGAGGAAGACACAACTTAGGGGGCAAGATGTGAGGGACATGGCATGAATACTTAAAACAAAAAAGAAAAAAAAAAGAAAAAATCTTTCCCAAAGTCAAAGCCATCAAAATGCAGGCAGGCCATACGCCACCAAGGGCAGGCACATGCAGCAAAGCTTGCCAAAATTGATCCCCACTGAAGGCCAAAACAGAAAAGAAGGACCTACAAACACGCTGGAAAGGAGTCAACATCAAAGGAATTGCAATTGGAGGAGAAAAAAAGAAAATTTGGGAAATTAAATGTCTATTAGAAAATGGCCTGGGTTTAAATCAGGTGCAGTGCAAAGGACCAAAAGATGCCAAAACTAAGCTCACAGATGTTGCAAAAGCAGGGGAAAAAGTCAAGGAGGAAGACACAACATAGGGGGCAAGATATGAGGGACATGGCATGAATACTTAAAACAAAAAAGAAAAAAAAAAGAAAAAATCTTTCCCAAAGTCAAAGCCATCAAAATGCAGGCAGGCCATACGCCACCAAGGGCAGGCACATGCAGCAAAGCTTGCCAAAATTGCTCCCCACTGAAGGCCAAAACAGAAAAGAAGGACCTACAAACACGATGGAAAGGAGTCAACATCAAAGGAATTGCAATTGGAGGAGAAAAAAAGAAAATTTGGGAAATTTAGTGACTCTAAGAAAATGGCCCGGCAGTATATCATGTGCAGTGCAAAGGACCAAAGATGCCAAAACTAAGCTCACAGATGTTGCAAAAGCAGGGGAAAAAGTCAAGGAGGAAGACACAACTTAGGGGGCAAGATGTGAGGGACATGGCATGAATACTTAAAACAAAAAAAAAAAAAAAAAGAAAAAATCTTTCCCAAAGTCAAAGCCATCAAAATGCAGGCAGGCCATACGCCACCAAGGGCAGGCACATGCAGCAAAGCTTGCCAAAATTGATCCCCACTGAAGGCCAAAACAGAAAAGAAGGACCTACAAACACGCTGGAAAGGAGTCAACATCAAAGGAATTGCAATTGGAGGAGAAAAAAAGAAAATTTGGGAAATTTAGTGACTCTAAGAAAATGGCCTGGGTTTATATCAGGTGCAGTGCAAAGGACCAAAAGGTGCCAAAACTAAGCTCACAGATGTTGCAAAAGCAGGGAAAAAAGTCAAGGAGGAAGACACAACTTAGGGGGCAAGATATGAGGGGACATGGCATGAATACTTAAAATAATAAAAAAAAAAAAAAGAAAAAATCGTTCCCAAAGTCAAAGCCATCAAAATGCAGGCAGGCCATACGCCACCGAGGGCAGGCACATGCAGCAAAGCTTGCCAAAATTGATCCCCACTGAAGGCCAAAACAGAAAAGAAGGACCTACAAACACGCTGGAAAGGAATCAACATCAAAGGAATTGCAATTGGAGGAGAAAAAAAGAAAATTTGGGAATATTAATGACTCTAAGAAAATGGCCTGGGTTTATATCATGTGCAGTGCAAAGGACCAAAAGATGCCAAAACTAAGCTCACAGATGTTGCAAAAGCAGGGGAAAAAGTCAAGGAGGAAGACAGATCTTAGGGGGCAAGATATGAGGGACATGGCATGAACACTTCAGAAAACAACCAAAAAAAGAAAAAAATCTTTCCCAAAGTCAAAGCCATCAAAAGGCATGGCCTGCCATCAAGTGCAGGGACATGCACCAAAGATTCCTCTATTGGTCCCCATTGAAATCGCAAGATTCCTTTTCCCTTCCCGAAAGGAAATGAAATTTCCTTTCGGGAAGGGAAAAGGAATCTTGCGAATCCCAAAAGAAAGGCTTACAAACACTCTGGAAAGGAGATAGGTTCAAATGAAATTTATTTTAAAAAAAGCAGAAAATCGGGACTTATCGTCTCTCCAAAAAATAGGCTGTGAGTAAATCAGCTGCATTGCAAAGGACCAAAAGGTGCCAAAACTAAGCTCACAGATGTTGCAAAAGCTGGGGAAAAAGTCAAGGAGGAAGACACAACATAGGGGGCAAGATATGAGGGACATGGCATGAATACTTAAAACAAAAAAGAAAAAAAAAAGAAAAAATCTTTCCCAAAGTCAAAGCCATCAAAATGCAGGCAGGCCATACGCCACCAAGGGCAGGCACATGCAGCAAAGCTTGCCAAAATTGCTCCCCACTGAAGGCCAAAACAGAAAAGAAGGACCTACAAACACGCTGGAAAGGAGTCAACATCAAAGGAATTGCAATTGGAGGAGAAAAAAAGAAAATTTGGGAAATTTAGTGACTCTAAGAAAATGGCCTGGCAGTATATCATGTGCAGTGCAAAGGACCAAAGATGCCAAAACTAAGCTCACAGATGTTGCAAAAGCAGGGGAAAAAGTCAAGGAGGAAGACACAACTTAGGGGGCAAGATGTGAGGGACATGGCATGAATACTTAAAACAAAAAAGAAAAAAAAAAGAAAAAATCTTTCCCAAAGTCAAAGCCATCAAAATGCAGGCAGGCCATACGCCACCAAGGGCAGGCACATGCAGCAAAGCTTGCCAAAATTGATCCCCACTGAAGGCCAAAACAGAAAAGAAGGACCTACAAACACGCTGGAAAGGAGTCAACATCAAAGGAATTGCAATTGGAGGAGAAAAAAAGAAAATTTGGGAAATTAAATGTCTATTAGAAAATGGCCTGGGTTTAAATCAGGTGCAGTGCAAAGGACCAAAAGATGCCAAAACTAAGCTCACAGATGTTGCAAAAGCAGGGGAAAAAGTCAAGGAGGAAGACACAACATAGGGGGCAAGATATGAGGGACATGGCATGAATACTTAAAACAAAAAAGAAAAAAAAAAGAAAAAATCTTTCCCAAAGTCAAAGCCATCAAAATGCAGGCAGGCCATACGCCACCAAGGGCAGGCACATGCAGCAAAGCTTGCCAAAATTGCTCCCCACTGAAGGCCAAAACAGAAAAGAAGGACCTACAAACACGATGGAAAGGAGTCAACATCAAAGGAATTGCAATTGGAGGAGAAAAAAAGAAAATTTGGGAAATTTAGTGACTCTAAGAAAATGGCCCGGCAGTATATCATGTGCAGTGCAAAGGACCAAAGATGCCAAAACTAAGCTCACAGATGTTGCAAAAGCAGGGGAAAAAGTCAAGGAGGAAGACACAACTTAGGGGGCAAGATGTGAGGGACATGGCATGAATACTTAAAACAAAAAAAAAAAAAAAAAGAAAAAATCTTTCCCAAAGTCAAAGCCATCAAAATGCAGGCAGGCCATACGCCACCAAGGGCAGGCACATGCAGCAAAGC
This sequence comes from Artemisiospiza belli, assembly GCA_021963965.1. NCBI lineage: Eukaryota > Metazoa > Chordata > Aves > Passeriformes > Passerellidae > Artemisiospiza > Artemisiospiza belli. Next base: position 66,753 of record JAKDEW010000357.1, on the reverse strand, counting down.
TTGCCAAAATTGATCCCCACTGAAGGCCAAAACAGAAAAGAAGGACCTACAAACACGCTGGAAAGGAGTCAACATCAAAGGAATTGCAATTGGAGGAGAAAAAAAGAAAATTTGGGAAATTAAATGTCTATTAGAAAATGGCCTGGGTTTAAATCAGGTGCAGTGCAAAGGACCAAAAGATGCCAAAACTAAGCTCACAGATGTTGCAAAAGCAGGGGAAAAAGTCAAGGAGGAAGACACAACTTAGGGGGCAAGATATGAGGGACATGGCATGAACACTTAAAATAATAAAAAAAAAAAAAAGAAAAAAATCTTTCCCAAAGTCAAAGCCATCAAAATGCAGGCAGGCCATACGCCACCAAGGGCAGGCACATGCAGCAAAGCTTGCCAAAATTGATCCCCACTGAAGGCCAAAACAGAAAAGAAGGACCTACAAACATGCTGGAATGCAGACAACATCAAAGGAATTGCAATTGCAGGAGAAAAATGAAAATTTGGGAAATTTAGTGACTCTAAGAAAATGGCCCGTGATTTTACCAGGTGCAGTGCAAAGGACCAAAAGGTGCCAAAACTAAGCTAACAGATGTTGCAAAAGCAGGGGAAAAAGTCAAGGAGGAAGACACAACTTAGGGGGCAAGATGTGAGGGACATGGCATGAATGCTTACAATAATAAAAAAAAAAATAGAAAAAATCTTTCCCAAAGTCAAAGCCATCAAAATGCAGGCAGGCCATACGCCAACGAGGGCAGGCACATGCAGCAAAGCTTGCCAAAATTGATCCCCACTGAAGGCCAAAACAGAAAAGAAGGACCTACAAACACGCTGGAATGGAGTCAATATCAAAGGAATTGCAATTGGAGGAGAAAAAAAGAAAATTTGGGAAATTTAGTGACTCTAAGAAAATGGCCTGGCAGTATATCATGTGCAGTGCAAAGGACCAAAGATGCCAAAACTAAGCTCACAGATGTTGCAAAAGCAGGGGAAAAAGTAGAGGGGGAAGACAGAACTTAGGGGGCAAGATATGAGGGACATGGCATGAACACTTCAGAAAACAACCAAAAAAAGAAAAAAATCTTTCCCAAAGTCAAAGCCATCAAAAGGCATGGCCTGCCATTAAGTGCAGGGACATGCACCAAAGATTCCCCTATTGGTCCCCATTGAAATCGCAAGATTCATTTTCCCTTCCCGAAAGGAAATGAAATTTCCTTTCGGGAAGGGAAAAGGAATCTTGCGAATCCCAAAAGAAAGGCTTACAAACACTCTGGAAAGGAGATAGGATCAAATGAAATGCAATTGAAAAAAGCAGAAAATCGGGAATTTTAGTCTCTTAAAAAATAGGCTGTGAGGAAATCAGCTGCATTGCAAAGGACCAAAAGGTGCAAAAACTAAGGTCACAGATGTTGCAAAAGCAGGGGAAAAAGTCTAGGAGATAGACACAACTTAGGTGGCAAGATGTGAGGGACATGGCATGAATACTTAAAAAAAAAAAGAAAAAAAAAAAAGAAAAAATCTTTCCCAAACTCAAAGCCATCAAAATGCAGGCAGGACATACGCCACCAAGGGCAGGCAAATGCAGCAAAGCTTGCCAAAATTGATCCCCACTGAAGGCCAAAACAGAAAAGAAGGACCTACAAACACGCTGGAATGGAGACAACATCAAAGGAATTTCAATTGGAGGAGAAAAAAAGAAAATTTGGGAAATTTAGTGACTCTAAGAAAATGGCCTGGCAGTATATCATGTGCAGTGCAAAGGACCAAAGATGCCAAAACTAAGCTCACAGATGTTGCAAAAGCAGGGGAAAAAGTCAAGGAGGAAGACACAACTTAGGGGGCAAGATATGAGGGACATGGCATAAATACTTAAAACAAAAAAGAAAAAAAAAAGAAAAAATCTTTCCCAAAGTCAAAGCCATCAAAATGCAGGCAGGCCATACGCCACCAAGGGCAGGCACATGCAGGAAAGCTTGCCAAAATTGATCCCCACTGAAGGCCAAAACAGAAAAGAAGGACGTACAAACACGCTGGAAAGGAGTCAACATCAAAGGAATTGCAATTGGAGGAGAAAAAAAGAAAATTTTGGAAATTTAGTGACTCTAAGAAAATGGCCCGACAGTATATCATGTGCAGTGCAAAGGACCAAAGATGCCAAAACTAAGCTCACAGATGTTGCAAAAGCAGGGGAAAAAGTCAAGGAGGAAGACACAACTTAGGGGGCAAGATATGAGGGACATGGCATGAATACTTAAAACAAAAAAGAAAAAAAAAAGAGAAAATCTTTCCCAAAGTCAAAGCCATCAAAATGCAGGCAGGCCATACGCCACCAAGGGCAGGCACATGCAGCAAAGCTTGCCAAAATTGATCCCCACTGAAGGCCAACACAGAAAAAAGGACCTTCCATCACGCTGGAAAGGAGTCAACAATAAAGGATTTGCAATTGGAGGAGAAAAATGAAAATTTGGGAAATTTAGTGACTCTAAGAAAATGGCCTGGCGGTATATCATGTGCAGTGCAAAGGACCAAAAGGTGCCAAAACTAAGCTCACAGATGTTGCAAAAGCAGGGGAAAAAGTCAAGGAGGAAGACAGAACTTAGGGGGCAAGATATGAGGGACATGGCATGAACACTTCAGAAAACAACCAAAAAAAGAAAAAAATCTTTCCCAAAGTCAAAGCCATCAAAAGGCATGGCCTGCCATCAAGTGCAGGGACATGCACCAAAGATTCCTCTATTGGTCCCCATTGAAATCGCAAGATTCCTTTTCCCTTCCCGAAAGGAAATGAAATTTCCTTTCGGGAAGGGAAAAGGAATCTTGCGAATCCCAAAAGAAAGGCTTACAAACACTCTGGAAAGGAGATAGGTTCAAATGAAATGCAATTGAAAAAAGCAGAAAATCGGGAATTTTAGTCTCTTCAAAAAATAGGCTGTGAGGAAATCAGGTGCATTGCAAAGGACCAAAAGGTGCCAAAACTAAGCTCACAGATGTTGCAAAAGCAGGGGAAAAAGTCAAGGAGGAAGACACAACTTAGGGGGCAGGATGTGAGGGACATGGCATGAATGCTTACATTAATAAAAAAAAAAATAGAAAAAATCTTTCCCAAAGTCAAAGCCATCAAAATGCAGGCAGGCCATACGCCACCGAGGGCAGGCACATGCAGCAAAACTTGCCAAAATTGATCCCTCTGAAGGCCAAAACAGAAAAGAAGGACCTACAAACACGCTGGAATGGAGACAACATCAAAGGAATTGCAATTGGAGGAGAAAAAAAGAAAATTTGGGAAATTTAGTGACTCTAAGAAAATGGCCTGGCAGTATATCATGTGCAGTGCAAAGGACCAAAGATGCCAAAACTAAGCTCACAAATGTTGCAAAAGCAGGGGAAAAAGTCAAGGAGGAAGACAGAACTTAGGGGGCAAGATGTGAGGGACATGGCATGAACACTTCAGAAAACAACCTAAAAAAGAAATAATCTTTCCCAAAGTCAAAGCCATCAAAAGGCATGGCCTGCCATCAAGTGCAGGGACATGCACCAAAGATTCCTCTATTGGTCCCCATTGAAATCGCAAGATTCCTTTTCCCTTCCCGAAAGGAAATGAAATTTCCTTTCGGGAAGGGAAAAGGAATCTTGCGAATCCCAAAAGAAAGGTTTACAAACACTCTGGAAAGGAGATAGGATCAAATGAAATGCAATTGAAAAAAGCAGAAAAGCGGGAATTTTAGTCTCTTAAAAAATAGGCTGTGAGGAAATCAGCTGCATTGCAAAGGACCAAAAGGTGCCAAAACTAAGCTCACAGATGTTGCAAAAGCAGGGGAAAAAGTCAAGGAGGAAGACACAACTTAGGGGGCAAGATGTGAGGGACATGGCATGAATACTTAAAATATAAAAGAAAAAAAAAAGAAAAAATCTTTCCCAAAGTCAAAGCCATCAAAATGCAGGCAGGCCATACGCCACCAAGGGCAGGCACATGCAGCAAAGTTTGCCAAAATTGCTCCCCACTGAAGGCCAAAACAGAAAAGAAGGACCTACAAACACGATGGAAAGGAGTCAACATCAAAGGAATTGCAATAGGAAGAGAAAAATAAAATTTGGGAAATTTAGTGACTCTAAGAAAATGGCCTGGCAGTATATCATGTGCAGTGCAAAGGACCAAAATATGCCAAAACTAAGCTCACAGATGTTGCAAAAGCAGGGGAAAAAGTCAAGGAGGAAGACAGAACTTAGGGGTCAAGATGTGAGGGACATGGCATGAATACATAAAACAAAAAAGAAATAAAAAAGAAAAAATCTTTCCCAAAGTCAAAGCCATCAAAATGCAGGCAGGCCATACGCCAGCAAGGGCAGGCACATGCAGCAAAGCTTGCCAAAATTGATCCCCACTGAAGGCCAAAACAGAAAAGAAGGACCTACAAACACGCTGGAAAGGAGTCAACATCAAAGGAATTGCAATTGGAGGAGAAAAAAAGAAAATTTGGGAAATTTAGTGACTCTAAGAAAATGGCCTGGCAGTATATCATGTGCAGTGCAAAGGACCAAAGATGCCAAAACTAAGCTCACAGATGTTGCAAAAGCAGGGGAAAAAGTCCAGGAGGAAGACACAACTTAGGGGGCAAGATGTGAGGGACATGGCATGAATAATTAAAACAAAAAAGAAAAAAAAAAGAAAAAATCTTTCCCAAAGTCAAAGCCATCAAAATGCAGGCAGGCCATACGCCACCAAGGGCAGGCACATGCAGCAAAGTTTGCCAAAACTGATCCCCACTGAAGGCCAAAACAGAAAAGAAGGACCTACAAACACGCTGGAAAGGAGTCAACATCAAAGGTATTGCAATTGGAGGAGAAAAAAAGAAAATTTGGGAAATTTAATGTCTCTAAGTAAATGGCCTGGGTTTATATCAGGTGCAGAGAAAATGACCAAAAGATGCCAAAACTAAGCTCACAGATGTTGCAAAAGCAGGGGAAAAAGTCAAGGAGGAAGACACAACTTAGGGGGCAAGATGTGAGGGACATGGCATGAACACTTAAAATAATAAAAAAATAAAGAAGAAAAAATCTTTCCCAAAGTCAAAGCCATCAAAATGCAGGCTGGCCATACGCCACCAAGGGCAGGCACATGCAGCAAAGCTTGCCAAAATTGATCCCCACTGAAGGCCAAAACAGAAAAGAAGGACCTACAAACACGCTGGAAAGGAGTCAACATCAAAGGAATTGCAATAGGAGGAGAAAAAAAGAAAATTTGGGAAATTTAGTGACTCTAAGAAAATGGCCTGGCAGTATATCATGTGCAGTGCAAAGGACCAAAAGATGCCAAAACTAAGCTCACAGATGTTGCAAAAGCAGGGGAAAAAGTCAAGGAGGAAGACAGAACTTAGGGGTCAAGATGTGAGGGACATGGCATGAATACTTAAAACAAAAAAGAAAAAAAAAAGAAAAAATCTTTCCCAAAGTCAAAGCCATCAAAATGCAGGCAGGCCATACGCCACCAAGGGCAGGCACATGCAGCAAAGCTTGCCAAAACTGATCCCCACTGAAGGCCAAAACAGAAAAGAAGGACCTACAAACACGCTGGAAAGGAGTCAACATCAAAGGAATTGCAATTGGAGGAGAAAAAAAGAAAATTTGGGAAATTAAGTGTGTATAAGAAAATGGCCTGGGTTTATATCAGGTGCAGTGCAAAGGACCAAAAGCTGCCAAAACTAAGCTCACAGATGTTGCAAAAGCAGGGGAAAAAGTCAAGGAGGAAGACAGAACTTAGGGGGCAAGATGTGAGGGACATGGCATGAATAATTAAAATAAAAAAAAAAAAAATAGAAAAAATCTTTCCCAAAGTCAAAGCCATCAAAATGCAGGCAGGCCATACGCCACCGAGGACAGGCACATGCAGCAAAGCTTGCCAAAATTGATCCCCACTGAAGGCCAAAACAGAAAAGAAGGACCTACAAACACACTGGAATGGAGACAACATCAAAGGAATTGCAATAGGAGGAGAAAAAAAGAAAATTTGGGAAATTTAGTGACTCTAAGAAAATGGCCTGGCAGTATATCATGTGCAGTGCAAAGGACCAAAAGATGCCAAAACTAAGCTCACAGATGTTGCAAAAGCAGGGGAAAAAGTCAAGGAGGAAGACAGAACTTAGGGGGCAAGATATGAGGGACATGGCATGAATACTTAAAATAATAAAAAAAAAAAATAGAAAAAATCTTTCCCAAAGTCAAAGCCATCAAAATGCAGGCAGGCCATACGCCACCGAGGACAGGCACATGCAGCAAAGCTTGCCAAAATTGATCCCCACTGAAGGCCAAAACAGAAAAGAAGGACCTACAAACACGCTGGAATGGAGACAACATCAAAGGAATTGCAATTGGAGGAGAAAAAAAGAAAATTTGGGAAATTTAGTGACTCTAAGAAAATGGCCTGGCAGTATATCATGTGCAGTGCAAAGGACCAAAGATGCCAAAACTAAGCTCACAGATGTTGCAAAAGCAGGGGAAAAAGTCAAGGAGAAAGACACAACTTAGGGGGCAAGATATGAGGGACATGGCATGAACACTTCAGAAAACAACCAAAAAAAGAAAAAAATGTTTCCCAAAGTCAAAGCCATCAAAAGGCATGGCCTGCCATCAAGTGCAGGGACATGCACCAAAGATTCCTCTATTGGTCCCCATTGAAATCGCAAGATTCCTTTTCCGTTCCCGAAAGGAAATGAAATTTCCTTTCGGGAAGGGAAAAGGAATCTTGCGTATCCCAAAAGAAAGGCTTACAAACACTCTGGAAAGGAGATAGGTTCAAATGAAATGCAATTGAAAAAAGCAGAAAATCGGGACTTATCGTCTCTTCAAAAAATAGGCTGTGAGGAAATCAGCTGCATTGCAAAGGACCAAAAGGTGCCAAAAAAAAGCTCACAGATGTTGCAAAAGCAGGGGAAAAAGTCAAGGAGGAAGACACAACAGGGGGCAAGATATGAGGGACATGGCATGAACACTTAAAAATAATATAAAAAAAAAAATAGAAAAAATCTTTCCCAAAGTCAAAGCCATCAAAATGCAGGCAGGCCATACGCCACCGAGGGCAGGCACATGCAGCAAAACTTGCCAAAATTGATCCCTCTGAAGGCCAAAACAGAAAAGAAGGACCTACAAACACGCTGGAAAGGAGTCAACATCAAAGGAATTGCAATTGGAGGAGAAAAAAAAAAATTTGGGAAATTTAGTGACTCTAAGAAAATGGCCTGGCAGTATATCATGTGCAGTGCAAAGGACCAAAGATGCCAAAACTAAGCTCACAGATGTTGCAAAAGCAGGGGAAAAAGTCAAGGAGGAAGACAGAACTTAGGGGGCAAGATGTGAGGGACATGGCATGAACACTTCAGAAAACAACCAAAAAAAGAAAAAAATCTTTCCCAAAGTCAAAGCCATCAAAAGGCATGGCCTGCCATCAAGTGCAGGGACATGCACCAAAGATTCCTCTATTGGTCCCCATTGAAATCGCAAGATTCCTTTTCCCTTCCCGAAAGGAAATGAAATTTCCTTTCGGGAAGGGAAAAGGAATCTTGCGAATCCCAAAAGAAAGGCTTACAAACACTCTGGAAAGGAGATAGGATCAAATGAAATGCAATTGAAAAAAGCAGAAAATCGGGAATTTTAGTCTCATAAAAAATAGGCTGTGAGGAAATCAGCTGCATTGCAAAGGACCAAAAGTTGCCAAAACTAAGCTCACAGATGTTGCAAAAGCAGGGGAAAAATTCAAGGAGGAAGACACAACTTAGGGGGCAAGATATGAGGGACATGGCATGAATACTTACAATAATAAAAAAAAAAATAGAAAAAATCTTTCCCAAAGTCAAAGCCATCAAAATGCAGGCAGGCCATACGCCACCGAGGGCAGGCACATGCAGCAAAGCCTGCCAAAATTGATCCCCACTGAAGGCCAAAACAGAAAAGAAGGACCTACAAACACGCTGGAATGGAGACAACATCAAAGGAATTGCAATTGGAGGAGAAAAAAAGAAACTTTGGGAAATTGAGTGACTCTAAGAAAATGGCCTGGCAGTATATCATGTGCAGTGCAAAGGACCAAAGATGCCAAAACTAAGCTCACAAATGTTGCAAAAGCAGGGGAAAAAGTCAAGGAGGAAGACAGAACTTAGGGGGCAAGATATGAGGGACATGGCATGAACACTTCAGAAAACAACCAAAAAAAGAAAAAATCTTTCCCAAAGTCAAAGCCATCAAAAGGCATGGCCTGCCATCAAGTGCAGGGACATGCACCAAAGATTCCTCTATTGGTCCCCATTGAAATCGCAAGATTCCTTTTCCCTTCCCGAAAGGAAATGAAATTTCCTTTCAGGAAGGGAAAAGGAATCTTGCGAATCCCAAAAGAAAGGCTTACAAACACTCTGGAAATGAAATAGGATCAAATCAAATGCAATTGAAAAAAGCAGAAAATCGGGAATTTTAGTCTCTTCAAAAAATAGGCTGTGAGGAAATCAGCTGCATTGCAAAGGATCAAAAGGTGCCAAAACTAAGCTCACAGATGTTGCAAAAGCAGGGGAAAAAGTCAAGGAGGAAGACACAACTTAGGGAGCAAGATGTGAGGGACATGGCATGAATACTTAAAACAAAAAAGAAAAAAAAAAGAAAAAATCTTTCCCAAAGTCAAAGCCATCAAAATGCAGGCAGGCCATACACCACCAAGGGCAGGCACATGCAGCAAAGCTTGCCAAAATTGCTCCCCACTGAAGGCCAAAACAGAAAAGAAGGACCTACAAACACGCTGGAAAGGAGTCAACATCAAAGGAATTGCAATTGGAGGAGAAAAAAAGAAAATTTGGGAAATTTAGTGACTCTAAGAAAATGGCCTGGCAGTATATCATGTGCAGTGCAAAGGACCAAAGATGCCAAAACTAAGCTCACAGATGTTGCAAAAGCAGGGGAAAAAGTCAAGGAGGAAGACAGAACTTAGGGAGCAAGATGTGAGGGACATGGCATGAATACTTAAAACAAAAAAGAAAAAAAAAAGAAAAAATCTTTCCCAAAGTCAAAGCCATCAAAATGCAGGCAGGCCATACGCCACCAAGGGCAGGCACATGCAGCAAAGCTTGCCAAAATTGATCCCCACTGAAGGCCAACACAGAAAAGAAGGACCTACAAACACGCTGGAAAGGAGTCAACATCAAAGGAATTGCAATTGGAGGAGAAAAAAAGAAAATTTGGGAAATTAAATGTCTATATGAAAATGGCCTGGCAGTATATCATGTGCAGTGCAAAGGACCAAAAGGTGCCAAAACTAAGCTCACAGATGTTGCAAAAGCAGGGGAAAAAGTCAAGGAGGAAGACACAACTTAGGGAGCAAGATGTGAGGGACGTGGCATGAACACTTAAAATAATAAAAAAAAAAAAAAGAAAAAATCTTTCCCAAAGTCAAAGCCATCAAAATGCAGGCAGGCCATACGCCAGAAAGTGCAGGCACATGCAGCAAAGCTTGTCAAAATTGATCCCCACTGAAGGCCAAAACAGAAAAGAAGGACCTACAAACACGCTGGAATGGAGACAACATCAAAGGAATTGCAATTGGAGGAGAAAAAAAGAAAATTTGGGAAATTTAGTGACTCTAAGAAAATGGCCTGGCAGTATATCATGTGCAGTGCAAAGGACCAAAGATGCCAAAACTAAGCTCACAAATGTTGCAAAAGCAGGGGAAAAAGTCAAGGAGGAAGACAGAACTTAGGGGGCAAGATGTGAGGGACATGGCATGAACACTTCAGAAAACAACCAAAAAAAGAAAAAAATCTTTCCCAAAGTCAAAGCCATCAAAATGCATGGCCTGCCATCAAGTGCAGGGACATGCACCAAAGATTCCTCTATTGGTCCCCATTGAAATCGCAAGATTCCTTTTCCCTTCCCGAAAGGAAATGAAATTTCCTTTCGGGAAGGGAAAAGGAATCTTGCGAATCCCAAAAGAAAGGTTTACAAACACTCTGGAAAGGAGATAGGATCAAATGAAATGCAATTGAAAAAAGCAGAAAAGCGGGAATTTTAGTCTCTTAAAAAATAGGCTGTGAGGAAATCAGCTGCATTGCAAAGGACCAAAAGGTGCCAAAACTAAGCTCACAGATGTTGCAAAAGCAGGGGAAAAAGTCAAGGAGGAAGACACAACTTAGGGGGCAAGATGTGAGGGACATGGCATGAATACTTAAAATATAAAAGAAAAAAAAAAAGAAAAAATCTTTCCCAAAGTCAAAGCCATCAAAATGCAGGCAGGCCATACGCCACCAAGGGCAGGCACATGCAGCAAAGTTTGCCAAAATTGCTCCCCACTGAAGGCCAAAACAGAAAAGAAGGACCTACAAACACGATGGAAAGGAGTCAACATCAAAGGAATTGCAATAGGAAGAGAAAAATAAAATTTGGGAAATTTAGTGACTCTAAGAAAATGGCCTGGCAGTATATCATGTGCAGTGCAAAGGACCAAAAGATGCCAAAACTAAGCTCACAGATGTTGCAAAAGCAGGGGAAAAAGTCAAGGAGGAAGACAGAACTTAGGGGTCAAGATGTGAGGGACATGGCATGAATACATAAAACAAAAAAGAAATAAAAAAGAAAAAATCTTTCCCAAAGTCAAAGCCATCAAAATGCAGGCAGGCCATACGCCAGCAAGGGCAGGCACATGCAGCAAAGCTTGCCAAAATTGATCCCCACTGAAGGCCAAAACAGAAAAGAAGGACCTACAAACACGCTGGAAAGGAGTCAACATCAAAGGAATTGCAATTGGAGGAGAAAAAAAGAAAATTTGGGAAATTTAGTGACTCTAAGAAAATGGCCTGGCAGTATATCATGTGCAGTGCAAAGGACCAAAGATGCCAAAACTAAGCTCACAGATGTTGCAAAAGCAGGGGGAAAAAGTCCAGGAGGAAGACACAACTTAGGGGGCAAGATGTGAGGGACATGGCATGAATAATTAAAACAAAAAAGAAAAAAAAAAGAAAAAATCTTTCCCAAAGTCAAAGCCATCAAAATGCAGGCAGGCCATACGCCACCAAGGGCAGGCACATGCAGCAAAGTTTGCCAAAACTGATCCCCACTGAAGGCCAAAACAGAAAAGAAGGACCTACAAACACGCTGGAAAGGAGTCAACATCAAGGTATTGCAATTGGAGGAGAAAAAAAGAAAATTTGGGAAATTTAATGTCTCTAAGTAAATGGCCTGGGTTTATATCAGGTGCAGAGAAAATGACCAAAAGATGCCAAAACTAAGCTCACAGATGTTGCAAAAGCAGGGGAAAAAGTCAAGGAGGAAGACAGAACTTAGGGGTCAAGATGTGAGGGACATGGCATGAATACTTAAAACAAAAAAGAAAAAAAAAAGAAAAAATCTTTCCCAAAGTCAAAGCCATCAAAATGCAGGCAGGCCATACGCCACCAAGGGCAGGCACATGCAGCAAAACTTGCCAAAATTGATCCCTCTGAAGGCCAAAACAGAAAAGAAGGACCTACAAACACGCTGGAAAGGAGTCAACATCAAAGGAATTGCAATTGGAGGAGAAAAAAAGAAATTTGGGAAATTTAGTGACTCTAAGAAAATGGCCTGGCAGTATATCATGTGCAGTGCAAAGGACCAAAGATGCCAAAACTAAGCTCACAAATGTTGCAAAAGCAGGGGAAAAAGTCAAGGAGGAAGACACAACTTAGGGGGGCAAGATATGAGGGACATGGCATGAACACTTCAGAATAAAACCAAAAAAAGAAAAAAATCTTTCCCAAAGTCAAAGCCATCAAAAGGCATGGCCTGCCATCAAGTGCAGGGACATGCACCAAAGATTCCTCTATTGGTCCCCATTGAAATCGCAAGATTCCTTTTCCCTTCCCGAAAGGAAATGAAATTTCCTTTCGGGAAGGGAAAAGGAATCTTGCGAATCCCAAAAGAAAGGCTTACAAACACTCTGGAAAGGAGATAGGATCAAATGAAATGCAATTGAAAAAAGCAGAAATTCGGGAATTTTAGTCTCTTAAAAAATAGGCTGTGAGGAAATCAGCTGCATTGCAAAGGATCAAAAGGTGCCAAAACTAAGCTCACAGATGATGCAAAAGCAGGGGAAAAAGTCAAGGAGGAAGACACAACTTAGGGGGCAAGATGTGAGGGACATGGCATGAATACTTAAAATATAAAAGAAAAAAAAAAGAAAAAATCTTTCCCAAAGTCAAAGCCATCAAAATGCAGGCAGGCCATACGCCACCAAGGGCAGGCACATGCAGCAAAGCTTGCCAAAATTGATCCCCACTGAAGGCCAAAACAGAAAAGAAGGACCTACAAACACGCTGGAAAGGAGTCAACATCAAAGGAATTGCAATTGGAGGAGAAAAATAAAATTTGGGAAATTTAGTGACTCTAAGAAAATGGCCTGGCAGTATATCATTCGCAGTGCAAAGGACCAAAAGATGCCAAAACTAAGCTCACAGATGTTGCAAAAGCAGGGGAAAAAGTCAAGGAGGAAGACAGAACTTAGGGGTCAAGATGTGAGGGACATGGCATGAATACTTAAAACAAAAAAGAAAAAAAAAAGAAAAAATCTTTCCCAAAGTCAAAGCCATCAAAATGCAGGCAGGCCATACGCCACCAAGGGCAGGCACATGCAGCAAAGCTTGCCAAAATTGATCCCCACTGAAGGCCAAAACAGAAAAGAAGGACCTACAAACACGCTGGAAAGGAGTCAACATCAAAGGAATTGCAATTGGAGGAGAAAAAAAGAAAATTTGGGAAATTAAATGTCTATATGAAAATGGCCTGGCAGTATATCATGTGCAGTGCAAAGGACCAAAAGGTGCCAAAACTAAGCTCACAGATGTTGCAAAAGCAGGGGAAAAAGTCAAGGAGGAAGACAGAACTTAGGGAGCAAGATGTGAGGGACATGGCATGAACACTTAAAATAATAAAAAAAAAAAAAAGAAAAAATCTTTCCCAAAGTCAAAGCCATCAAAATGCAGGCAGGCCATACGCCAGCAAGTGCAGGCACATGCAGCAAAGCTTGCCAAAATTGATCCCCACTGAAGGCCAAAACAGAAAAGAAGGACCTACAAACACGCTGGAATGGAGACAACATCAAAGAATTGCATTTGCAGGAGAAAAATGAAAATTTGGCAAATTTAGTGACTCTAAGAAAATGGCCTGGGGTTTTATCAGGTGCAGTGCAAAGGAACAAAAGATGCCAAAACTAAGCTCACAGATGTTGCAAAAGCAGGGGAAAAAGTCAAGGAGGAAGACAGAACTTAGGGGGCAAGATATGAGGGACATGGCATGAACACTTCAGAAAACAACCTAAAAAAAGAAATAATCTTTCCCAAAGTCAAAGCCATCAAAAGGCATGGCCTGCCATCAAGTTCAGGGACATGCACCAAAGATTCCTCTATTGGTCCCCATTGAAATCGCAAGATTCCTTTTCCCTTCCCGAAAGGAAATGAAATTTCCTTTCGGGAAGGGAAAAGGAATCTTGCGAATCCCAAAAGAAAGGCTTACAAACACTCTGGAAAGGAGATAGGATCAAATGAAATGCAATTGAAAAAAGCAGAAAATTGGGAATTTTAGTCTCTTCAAAAAATAGGCTGTGAGGAAATCAGCTGCATTGCAAAGGACCAAAGATGCCAAAACTAAGCTCACAGATGTTGCAAAAGCAGGGGGAAAAAGTCCAGGAGGAAGACACAACTTAGGGGGCAAGATGTGAGGGACATGGCATGAATAATTAAAACAAAAAAGAAAAAAAAAAGAAAAAATCTTTCCCAAAGTCAAAGCCATCAAAATGCAGGCAGGCCATACGCCACCAAGGGCAGGCACATTGCAGCAAAGTTTGCCAAAACTGATCCCCACTGAAGGCCAAAACAGAAAAGAAGGACCTACAAACACGCTGGAAAGGAGTCAACATCAAAGGTATTGCAATTGGAGGAGAAAAAAAGAAAATTTGGGAAATTTAATGTCTCTAAGTAAATGGCCTGGGTTTATATCAGGTGCAGAGAAAATGACCAAAAGATGCCAAAACTAAGCTCACAGATGTTGCAAAAGCAGGGGGAAAAAGTCAAGGAGGAAGACACAACTTAGGGGGCAAGATGTGAGGGACATGGCATGAACACTTAAAATAATAAAAAAATAAAGAAGAAAAAATCTTTCCCAAAGTCAAAGCGATCAAAATGCAGGCTGGCCATACGCCACCAAGGGCAGGCACATGCAGCAAAGCTTGCCAAAATTGATCCCCACTGAAGGCCAAAACAGAAAAGAAGGACCTACAAACACGCTGGAAAGGAGTCAACATCAAAGGAATTGCAATAGGAGGAGAAAAAAAGAAAATTTGGGAAATTTAGTGACTCTAAGAAAATGGCCTGGCAGTATATCATGTGCAGTGCAAAGGACCAAAAGATGCCAAAACTAAGCTCACAGATGTTGCAAAAGCAGGGGAAAAAGTCAAGGAGGAAGACAGAACTTAGGGGTCAAGATGTGAGGGACATGGCATGAATACTTAAAACAAAAAAGAAAAAAAAAAGAAAAAATCTTTCCCAAAGTCAAAGCCCTCAAAATGCAGGCAGGCCATACGCCACCAAGGGCAGGCACATGCAGCAAAGCTTGCCAAAACTGATCCCCACTGAAGGCCAAAACAGAAAAGAAGGACCTACAAACACGCTGGAAAGGAGGTCAACATCAAAGGAATTGCAATTGGAGGAGAAAAAAAGAAAATTTGGGAAATTAAGTGTGTATAAGAAAATGGCCTGGGTTTATATCAGGTGCAGTGCAAAGGACCAAAAGCTGCCAAAACTAAGCTCACAGATGTTGCAAAAGCAGGGGAAAAAGTCAAGGAGGAAGACAGAACTTAGGGGGCAAGATGTGAGGGACATGGCATGAATACTTACAATAATAAAAAAAAAAATAGAAAAAATCTTTCCCAAAGTCAAAGCCATCAAAATGCAGGCAGGCCATACGCCACCGAGGACAGGCACATGCAGCAAAGCTTGCCAAAATTGATCCCCACTGAAGGCCAAAACAGAAAAGAAGGACCTACAAACACGCTGGAATGGAGACAACATCAAAGGAATTGCAATTGGAGGAGAAAAAAAGAAAATTTGGGAAATTTAGTGACTCTAAGAAAATGGCCTGGCAGTATATCATGTGCAGTGCAAAGGACCAAAGATGCCAAAACTAAGCTCACAGATGTTGCAAAAGCAGGGGAAAAAGTCAAGGAGAAAGACACAACTTAGGGGGCAAGATATGAGGGACATGGCATGAACACTTCAGAAAACAACCAAAAAAAGAAAAAAATGTTTCCCAAAGTCAAAGCCATCAAAAGGCATGGCCTGCCATCAAGTGCAGGGACATGCACCAAAGATTCCTCTATTGGTCCCCATTGAAATCGCAAGATTCCTTTTCCGTTCCCGAAAGGAAATGAAATTTCCTTTCGGGAAGGGAAAAGGAATCTTGCGTATCCCAAAAGAAAGGCTTACAAACACTCTGGAAAGGAGATAGGTTCAAATGAAATGCAATTGAAAAAAGCAGAAAATCGGGACTTATCGTCTCTTCAAAAAATAGGCTGTGAGGAAATCAGCTGCATTGCAAAGGACCAAAAGGTGCCAAAAAAAAGCTCACAGATGTTGCAAAAGCAGGGGAAAAAGTCAAGGAGGAAGACACAACAGGGGGCAAGATATGAGGGACATGGCATGAACACTTAAAATAATATAAAAAAAAAAATAGAAAAAATCTTTCCCAAAGTCAAAGCCATCAAAATGCAGGCAGGCCATACGCCACCGAGGGCAGGCACATGCAGCAAAACTTGCCAAAATTGATCCCTCTGAAGGCCAAAACAGAAAAGAAGGACCTACAAACACGCTGGAAAGGAGTCAACATCAAAGGAATTGCAATTGGAGGAGAAAAAAAAAAATTTGGGAAATTTAGTGACTCTAAGAAAATGGCCTGGCAGTATATCATGTGCAGTGCAAAGGACCAAAGATGCCAAAACTAAGCTCACAGATGTTGCAAAAGCAGGGGAAAAAGTCAAGGAGGAAGACAGAACTTAGGGGGCAAGATGTGAGGGACATGGCATGAACACTTCAGAAAACAACCAAAAAAAGAAAAAAATCTTTCCCAAAGTCAAAGCCATCAAAAGGCATGGCCTGCCATCAAGTGCAGGGACATGCACCAAAGATTCCTCTATTGGTCCCCATTGAAATCGCAAGATTCCTTTTCCCTTCCCGAAAGGAAATGAAATTTCCTTTCGGGAAGGGAAAAGGAATCTTGCGAATCCCAAAAGAAAGGCTTACAAACACTCTGGAAAGGAGATAGGATCAAATGAAATGCAATTGAAAAAAGCAGAAAATCGGGAATTTTAGTCTCTTCAAAAAATAGGCTGTGAGGAAATCAGCTGCATTGCAAAGGATCAAAAGGTGCCAAAACTAAGCTCACAGATGTTGCAAAAGCAGGGGAAAAAGTCAAGGAGGAAGACACAACTTAGGGAGCAAGATGTGAGGGACATGGCATGAATACTTAAAACAAAAAAGAAAAAAAAAAAGAAAAAATCTTTCCCAAAGTCAAAGCCATCAAAATGCAGGCAGGCCATACACCACCAAGGGCAGGCACATGCAGCAAAGCTTGCCAAAATTGCTCCCCACTGAAGGCCAAAACAGAAAAGAAGGACCTACAAACACGCTGGAAAGGAGTCAACATCAAAGGAATTGCAATTGGAGGAGAAAAAAAGAAAATTTGGGAAATTTAGTGACTCTAAGAAAATGGCCTGGCAGTATATCATGTGCAGTGCAAAGGACCAAAGATGCCAAAACTAAGCTCACAGATGTTGCAAAAGCAGGGGAAAAAGTCAAGGAGGAAGACAGAACTTAGGGAGCAAGATGTGAGGGACATGGCATGAATACTTAAAACAAAAAAGAAAAAAAAAAGAAAAAATCTTTCCCAAAGTCAAAGCCATCAAAATGCAGGCAGGCCATACGCCACCAAGGGCAGGCACATGCAGCAAAGCTTGCCAAAATTGATCCCCACTGAAGGCCAACACAGAAAAGAAGGACCTACAAACACGCTGGAAAGGAGTCAACATCAAAGGAATTGCAATTGGAGGAGAAAAAAAGAAAATTTGGGAAATTAAATGTCTATATGAAAATGGCCTGGCAGTATATCATGTGCAGTGCAAAGGACCAAAAGGTGCCAAAACTAAGCTCACAGATGTTGCAAAAGCAGGGGAAAAAGTCAAGGAGGAAGACAGAACTTAGGGAGCAAGATGTGAGGGACGTGGCATGAACACTTAAAATAATAAAAAAAAAAAAAAGAAAAAATCTTTCCCAAAGTCAAAGCCATCAAAATGCAGGCAGGCCATACGCCAGAAAGTGCAGGCACATGCAGCAAAGCTTGTCAAAATTGATCCCCACTGAAGGCCAAAACAGAAAAGAAGGACCTACAAACACGCTGGAATGGAGACAACATCCAAGAATTGCATTTGCAGGAGAAAAATGAAAATTTGGCAAATTTAGTGACTCTAAGAAAATGGCCTGGGGTTTTATCAGGTGCAGTGCAAAGGAACAAAAGATGCCAAAACTAAGCTCACAGATGTTGCAAAAGCAGGGGAAAAAGTCAAGGAGGAAGACAGAACTTAGGGGGCAAGATATGAGGGACATGGCATGAACACTTCAGAAAACAACCTAAAAAAGAAATAATCTTTCCCAAAGTCAAAGCCATCAAAAGGCATGGCCTGCCATCAAGTTCAGGGACATGCACCAAAGATTCCTCTATTGGTCCCCATTGAAATCGCAAGATTCCTTTTCCCTTCCCGAAAGGAAATGAAATTTCCTTTCGGGAAGGGAAAAGGAATCTTGCGAATCCCAAAAGAAAGGCTTACAAACACTCTGGAAAGGAGATAGGATCAAATGAAATGCAATTGAAAAAAGCAGAAAATTGGGAATTTTAGTCTCTTCAAAAAATAGCCTGTGAGGAAATCAGCTGCATTGCAAAGGACCAATAGGTGCCGAAACTAAGCTCACAGATGTTGCAAAAGCAGGGGAAAAAGTCAAGGAGGAAGACACAACTTAGGGGGCAAGATATGAGGGACATGGCATGAATACTTAAATTATAAAAAAAAAAAAAAAGAAAAAATCTTTCCCAAAGTCAAAGCCATCAAAATGCAGGCAGGCCATACGCCACCAAGGGCAGGCACATGCAGCAAAGCTTGCCAAAATTGACCCCCACTGAAGGCCAAAACAGAAAAGAAGGACCTACAAACACGCTGGAAAGGAGTCAACATCAAAGGAATTGCAATTGGAGGAGAAAAAAAGAAAATTTGGGAAATTTAATGTCTCTAAGTAAATGGCCTGGGTTTATATCAGGTGCAGAGCAAATGACCAAAAGATGCCAAAACTAAGCTCACAGATGTTGCAAAAGCAGGGGAAAAAGTCAAGGAGGAAGACACATCTTAGGGGGCAAGATGTGAGGGACATGGCATGAACACTTAAAATAATAAAAAAATAAAGAAGAAAAAATCTTTCCCAAAGTCAAAGCCATCAAAATGCAGGCTGGCCATACGCCACCAAGGGCAGGCACATGCAGCAAAGCTTGCCAAAATTGATCCCCACTGAAGGCCAAAAGAGAAAAGAAGGACCTACAAACACGCTGGAAAGGAGTCAACATCAAAGGAATTGCAATTGGAGGAGAAAAAAAGAAAATTTTGGAAATTTAGTGACTCTAAGAAAATGGCCTGGGTTTATATCAGGTGCAGTGCAAAGGACCAAAAGATGCCAAAACTACGCTCACAGATGTTGCAAAAGCAGGGGAAAAAGTCAAGGAGGAAGACAGAACTTAGGGAGCAAGATGTGAGGGACATGGCATGAATACTTAAAACAAAAAAAAAAAAAAAAAAAAAGAAAAAATCTTTCCCAAAGTCAAAGCCATCAAAATGCAGGCAGGCCATACGCCACCGAGGGCAGGCACATGCAGCAAAGCTTGCCAAAATTGATCCCCACTGAAGGCCAAAACAGAAAAGAAGGACCTACAAACACGCTGGAATGGAGACAACATCAAAGGAATTGCAATTGGAGGAGAAAAAAAGAAAATTTGGGAAATTGAGTGACTCTAAGAAAATGGCCTGGCAGTATATCATGTGCAGTGCAAAGGACCAAAGATGCCAAAACTAAGCTCACAGATGTTGCAAAAGCAGGGAAAAAAGTCAAGGAGGAAGACTGATCTTAGGGGGCAAGATATGAGGGACATGGCATGAACACTTCAGAAAACAACCTAAAAAAGAAATAATCTTTCCCAAAGTCAAAGCCATCAAAAGGCATGGCCTGCCATCAAGTGCAGGGACATGCACCAAAGATTCCTCTATTGGTCCCCATTGAAATCGCAAGATTCCTTTTCCCTTCCCGAAAGGAAATGAAATTTCCTTTCGGGAAGGGAAAAGGAATCTTGCGAATCCCAAAAGAAAGGCTTACAAACACTCTGGAAATGAAATAGGATCAAATGAAATGCAATTGAAAAAAGCAGAAAATTGGGAATTTTAGTCTCTTGAAAAATAGGCTGTGAGGAAATCAGCTGCATTGCAAAGGATCAAAAGGTGCCAAAACTAAGCTCACAGATGTTGCAAAAGCAGGGGAAAAAGTCTAGGAGGAAGACACAACTTAGGGAGCAAGATGTGAGGGACATGGCATGAATACTTAAAACAAAAAAGAAAAAAAAAAGAAAAAACCTTTCCCAAAGTCAAAGCCATCAAAATGCAGGCAGGCCATACGCCACCAAGGGCAGGCACATGCAGCAAAGCTTGCCAAAATTGATCCCCACTGAAGGCCAAAACAGAAAAGAAGGACCTACAAACACGCTGGAATGGAGTCAACATCAAAGGATTTGCAATTGGAGGAGAAAAAAAGAAAATTTGGGAAATTTAGTGACTATAAGAAAATGGCCTGGCAGTATATCATGTGCAGTGCAAAGGACCAAAGATGCCAAAACTAAGCTCACAGATGTTGCAAAAGCAGGGGAAAAAGTCAAGGAGGAAGACAGAACTTAGGGAGCAAGATGTGAGGGACATGGCATGAATACTTAAAACAAAAAAGAAAAAAAAAAGAAAAAATCTTTCCCAAAGTCAAAGCCATCAAAATGCAGGCAGGCCATACGCCACCAAGGGCAGGCACATGCAGCAAAGCTTGCCAAAATTGATCCCCACTGAAGGCCAACACAGAAAAGAAGGACCTACAAACACGCTGGAAAGGAGTCAACATCAAAGGAATTGCAATTGGAGGAGAAAAAAAGAAAATTTGGGAAATTAAATGTCTATAAGAAAATGGCCTGGCAGTATATCATGTGCAGTGCAAAGGACCAAAAGGTGCCAAAACTAAGCTCACAGATGTTGCAAAAGCAGGGGAAAAAGTCAAGGAGGAAGACACAACTTAGGGAGCAAGATGTGAGGGACGTGGCATGAACACTTAAAATAATTAAAAAAAAAAAAAGAAAAAATCTTTCCCAAAGTCAAAGCCATCAAAATGCAGGCAGGCCATACGCCACCAAGGGCAGGCACATGCAGCAAAGCTTGCCAAAATTGATCCCCACCGAATTCCAAAACAGAAAAGAAGGACCTACAAACACGCTGGAATGGAGACAACATCAAAGGAATTGCAATTGCAGGAGAAAAATGAAAATTTGGGAAATTTAGTGACTCTAAGAAAATGGCCCGTGGTTTTACCAGGTGCAGTGCAAAGGACCAAAAGGTGCCAAAACTAAGCTCACAGATGTTGCAAAAGCAGGGGAAAAAGTCAAGGAGGAAGACACAACTTAGGGGGCAAGATGTGAGGGACATGGCATGAATGCTTACATTAATAAAAAAAAAAAATAGAAAAAATCTTTCCCAAAGTCAAAGCCATCAAAATGCAGGCAGGCCATACGCCACCGAGGGCAGGCACATGCAGCAAAACTTGCCAAAATTGATCCCTCTGAAGGCCAATACAGAAAAGAAGGACCTACAAACACGCTGGAATGGAGTCAACATCAAAGGAATTGCAATTGGAGGAGAAAAAAAGAAAATTTGGGAAATTTAGTGACTCTAAGAAAATGGCCTGGCAGTATATCATGTGCAGTGCAAAGGACCAAAGATGCCAAAACTAAGCTCACAAATGTTGCAAAAGCAGGGGAAAAAGTCAAGGAGGAAGACAGAACTTAGGGGGCAAGATATGAGGGACATGGCATGAACACTTCAGAATAAAACCAAAAAAAGAAAAAAATCTTTCCCAAAGTCAAAGCCATCAAAAGGCATGGCCTGCCATCAAGTGCAGGGACATGCACCAAAGATTCCTCTATTGGTCCCCATTGAAATCGCAAGATTCCTTTTCACTTCCCGAAAGGAAATGAAATTTCCTTTCGGGAAGGGAAAAGGAATCTTGCGAATCCCAAAAGAAAGGCTTACAAACACTCTGGAAAGGAGATAGGATCAAATGAAATGCAATTGAAAAAAGCAGAAATTTCGGGAATTTTAGTCTCTTAAAAAATAGGCTGTGAGGAAATCAGCTGCATTGCAAAGGATCAAAAGGTGCCAAAACTAAGCTCACAGATGATGCAAAAGCAGGGGAAAAAGTCAAGGAGGAAGACACAACTTAGGGAGCAAGATGTGAGGGACATGGCATGAATACTTAAAATATAAAAGAAAAAAAAAAAAAAAAATCTTTCCCAAAGTCAAAGCCATCAAAATGCAGGCAGGCCATACGCCACCAAGGGCAGGCACATGCAGCAAAGCTTGCCAAAATTGATCCCCACTGAAGGCCAAAACAGAAAAGAAGGACCTACAAACACGCTGGAAAGGAGTCAACATCAAAGGAATTGCAATAGGAAGAGAAAAATAAAATTTGGGAAATTTAGTGACTCTAAGAAAATGGCCTGGCAGTATATCATGTGCAGTGCAAAGGACCAAAAGATGCCAAAACTAAGCTCACAGATGTTGCAAAAGCAGGGGAAAAAGTCAAGGAGGAAGACACAACTTAGGGGTCAAGATGTGAGGGACATGGCATGAATACTTAAAACAAAAAAGAAAAAAAAAAGAAAAAATCTTTCCCAAAGTCAAAGCCATCAAAATGCAGGTAGGCCATACGCCACCAAGGGCAGGCACATGCAGCAAAGCTTGCCAAAATTGATCCCCACTGAAGGCCAAAACAGAAAAGAAGGACCTACAAACACGCTGGAAAGGAGTCAACATCAAAGGAATTGCAATTGGAGGAGAAAAAAAGAAAATTTGGGAAATTAAATGTCTATATGAAAATGGCCTGGCAGTATATCATGTGCAGTGCAAAGGACCAAAAGGTGCAAAAACTAAGCTCACAGATGTTGCAAAAGCAGGGGAAAAAGTCAAGGAGGAAGACACAACTTAGGGGGCAAGATATGAGGGACATGGCATGAATACTTAAAATAATAAAAAAAAAAAAAAAGAAAAAATCTTTCCCAAAGTCAAAGCCATCAAAATGCAGGCAGGCCATACGCCAGCAAGTGCAGGCACATGCCGCAAAGCTTGCCAAAATTAATCCCCACTGAAGGCCAAAACAGAAAAGAAGGACCTACAAACACGCTGGAATGGAGACAACATCAAAGAATTGCATTTGCAGGAGAAAAATGAAAATTTGGGAAATTTACTGACTCTAAGAAAATGGCCCGTGGTTTTATCAGGTGCAGTGCAAAGGACCAAAAGGTGCCAAAACTAAGCTCACAGGTGTTGCAAAAGCAGGGGAAAAAGTCAAGGAGGAAGACAGAACTTAGGGGGCAAGATATGAGGGACATGGCATGAACACTTCAGAAAACAACCTAAAAAAGAAATAATCTTTCCCAAAGTCAAAGCCATCAAAAGGCATGGCCTGCCATCAAGTGCAGGGACATGCACCAAAGATTCCTCTATTGGTCCCCATTGAAATCGCAAGATTCCTTTTCCCTTCCCGAAAGGAAATGAAATTTCCTTTCGGGAAGGGAAAAGGAATCTTGCGAATCCCAAAAGAAAGGCTTACAAACACTCTGGAAAGGAGATAGGATCAAATGAAATGCAATTGAAAAAAGCAGAAAATTGGGAATTTTAGTCTCTTCAAAAAATAGGCTGTGAGGAAATCAGCTGCATTGCAAAGGACCAAAAGGTGCCGAAACTAAGCTCACAGATGTTGCAAAAGCAGGGGAAAAAGTCAAAGAGGAAGACACAACTTAGGGGGCAAGATATGAGGGACATGGCATGAATACTTAAAACAAAAAAAAAAAAAAAAAAAAGAAAAAATCTTTCCCAAAGTCAAAGCCATCAAAATGCAGGCAGGCCATACGCCACCAAGGGCAGGCACATGCAGCAAAGCTTGCCAAAATTGATCCCCACTGAAGGCCAAAACAGAAAAGAAGGACCTACAAACACGCTGGAAAGGAGTCAACATCAAAGGAATTGCAATTGGAGGAGAAAAAAAGAAAATTTGGGAAATTTAATGTCTCTAAGTAAATGGCCTGGGTTTATATCAGGTGCAGAGCAAAGGACCAAAAGATGCCAAAACTAAGCTCACAGATGTTGCAAAAGCAGGGGAAAAAGTCAAGGAGGAAGACACATCTTAGGGGGCAAGATGTGAGGGACATGGCATGAACACTTAAAATAATAAAAAAATAAAGAAGAAAAAATCTTTCCCAAAGTCAAAGCCATCAAAATGCAGGCTGGCCATACGCCACCAAGGGCAGGCACATGCAGCAAAGCTTGCCAAAATTGATCCCCACTGAAAGCCAAAACAGAAAAGAAGGACCTACAAACACGCTGGAAAGGAGTCAACATCAAAGGAATTGCAATTGGAGGAGAAAAATGAAAATTTTGGAAATTTAGTGACTCTAAGAAAATGGCCTGGGTTTATATCAGGTGCAGTGCAAAGGACCAAAAGATGCCAAAACTACGCTCACAGATGTTGCAAAAGCAGGGGAAAAAGTCAAGGAGGAAGACACAACTTAGGGGTCAAGATGTGAGGGACATGGCATGAATACTTAAAACAAAAAAAAAAAAAAAAAAAAAGAAAAAATCTATCCCAAAGTCAAAGCCATCAAAATGCAGGCAGGCCATACGCCACCAAGGGCAGGCACATGCAGCAAAGCTTGCCAAAATTGATCCCCACTGAAGGCCAAAACAGAAAAGAAGGACCTACAAACACGCTGGAAAGGAGTCAACATCAAAGGAATTGCAATAGGAGGAGAAAAAAAGAAAATTTGGGAAATTTAGTGACTCTAAGAAAATGGCCTGGCAGTATATCATGTGCAGTGCAAAGGACCAAAAGATGCCAAAACTAAGCTCACAGATGTTGCAAAAGCAGGGGAAAAAGTCAAGGAGGAAGACAGAACTTAGGGGGCAAGATGTGAGGGACATGGCATGAACACTTCAGAAAACAACCTAAAAAAGAAATAATCTTTCCCAAAGTCAAAGCCATCAAAAGGCATGGCCTGCCATCAAGTGCAGGGACATGCACCACTGATTCCTCTATTGGTCCCCATTGAAATCGCAAGATTCCTTTTCCCTTCCCGAAAGGAAATGAAATTTCCTTTCGGGAAGGGAAAAGGAATCTTGCGAATCCCAAAAGAAAGGCTTACAAACACTCTGGAAAGGAGATAGGATCAAATGAAATGCAATTGAAAAAAGCAGAAAATCTGGAATTTTAGTCTCTTCAAAAAATAGGCTGTAAGGAAATCAGCTGCATTGCAAAGGACCAATAGGTGCCGAAACTAAGCTCACAGATGTTGCAAAAGCAGGGGAAAAAGTCAAAGAGGAAGACACAACTTAGGGGGCAAGATGTGAGGGACATGGCATGAATACTTAAATTATAAAAAAAAAAAAAAAGAAAAAATCTTTCCCAAAGTCAAAGCCATCAAAATGCAGGCAGGCCATACGCCACCAAGGGCAGGCACATGCATCAATGCTTGCCAAAATTGATCCCCACTGAATGCCAAAACAGAAAAGAAGGACCTACAAACACGCTGGAAAGGAGTCAACATCAAAGGAATTGCAATTGGAGGAGAAAAAAACAAAATTTGGGAAATTTAATGTCTCTAAGTAAATGGCCTGGGTTTATATCAGGTGCAGAGCAAAGGACCAAAAGATGCCAAAACTAAGCTCACAGATGTTGCAAAAGCAGGGGAAAAAATCAAGGAGGAAGACACAACTTAGGGGGCAAGATGTGAGGGACGTGGCATGAACACTTAAAATAATAAAAAAAAAAAAAAGAAAAAATCTTTCCCAAAGTCAAAGCCATCAAAATGCAGGCAGGCCATACGCCACCAAGGGCAGGCACATGCAGCAAAGCTTGCCAAAATTGATCCCCAGTGAAGGCCAAAACAGAAAAGAAGGACCTACAAACACGCTGGAATGGAGACAACATCAAAGGAATTGCAATTGCAGGAGAAAAATGAAAATTTGGGAAATTAAGTGACTCTAAGAAAATGGCCCGTGGTTTTACCAGGTGCAGTGCAAAGGACCAAAAGGTGCCAAAACTAAGCTCACAGATGTTGCAAAAGCAGGGGAAAAAGTCAAGGAGGAAGACAGAACTTAGGGGGCAAGATGTGAGGGACATGGCATGAACACTTCAGAAAACAACCAAAAAAAGAAAAAAATCTTTCCCAAAGTCAAAGCCATCAAAAGGCATGGCCTGCCATCAAGTGCATGGACATGCACCAAAGATTCCTCTATTTGTCCCCATTGAAATCGCAAGATTCCTTTTCCCTTCCCGAAAGGAAATGAAATTTCCTTTCGGGAAGGGAAAAGGAATCTTGTGAATCCCAAAAGAAAGGCTTAGAAACACTCTGGAAAGGAGATAGGATCAAATGAAATGCAATTGAAAAAAGCAGAAAATCGGGAATTTTAGTCTCATAAAAAATAGGCTGTGAGGAAATCAGCTGCATTGCAAAGGACCAAAAGGTGCCAAAACTAAGCTCACAGATGTTGCAAAAGCAGGGGAAAAAGTCAAGGAGGAAGACACAACTTAGGGGGCAAGATATGAGGGACATGGCATGAATACTTACAATAATAAAAAAAAAAAATAGAAAAAATCTTTCCCAAAGTCAAAGCCATCAAAATGCAGGCAGGCCATACGCCACCGAGGGCAGGCACATGCAGCAAAGCTTGCCAAAATTGATCCCCACTGAAGGCCAAAACAGAAAAGAAGGACCTACAAACACGCTGGAATGGAGACAACATCAAAGGAATTGCAATTGGAGGAGAAAAAAAGAAAATTTGGGAAATTGAGTGACTCTAAGAAAATGGCCTGGCAGTATATCATGTGCAGTGCAAAGGACCAAAGATGCCAAAACTAAGCTCACAGATGTTGCAAAAGCAGGGAAAAAAGTCAAGGAGGAAGACAGAACTTAGGGGGCAAGATATGAGGGACATGGCATGAACACTTCAGAAAACAACCAAAAAAAGAAAAAATCTTTCCCAAAGTCAAAGCCATCAAAAGGCATGGCCTGCCATCAAGTGCAGGGACATGCACCAAAGATTCCTCTATTGGTCCCCATTGAAATCGCAAGATTCCTTTTCCCTTCCCGAAAGGAAATTTCATTTCCTTTCGGGAAGGGAAAAGGAATCTTGCGAATCCCAAAAGAAAGGCTTACAAACACTCTGGAAATGAAATAGGATCAAATCAAATGCAATTGAAAAAAGCAGAAAATCGGGAATTTTAGTCTCTTAAAAAATAGGCTGTGAGGAAATCAGCTGCATTGCAAAGGATCAAAAGGTGCCAAAACTAAGCTCACAGATGTTGCAAAAGCAGGGGAAAAAGTCAAGGAGGAAGACACAATTTAGGGAGCAAGATGTGAGGGACATGGCATGAATACTTAAAACAAAAAAGAAAAAAAAAAAGAAAAAATCTTTCCCAAAGTCAAAGCCATCAAAATGCAGGCAGGCCATACGCCACCAAGGGCAGGCACATGCAGCAAAGCTTGCCAAAATTGCTCCCCACTGAAGGCCAAAACAGAAAAGAAGGACCTACAAACACGCTGGAAATGAGTCAACATCAAAGGAATTGCAATTGGAGGAGCAAAAAACAAAATTTGGGAAATTTAGTGACTCTAAGAAAATGGCCTGGCAGTATATCATGTGCAGTGCAAAGGACCAAAAGGTGCCAAAACTAAGCTCACAGATGTTGCAAAAGCAGGGGAAAAAGCCAAGGAGGAAGACACAACTTAGGGGGCAAGATGTGAGGGACATGGCATGAATGCTTACATTAATAAAAAAAAAAAAATAGAAAAAATCTTTCCCAAAGTCAAAGCCATCAAAATGCAGGCAGGCCATACGCCACCGAGGGCAGGCACATGCAGCAAAACTGGCCAAAATTGATCCCTCTGAAGGCCAAAACAGAAAAGAAGGACCTACAAACACGCTGGAAAGGAGTCAACATCAAAGGAATTTCAATTGGAGGAGAAAAAAAGAAAATTTGGGAAATTTAGTGACTCTAAGAAAATGGCCTGGCAGTATATCATGTGCAGTGCAAAGGACCAAAGATGCCAAAACTAAGCTCACAAATGTTGCAAAAGCAGGGGAAAAAGTCAAGGAGGAAGACAGAACTTAGGGGGCAAGATATGAGGGACATGGCATGAACACTTCAGAATAAAACCAAAAAAAGAAAAAAATCTTTCCCAAAGTCAAAGCCATCAAAAGGCATGGCCTGCCATCAAGTGCAGGGACATGCACCAAATATTCCTCTATTGGTCCCCATTGAAATCGCAAGATTCCTTTTCACTTCCCGAAAGGAAATGAAATTTCCTTTCGGGAAGGGAAAAGGAATCTTGCGAATCCCAAAAGAAAGGCTTACAAACACTCTGGAAAGGAGATAGGATCAAATGAAATGCAATTGAAAAAAGCAGAAATTCGGGAATTTTAGTCTCTTAAAAAATAGGCTGTGAGGAAATCAGCTGCATTGCAAAGGACCAAAAGGTGCCAAAACTAAGCTCACAGATGATGCAAAACCAGGGGAAAAAGTCAAGGAGGAAGACACAACTTAGGGGGCAAGATGTGAGGGACATGGCATGAATACTTAAAATATAAAAGAAAAAAAAAAGAAAAAATCTTTCCCAAAGTCAAAGCCATCAAAATGCAGGCAGGCCATATGCCACCAAGGGCAGGCACATGCAGCAAAGCTTGCCAAAATTGATCCCCACTGAAGGCCAAAACAGAAAAGAAGGACCTACAAACACGCTGGAAAGGAGTCAACATCAAAGGAATTGCAATAGGAGGAGAAAAAAAGAAAATTTGGGAAATTTAGTGACTCTAAGAAAATGGCCTGGCAGTATATCATGTGCAGTGCAAAGGACCAAAAGATGCCAAAACTAAGCTCACAGATGTTGCAAAAGCAGGGGAAAAAGTCAAGGAGGAAGACACAACTTAGGGGTCAAGATGTGAGGGACATGGCATGAATACTTAAAACAAAAAAGAAAAAAAAAAGAAAAAATCTTTCCCAAAGTCAAAGCCATCAAAATGCAGGCAGGCCATACGCCACCAAGGGCAGGCACATGCAGCAAAGCTTGCCAAAATTGATCCCCACTGAAGGCCAAAACAGAAAAGAAGGACCTACAAACACGCTGGAAAGGACTCAACATCAAAGGAATTGCAATTGGAGGAGAAAAAAAGAAAATTTGGGAAATTAAATGTCTATATGAAAATGGCCTGGCAGTATATCATGTGCAGTGCAAAGGACCAAAAGGTGCCAAAACTAAGCTCACAGATGTTGCAAAAGCAGGGGAAAAAGTCAAGGAGGAAGACAGAACTTAGGGAGCACGATGTGAGGGACATGGCATGAACACTTAAAATAATAAAAAAAAAAAAAGAAAAAATCTTTCCCAAAGTCAAAGCCATCAAAATGCAGGCAGGCCATACGCCAGCAAGTGCAGGCACATGCAGCAAAGCTTGCCAAAATTGATCCCCACTGAAGGCCAAAACAGAAAAGAAGGACCTACAAACACGCTGGAATGGAGACAACATCAAAGAATTGCATTTGCAGGAGAAAAATGAAAATTTGGGAAATTTACTGACTCAAAGAAAATGGCCCGTGGTTTTATCAGGTGCAGTGCAAAGGACCAAAAGGTGCCAAAACTAAGCTCACAGATGTTGCAAAAGCAGGGGAAAAAGTCAAGGAGAAAGACAGAACTTAGGGGGCAAGATATGAGGGACATGGCATGAACACTTCAGAAAACAACCTAAAAAAGAAATAATCTTTCCCAAAGTCAAAGCCATCAAAAGGCATGGCCTGCCATCAAGTGCAGGGACATGCACCACTGATTCCTCTATTGGTCCCCATTGAAATCGCAAGATTCCTTTTCCCTTCCCGAAAGGAAATGAAATTTCCTTTCGGGAAGGGAAAAGGAATCTTGCGAATCCCAAAAGAAAGGCTTACAAACACTCTGGAAAGGAGATAGGATCAAATGAAATGCAATTGAAAAAAGCAGAAAATTGGGAATTTTAGTCTCTTCAAAAAATAGGCTGTGAGGAAATCAGCTGCATTGCAAAGGACCAATAGGTGCCGAAACTAAGCTCACAGATGTTGCAAAAGCAGGGGAAAAAGTCAAAGAGGAAGACACAACTTAGGGGGCAAGATATGAGGGACATGGCATGAATACTTAAATTATAAAAAAAAAAAAAAAGAAAAAATCTTTCCCAAAGTCAAAGCCATCAAAATGCAGGCAGGCCATACGCCACCAAGGGCAGGCACATGCAGCAAAGCTTGCCAAAATTGACCCCCACTGAAGGCCAAAACAGAAAAGAAGGACCTACAAACACGCTGGAAAGGAGTCAACATCAAAGGAATTGCAATTGGAGGAGAAAAAAAGAAAATTTGGGAAATTTAATGTCTCTAAGTAAATGGCCTGGGTTTATATCAGGTGCAGAGCAAATGACCAAAAGATGCCAAAACTAAGCTCACAGATGTTGCAAAAGCAGGGGAAAAAGTCAAGGAGGAAGACACATCTTAGGGGGCAAGATGTGAGGGACATGGCATGAACACTTAAAATAATAAAAAAATAAAGAAGAAAAAATCTTTCCCAAAGTCAAAGCCATCAAAATGCAGGCTGGCCATACGCCACCAAGGGCAGGCACATGCAGCAAAGCTTGCCAAAATTGATCCCCACTGAAGGCCAAAACAGAAAAGAAGGACCTACAAACACGCTGGAAAGGAGTCAACATCAAAGGAATTGCAATTGGAGGAGAAAAAAAAAAATTTTGGAAATTTAGTGACTCTAAGAAAATGGCCTGGGTTTATATCAGGTGCAGTGCAAAGGACCAAAAGATGCCAAAACTACGCTCACAGATGTTGCAAAAGCAGGGGAAAAAGTCAAGGAGGAAGACACAACTTAGGGGTCAAGATGTGAGGGACATGGCATGAATACTTAAAACAAAAAAAAAAAAAAAAAAAAGAAAAAATCTTTCCCAAAGTCAAAGCCATCAAAATGCAGGCAGGCCATACGCCACAGAGGGCAGGCACATGCAGCAAAGCTTGCCAAAATTGATCCCCACTGAAGGCCAAAACAGAAAAGAAGGACCTACAAACACGCTGGAAAGGAGTCAACATCAAAGGAATTGCAATAGGAGGAGAAAAAAAGAAAATTTGGGAAATTTAGTGACTCTAAGAAAATGGCCTGGCAGTATATCATGTGCAGTGCAAAGGACCAAAAGATGCCAAAACTAAGCTCACAGATGTTGCAAAAGCAGGGGAAAAAGTCAAGGAGGAAGACAGAACTTAGGGGTCAAGATGTGAGGGACATGGCATGAATACTTAAAACAAAAAAGAAAAAAAAAAGAAAAAATCTTTCCCAAAGTCAAAGCCATCAAAATGCAGGCAGGCCATACGCCACCAAGGGCAGGCACATGCAGCAAAGCTTGCCAAAATTGCTCCCCACTGAAGGCCAAAACAGAAAAGAAGGACCTACAAACACGCTGGAAAGGAGTCAACATCAAAGGAATTGCAATTGGAGGAGAAAAAAACAAAATTTGGGAAATTTAGTGACTCTAAGAAAATGGCCTGGCAGTATATCATGTGCAGTGCAAAGGACCAAAAGGTGCCAAAACTAAGCTCACAGATGTTGCAAAAGCAGGGGAAAAAGTCAAGTAGGAAGAGACAACTTAGGGAGCAAGATGTGAGGGACGTGGCATGAACACTTAAAATAATAAAAAAAAAAAAAAGAAAAAATCTTTCCCAAAGTCAAAGCCATCAAAATGCAGGCAGGCCATACGCCAGCAAGTGCAGGCACATGCAGCAAGGCTTGCCAAAATTGATCCCCACTGAAGGCCAAAACAGAAAAGAAGGACCTACAAACACGCTGGAATGGAGACAACATCAAAGGAATTGCAATTGCAGGAGAAAAATGAAAATTTGGGAAATTTAGTGACTCTAAGAAAATGGCCCGTGGTTTTACCAGGTGCAGTGCAAAGGACCAAAAGGTGCCAAAACTAAGCTCACAGATGTTGCAAAAGCAGGGGAAAAAGTCAAGGAGGAAGACACAACTTAGGGGGCAAGATGTGAGGGACATGGCATGAATGCTTACATTAATAAAAAAAAAAAATAGAAAAAATCTTTCCCAAAGTCAAAGCCATCAAAATGCAGGCAGGCCATACGCCACCGAGGGCAGGCACATGCAGCAAAACTTGCCAAAATTGATCCCTCTGAAGGCCAATACAGAAAAGAAGGACCTACAAACACGCTGGAAAGGAGTCAACATCAAAGGAATTGCAATTGGAGGAGAAAAAAAGAAAATTTGGGAAATTTAGTGACTCTAAGAAAATGGCCTGGCAGTATATCATGTGCAGTGCAAAGGACCAAAGATGCCAAAACTAAGCTCACAAATGTTGCAAAAGCAGGGGAAAAAGTCAAGGAGGAAGACAGAACTTAGGGGGCAAGATATGAGGGACATGGCATGAACACTTCAGAATAAAACCAAAAAAAGAAAAAAATCTTTCCCAAAGTCAAAGCCATCAAAAAGGCATGGCCTGCCATCAAGTGCAGGGACATGCACCAAAGATTCCTCTATTGGTCCCCATTGAAATCGCAAGATTCCTTTTCACTTCCCGAAAGGAAATGAAATTTCCTTTCGGGAAGGGAAAAGGAATCTTGCGAATCCCAAAAGAAAGGCTTACAAACACTCTGGAAAGGAGATAGGATCAAATGAAATGCAATTGAAAAAAGCAGAAATTCGGGAATTTTAGTCTCTTAAAAAATAGGCTGTGAGGAAATCAGCTGCATTGCAAAGGATCAAAAGGTGCCAAAACTAAGCTCACAGATGATGCAAAAGCAGGGGAAAAAGTCAAGGAGGAAGACACAACTTAGGGGGCAAGATGTGAGGGACATGGCATGAATACTTAAAACAAAAAAGAAAAAAAAAAGAAAAAATCTTTCCCAAAGTCAAAGCCATCAAAATGGAGGCAGGCCATACGCCACCAAGGGCAGGCACATGCAGCAAAGCTTGCCAAAATTGATCCCCACTGAAGGCCAAAACAGAAAAGAAGGACCTACAAACACGCTGGAAAGGA
Organism: Artemisiospiza belli; assembly: GCA_021963965.1. NCBI lineage: Eukaryota > Metazoa > Chordata > Aves > Passeriformes > Passerellidae > Artemisiospiza > Artemisiospiza belli. The sequence continues at coordinate 34,262 of JAKDEW010000357.1, read as the reverse complement.
CTCAACATCAAAGGAATTGCAATTGGAGGAGAAAAAAAGAAAATTTGGGAAATTTAGTGACTCTAAGGAAATGGCCTGGCAGTATATCATGTGCAGTGCAAAGGACCAAAAGATGCCAAAACTAAGCTCACAGATGTTGCAAAAGCAGGGGAAAAAGTCAAGGAGGAAGACAGAACTTAGGGAGCAAGATGTGAGGGACATGGCATGAACACTTAAAATAATAAAAAAAAAAAAAAGAAAAAATCTTTCCCAAACCAAAGTCAAAGCCATCAAAATGCAGGCAGGCCATACGCCAGCAAGTGCAGGCACATGCAGCAAAGCTTGCCAAAATTGATCCCCACTGAAGGCCAAAACAGAAAAGAAGGACCTACAAACACGCTGGAATGGAGACAACATCAAAAATTGCATTTGCAGGAGAAAAATGAAAATTTGGGAAATTTACTGACTCAAAGAAAATGGCCCGTGGTTTTATCAGGTGCAGTGCAAAGGACCAAAAGGTGCCAAAACTAAGCTCACAGATGTTGCAAAAGCAGGGGAAAAAGTCAAGGAGGAAGACAGAACTTAGGGGGCAAGATATGAGGGACATGGCATGAACACTTCAGAAAACAACCTAAAAAAGAAATAATCTTTCCCAAAGTCAAAGCCATCAAAAGGCATGGCCTGCCATCAAGTGCAGGGACATGCACCAAAGATTCCTCTATTGTTCCCCATTGAAATCGCAAGATTCCTTTTCCCTTCCCGAAAGGAAATGAAATTTCCTTTCGGGAAGGGAAAAGGAATCCTGCGAATCCCAAAAGAAAGGCTTACAAACACTCTGGAAAGGAGATAGGATCAAATGAAATGCAATTGAAAAAAGCAGAAAATTGGGAATTTTAGTCTCTTCAAAAAATAGGCTGTGAGGAAATCAGCTGCATTGCAAAGGACCAATAGGTGCCGAAACTAAGCTCACAGATGTTGCAAAAGCAGGGGAAAAAGTCAAAGAGGAAGACACAACTTAGGGGGCAAGATATGAGGGACATGGCATGAATACTTAAATTATAAAAAAAAAAAAAAAGAAAAAATCTTTCCCAAAGTCAAAGCCATCAAAATGCAGGCAGGCCATACGCCACCAAGGGCAGCCACATGCAGCAAAGCTTGCCAAAATTGATCCCCACTGAAGGCCAAAACAGAAAAGAAGGACCTACAAACACGCTGGAAAGGAGTCAACATCAAAGGAATTGCAATTGGAGGAGAAAAAAAGAAAATTTGGGAAATTTAATGTCTCTAAGTTAATGGCCTGGGTTTATATCAGGTGCAGAGCAAATGACCAAAAGATGCCAAAACTAAGCTCACAGATGTTGCAAAAGCAGGGGAAAAAGTCAAGGAGGAAGACACATCTTAGGGGGCAAGATGTGAGGGACATGGCATGAACACTTAAAATAATAAAAAAATAAAGAAGAAAAAATCTTTCCCAAAGTCAAAGCCATCAAATGCAGGCTGGCCATACGCCACCAAGGGCAGGCACATGCAGCAAAGCTTGCCAAAATTGATCCCCACTGAAGGCCAAAACAGAAAGAAGGACCTACAAACACGCTGGAAAGGAGTCAACATCAAAGGAATTGCAATTGGAGGAGAAAAAAAGAAAATTTTGGAAATTTAGTGACTCTAAGAAAATGGCCTGGGTTTATATCAGGTGCAGTGCAAAGGACCAAAAGATGCCAAAACTACGCTCACAGATGTTGCAAAAGCATGGGAAAAAGTCAAGGAGGAAGACACAACTTAGGGGTCAAGATGTGAGGGACATGGCATGAATACTTAAAACAAAAAAGAAAAAAAAAAGAAAAAATCTTTCCCAAAGTCAAAGCCATCAAAAATGCAGGCAGGCCATACGCCACCAAGGGCAGGCACATGCAGCAAAGCTTGCCAAAACTGATCCCCACTGAAGGCCAAAACAGAAAAGAAGGACCTACAAACACGCTGGAAAGGAGTCAACATCAAAGGAATTGCAATTGGAGGAGAAAAAAAGAAAAATTTGGGAAATTAAATGTCTATATGAAAATGGCCTGGCAGTATATCATGTGCAGTGCAAAGGACCAAAAGGTGCCAAAACTAAGCTCACAGATGTTGCAAAAGCAGGGGGAAAAAGTCAAGGAGGAAGACACAACTTAGGGGTCAAGATGTGAGGGACATGGCATGAATACTTAAAATAATAAAAAAAAAAATAGAAAAAATCTTTCCCAAAGTCAAAGCCATCAATATGCAGGCAGGCCATACGCCACCGAGGACAGGCACATGCAGCAAAGCTTGCCAAAATTGATCCCCACTGAAGGCCAAAACAGAAAAGAAGGACCTACAAACACGCTGGAAAGGAGTCAACATCAAAGGAATTGCAATTGGAGGAGAAAAATATAAAATTTTGGAAATTTAGTGACTCTAAGAAACTGGCCTGGCAGTATATCATGTGCAGTGCAAAGGACCAAAGATGCCAAAACTAAGCTCACAGATGTTGCAAAAGCAGGGGAAAAAGTCAAGGAGGAAGACAAAACTTAGGGAGCAAGATGTGAGGGACGTGGCATGAACACTTATAATAATAAAAAAAAAAAAAAAGAAAAAATCTTTCCCAAAGTCAAAGCCATCAAAATGCAGGCAGGCCATACGCCAGCAAGTGCAGGCACATGCAGCAAAGCTTGCCAAAATTGATCCCCACTGAAGGCCAAAACAGAAAAGAAGGACCTACAAACACGGCTGAATGGAGACAACATCAAAGGAATTGCAATTGCAGGAGAAAAATGAAAATTTGGGAAATTTAGTGACTCTAAGAAAATGGCCCGTGGTTTTACCAGGTGCAGTGCAAAGGACCAAAAGGTGCCAAAACTAAGCTCACAGATGTTGCAAAAGCAGGGGAAAAAGTCAAGGAGGAAGACACAACTTAGGGGGCAAGATGTGAGGGACATGGCATGAATACTTAAAATAATAAAAAGAAAAATAGAAAAAATCTTTCCCAAAGTCAAAGCCATCAATATGCAGGCAGGCCATACGCCACCGATGACAGGCACATGCAGCAAAGCTTGCCAAAATTGATCCCCACTGAAGGCCAAAACAGAAAAGAAGGACCTACAAACACGCTGGAATGGAGACAACATCAAAGGAATTGCAATTGGAGGAGAAAAAAAGAAAATTTGGGAAATTTAGTGACTCTAAGAAAATGGCCTGGCAGTATATCATGTGCAGTGCAAAGGACCAAAGATGCCAATCTAAGCTCACAGATGTTGCAAAAGCAGGGAAAAAAGTCAAGGAGGAAGACAGAACTTAGGGGGGCAAGATATGAGGGACATGGCATGAACACTTCAGAAAACAACCAAAAAAAGAAAAAAATCTTTCCCAAAGTCAAAGCCATCAAAAGGCATGGCCTGCCATCAAGTGCAGGGACATGCACCAAAGATTCCTCTATTGGTCCCCATTGAAATCGCAAGATTCCTTTTCCCTTCCCGAAAGGAAATGAAATTTCCTTTCGGGAAGGGAAAAGGAATCTTGCGTATCCCAAAAGAAAGGCTTACAAACACTCTGGAAAAGAGATAGGTTCAAATGAAATGCAATTGAAAAAAGCAGAAAATCGGGAATTTTAGTCTCTTCAAAAAATAGGCTGTGAGGAAATCAGCTGCATTGCAAAGGACCAAAAGATGCCAAAAAAAAGCTCACAGATGTTGCAAAAGCAGGGGAAAAAGTCAAGGAGGAAGACACAACAGGGGGCAAGATATGAGGGACATGGCATGAATACTTAAAATAATAAAAAAAAAAAAAAAGAAAAGATCTTTCCCAAAGTCAAAGCCATCAAAATGCCGGCAGGCCATACGCCAGCAAGTGCAGGCCCTTGCAGCAAAGCTTGCCAAAATTGATCCCCACTGAAGGCCAAAACAGAAAAGAAGGACCTCCAAACACGCTGGAATGGAGGCAATATCAAAGGAATTGCAATTGGAGGAGTAAAAAGAAAATTTGGGAAATTTAGTGACTCTAAGAAAATGGCCCGGTGTTTTATCAGGTGCAGTGCAAAGGACCAAAGATGCCAAAACTAAGCTCACAGATGTTGCAAAAGCAGGGGGAAAAAGTCAAGGAGGAAGGCACAACTTAGGGGGCAAGATATGAGGGACATGGCATGAATACTTAAAATAATAAAAAAAATAAAAAAGAAAAAATCTTTCCCAAAGTCAAAGCCATCAAAATGCAGGCAGGCCATACGCCACCAAGGGCAGGCACATGCAGCAAAGCTTGCCAAAATTGATCCCCACTGAAGGCCAAAACAGAAAAGAAGGACTTGCAAACACACTGGAATGGAGACAACATCAAAGGAATTGCAATTGGAGGAGAAAAAAAGAAAATTTGGGAATTTAGTGACTCCTAGAAAATGGCCCGGGATTTTATCAAGTGCACTGCAAAGGACCAAAATGTGCCAAAAATAAGCTCACAGATGTTGCAAAAGCAGGGGAAAAAGTCAAGGAGGAAGACACAACTTAGGGGGCAAGATATGAAGGACATGGCATAAATACTTAAAACAAACAAAAAAAAAAAAATAGAAAAAATCTTTCCCAAAGTCAAAGCCATCAAAATGCAGGCAGGCCATACGCCACCAAGGGCAGGCACATGCAGCAAAGCTTGCCAAAATTGATCCCCACTGAAGGCCAAAACAGAAAAGAAGGACCTACAAACACGCTGGAAAGGAGTCAACATCAAAGGAATTGCAATTGGAGGAGAAAAAAAGAAAATTTGGGAAATTAAATGTCTATAAGAAAATGGCCTGGGTTTATATCAGGTGCAGTGCAAAGGACCAAAAGGTGCCAAAACTAAGCTCACAGATGTTGCAAAAGCAGGGGAAAAAGTCAAGGAGGATGACAGAACTTAGGGGGCAAGATGTGAGGGACATGGCATGAACACTTCAGAAAACAACCAAAAAAAGAAAAAAATCTTTCCCAAAGTCAAAGCCATCAAAAGGCATGGCCTGCCATCAAGTGCAGGGACATGCACCAAAGATTCCTCTATTGGTCCCCATTGAAATCGCAAGATTCCTTTTCCCTTCCCGAAAGGAAATGAAATTTCCTTTCGGGAAGGGAAAAGGAATCTTGCGAATCCCAAAAGAAAGGCTTACAAACACTCTGGAAAGGAGATAGGTTCAAATGAAATGCAATTGAAAAAAGCAGAAAATCGGGAATTTTAGTCTCTTAAAAAATAGGCTGTAAGGAAATCAGCTGCATTGCAAAGGTCCAAAAGGTGCCAAAACTAAGGTCACAGATGTTGCAAAAGCAGAGGAAAAAGTCAAGGAGGAAGACACAACTTAGGGGGCAAGATGTGAGGGACATGGCATGAATACTTAAAACAAAAAAAAAAAAAAAAAAAGAAAAAATCTTTCCCAAAGTCAAAGCCATCAAAATGCAGGCAGGCCATACGCCAGCAAGTGCAGGCCCTTGCAGCAAAGCTTGCCAAATTGATCCCCACTGAAGGCCAAAACAGAAAAGAAGGACCTCCAAACACGCTGGAATGGAGGCAATATCAAAGGAATTGCAATTGCAGGAGTAAAAAGAATATTTGGGAAATTTAGTGACTCTAAGAAAATGGCCCGGTGTTTTATCAGGTGCAGTGCAAAGGACCAAAGATGCCAAAACTAAGCTCACAGATGTTGCAAAAGCAGGGGAAAAAGTCAAGGAGGAAGGCACAACTTCGGGGGCAAGATATGAGGGACATGGCATGAATACTTAAAATAATAAAAAAAATAAAAAAGAAAAAATCTTTCCCAAAGTCAAAGCCATCAAAATGCAGGCAGGCCATACGCCACCAAGGGCAGGCACATGCAGCAAAGCTTGCCAAAATTGATCCCCACTGAAGGCCAAAACAGAAAAGAAGGACTTGCAAACACGCTGGAATGGAGACAACATCAAAGGAATTGCAATTGGAGGAGAAAAAAAGAAAATTTGGGAAATTTAGTGACTCTTAGAAAATGGCCCGGGATTTTATCAAGTGCAGTGCAAAGGACCAAAATGTGCCAAAAATAAGCTCACAGATGTTGCAAAAGCAGGGGAAAAAGTCAAGGAGGAAGACACAACTTAGGGGGCAAGATATGAAGGACATGGCATAAATACTTAAAACAAACAAAAAAAAAAAATAGAAAAAATCTTTCCCAAAGTCAAAGCCATCAAAATGCAGGCAGGCCATACGCCACCAAGGGCAGGCACATGCAGCAAAGCTTGCCAAAATTGATCCCCACTGAAGGCCAAAACAGAAAAGAAGGACCTACAAACACGCTGGAAAGGAGTCAACCTCAAAGGAATTGCAATTGGAGGAGAAAAAAAGAAAATTTAGGAAATTTAGTGACTCTATGAAAATGGCCTGGCAGTATATCATGTGCAGTGCAAAGGACCAAAAGGTGCCAAAACTAAGCTCACAGATGTTGCAAAAGCAGGGGAAAAAGTCAAGGAGGATGACAGAACTTAGGGGGCAAGATGTGAGGGGACATGGCATGAACACTTCAGAAAACAACCAAAAAAAGAAAAAAATCTTTCCCAAAGTCAAAGCCATCAAAAGGCATGGCCTGCCATCAAGTGCAGGGACATGCACCAAAGATTCCTCTATTGGTCCCCATTGAAATCGCAAGATTCCTTTTCCCTTCCCGAAAGGAAATGAAATTTCCTTTCGGGAAGGGAAAAGGAATCTTGCGAATCCCAAAAGAAAGGCTTACAAACACTCTGGAAAGGAGATAGGTTTCAAATGAAATGCAATTGAAAAAAGCAGAAAATCGGGAATTTTAGTCTCTTAAAAAATAGGCTGTAAGGAAATCAGCTGCATTGCAAAGGTCCAAAAGGTGCCAAAACTAAGGTCACAGATGTTGCAAAAGCAGGAGAAAAAGTCAAGGAGGAAGACACAACTTAGGGGGCAAGATGTGAGGGACATGGCATGAATAATTAAAACAAAAAAAAAAAAAAAAAGAAAAAATCTTTCCCAATGTCAAAGCCATCAAAATGCAGGCAGGCCATACGCCACCAAGGGCAGGCACATGCAGCAAAGCTTGCCAAAATTGATCCCCACTGAAGGCCAAAACAGAAAAGAAGGACCTACAAACACGCTGGAATGGAGTCAATATCAAAGGAATTGCAATTGGAGGAGAAAAAAAAAAAATTTGGGAAATTTAGTGACTCTAAGAAAAGGGCCTGGTGTTTTATCAGGTGCCGTGCAAAGGACCAAAATGTGCCAAAACTAAGCTCACAAATGTTGCAAAAGCAGGGGAAAAAGTCAAGGAGGAAGACACATCTTAGGGGGCAAGATATGAGGGACATGGCATGAACACTTCAGAAAACAACCAAAAAAAGAAAAAATCTTTCCCAAAATGAAAGCCATCAAAAGGCATGGCCTGCCATCAAGTGCAGGGACATGCACCAAAGATTCCTCTATTGGTCCCCATTGAAATCGCAAGATTCCTTTTCCCTTCCCGAAAGGAAATGAAATTTCCTTTCGGGAAGGGAAAAGGAATCTTGCGAATCCCAAAAGAAAGGCTTACAAACACTCCGGAAAGGAGATAGGATCAAATGAAATGCAATTGAAAAAAGCAGAAAATCTGGAATTTTAGTCTCTTCAAAAAATATGCTGTAAGGAAATCAGGTGCATTGCAAAGGACCAAAAGGTGCCAAAACTAAGCTCACAGATGTTGCAAAAGCAGGGGAAAAAGTCAAGGAGGAAGACACAATTTAGGGGGCACGATGTGAGGGACATGGCATGAATACTTAAAACAAACAAGAAAAAAAAAAGAAAAAATCTTTCCCAAAGTCAAAGCATCAAAATGCAGGCAGGCCATACACCACCAAGGGCAGGCACATGCAGCAAAGCTTGCCAAAATTGATCCCCACTGAAGGCCAAAAGAGAAAAGAAGGACCTACAAACACGCTGGAAAGGAGTCAACATCAAAGGAATTGCAATTGGAGGAGAAAAATAGAAAATTTTGGAAATTTAGTGACTCTAAGAAAAATGGTCTGCATTTATATCAGGTGCAGTGCAAAGGACCAAAAGATGCCGAAACTAAGCTCACAGATGTTGCAAAAGCAGGGGAAAAAGTCTTGGAGGAAGACACAACTTAGGGGGCCAGATGTGAGGGACATGGCATGAATACTTAAAATAATAAAAAAAAAAAAAAGTAAAAATCCTTCCCAAAATCAAAGCCATCAAAATGCAGGCAGGCCATACGCCACCAAGTGCAGGCACATGCAGCAAAGCTTGCCAAAATTGATCCCCACTGAAGGCCAAAAGAGAAAAGAAGGACCTACAAACACGCTGAATGGAGACAACATCAAAGGAATTGCAATTGCAGGACGAAAATGAAAATTTGGGGAAATTTAGTGACTCTAAGACAATGGCCCGTGGTTTTACCAGGTGCAGTGCAAAGGACCAAAAGGTGCCAAAACCAAGCTCACAGATGTTGCAAAAGCAGGGGAAAAAGTCAAGGAGGAAGACACAACTTAGGGGGCAAGATGTGAGGGACATGGCATGAATACTTACAATAATAAAAAAAAAAAAAAAAAAAATCTTTCCCAAAGTCAAAGCCATCAAAATGCAGGCAGGCCATACGCCACCGAGGGCAGGGCACATGCAGCAAAGCTTGCCAAAATTGATCCCCACTGAAGGCCAAAACATAAAAGGAGGACCTACAAACACGCTGGAAAGGAGTCAACATCAAAGGATTTGCAATTGGAGGAGAAAAAAAGAAAATTTCGGAAATTTAGTGACTCTAAGAAAATGGCCCGTGGTTTTATCAGGTGCAGTGCAAAGGACCAAAAGATGCCAAAACTAAGCTCACAGATGTTGCAAAAGCAGGGGAAAAAGTCAAGGAGGAAGACACAACTTAGGGGGCAAGATATGAGGGACATGGCATGAACACTTCAGAAAACAACCTAAAAAAGAAAAAAATCTTCCCAAAGTCAAAGCCATCAAAAGGCATGGCCTGCCATCAAGTGCAGGGACATGCACCAAAGATTCCTCTATTGGTCCCCATTGAAATCGCAAGATTCCTTTTCCCTTCCCGAAAGGAAATTTCATTTCCTTTCGGGAAGGGAAAAGGAATCTTGCGAATCCCAAAAGAAAGGCTTACAAACACTCTCGAAAGGAGATAGGATCAAATGAAATGCAATTGAAAAAAGCAGAAAATTGGGAATTTTAGTCTCTTCAAAAAATAGGCTGTGAGGAAATCAGCTGCATTGCAAAGGACCAATAGGTGCCGAAACTAAGCTCACAGATGTTGCAAAAGCAGGGGAAAAAGTCAAAGAGGAAGACACAACTTAGGGGGCAAGATATGAGGGACATGGCATGAATACTTAAAATAATAAAAAAAAAAAAAAAGAAAAAATCTTTCCCAAAGTCAAAGCCATCAAAATGCAGGCAGGCCATCGGCCACCGAGGGCAGGCACATGCAGCAAAGCTTGCCAAAATTGATCCCCACTGAAGGCCAAAACAGAAAAGAAGGACCTACAAACACGCTGGAATGGAGACAACATCAAAGGAATTGCAATTGCAGGGGAAAAATGAAAATTTGGGAAATTTAGTGACTCTAAGAAAATGGCCCGTGGTTTTATCAGGTGCAGTGCAAAAGACCAAAAGGTGCCAAAACTAAGCTCACAGATGTTGCAAAAGCAGGGGAAAAAGTCAAGGGAGGAAGACACAACTTAGGGGGCAAGATATGAGGGACAAGGCATGAATACTTAAAACAAAAAAGAAAAAAAAAGAAAAAATCTTTCCCAAAGTCAAAGCCATCAAAATGCAGGCAGGCCATACGCCACCAAGGGCAGGCACATGCAGCAAAGCTTGCCAAAATTGATCCCCACTGAAGGCCAAAACAGAAAAGAAGGACCTACAAACACGCTGGAAAGGAGTCAACATCAAAGGAATTGCAATTGGAGGAGAAAAAAAGAAAATTTGGGAATTTAAATGTCTATGAGAAAATGGCCTGGGTTTATATCAGGTGCAGTGCAAAGGACCAAAAGGTGCCAAAACTAAGCTCACAGATGTTGCAAAAGCAGGGGAAAAAGTCAAGGAGGATGACAGAACTTAGGGGGCAAGATATGAGGGACATGGCATGAACACTTCAGAAAACAACCAAAAAAAGAAAAAAATCTTTCCCAAAGTCAAAGCCATCAAAAGGCATGGCCTGCCATCAAGTGCAGGGGACATGCACCAAAGATTCCTCTATTGGTCCCCATTGAAATCGCAAGATTCCTTTTCCCTTCCCGAAAGGAAATGAAATTTCCTTTCGGGAAGGGAAAAGGAATCTTGCGTATCCCAAAAGAAAGGCTTACAAACACTCTGGAAAAGAGATAGGTTCAAATGAAATGCAATTGAAAAAAGCAGAAAATCGGGACTTATTGTCTCTTCAAAAAATAGGCTGTGAGGAAATCAGCTGCATTGCAAAGGACCAAAAGATGCCAAAAAAAAGCTCACAGATGTTGCAAAAGCAGGGGAAAAAGTCAAGGAGGAAGACACAACAGGGGGCAAGATATGAGGGACATGGCATGAACACTTAAAATAATAAAAAAAAAAAATAGAAAAAATCTTTCCCAAAGTCAAAGCCATCAAAATGCAGGCAGGCCATACGCCAGCAAGTGCAGGGCCTTGCAGAAAAGCTTGCCAAAATTGATCCCCACTGAAGGCCAAAACAGAAAAGAAGGACTTACGAACACGCTGGAATGGAGGCAATATCAAAGGAATTGCAATTGAAGGAGTAAAAAGAAAATTTGGGAAATTTAGTGACTCTAAGAAAATGGCCCGGTGTTTTATCAGGTGCAGTGCAAAGGACCAAAGATGCCAAAACTAAGCTCACAGATGTTGCAAAAGCAGGGGAAAAAGTCAAGGAGGAAGGCACAACTTAGGGGGCAAGATATGAGGGACATGGCATGAATACTTAAAATAATAAAAAAAATAAAAAAGAAAAAATCTTTCCCAAAGTCAAAGCCATCAAAATGCAGGCAGGCCATACGCCACCAAGGGCAGGCACATGCAGCAAATCTTGCCAAAATTGATCCCCACTGAAGGCCAAAACAGAAAAGAAGGACTTGCAAACACACTGGAATGGAGACAACATCAAAGGAATTGCAATTGGAGGAGGAAAAAAAGAAAATTTGGGAAATTTAGTGACTCTTAGAAAATGGCCCGGGATTTTATCAAGTGCACTGCAAAGGACCAAAATGTGGCAAAAATAAGCTCACAGATGTTGCAAAAGCAGGGGAAAAAGTCAAGGAGGAAGACACAACTTAGGGGGCAAGATATGAAGGACATGGCATAAATACTTAAAACAAACAAAAAAAAAAAATAGAAAAAATCTTTCCCAATGTCAAAGCCATCAAAATGCAGGCAGGCCATACGCCACCAAGGGCAGGCACATGCAGCAAAGCTTGCCAAAATTGATCCCCACTGAAGGCCAAAACAGAAAAGAAGGACCTACAAACACGCTGGAAAGGAGTCAACATCAAAGGAATTGCAATTGGAGGAGAAAAAAAGAAAATTTAGGAAATTTAGTGACTCTATGAAAATGGCCTGGCAGTATATCATGTGCAGTGCAAAGGACCAAAGATGCCAAAACTAAGCTCACAGATGTTGCAAAAGCAGGGGAAAAAGTCAAGGAGGAAGACAGAACTTAGGGGGCAAGATATGAGGGACATGGCATGAACACTTCAGAAAACAACCAAAAAAAGAAAAAAATCTTTCCCAAAGTCAAAGCCATCAAAAAGGCAAGGCCTGCCATCAAGTGCAGGGACATGCACCAAAGATTCCTCTATTAGTCCCCCATTGAAATCGCAAGATTCCTTTTCCCTTCCCGAAAGGAAATGAAATTTCCTTTCGGGAAGGGAAAAGGAATCTTGCGAATCCCAAAAGAAAGGCTTACAAACACTCTGGAAAGGAGATAGGTTCAAATGAAATGCAATTGAAAAAAGCAGAAAAATCGGGAATTTTAGTCTCTTAAAAAATAGGCTGTAAGGAAATCAGCTGCATTGCAAAGGTCCAAAAGGTGCCAAAACTAAGGTCACAGATGTTGCAAAAGCAGGGGAAAAAGTCAAGGAGGAAGACACAACTTAGGGGGAAAGATGTGAGGGACATGGCATGAATGCTTACAATAATAAAAAAAAAAAATAGAAAAAATCTTTCCCAAAGTCAAAGCCATCAAAATGCAGGCAGGCCATACGCCAGCAAGGGCAGGCACATGCAGCAAAGCTTGCCAAAATTGATCCCTCTGAAGGCCAAAACAGAAAAGAAGGACCTACAAACACGCTGGAAAGGAGTCAACATCAAAGGAATTGCAATTGGAGGAGAAAAAAAGAAAATTTGGGGAAATTGAGTGACTCTAAGAAAATGTCCTGGCAGTATATCATGTGCAGTGCAAAGGACCAAAGATGCCAAAACTAAGCTCACAAATGTTGCAAAAGCAGGGGAAAAAGTCAAGGAGGAAGACAGAACTTAGGGGGCAAGATATGAGGGACATGGCATGAACACTTCAGAAAACAACCAAAAAAAGAAAAAAATCTTTCCCAAAGTCAAAGCCATCAAAAGGCATGGCCTGCCATCAAGTGCAGGGACATGCACCAAAGATTCCTCTATTGGTCCCCATTGAAATCGCAAGATTCCTTTTCCCTTCCCGAAAGGAAATGAAATTTCCTTTCGGGAAGGGAAAAGGAATCTTGCGAATCCCAAAAGAAAGGCTTACAAACACTCTGGAAAGGAGATAGGATCAAATGAAATGAAATTGAAAAAAGCAGAAAATCGGGAATTTTAGTCTCTTAAAAAATAGGCTGTGAGGAAATCAGCTGCATTGCAAAGGATCAAAAGGTGCCAAAACTAAGCTCACAGATGATGCAAAAGCAGGGGAAAAAGTCAAGGAGGAAGACACAACTTAGGGGGCAAGATGTGAGGGACATGGCATGAATACTTACAATAATAAAAAAAAAAAAAAAAAAAATCTTTCCCAAAGTCAAAGCCATCAAAATGCAGGCAGGCCATACGCCACCGAGGGCAGGCACATGCAGCAAAGCTTGCCAAAATTGATCCCCACTGAAGGCCAAAACATAAAAGGAGGACCTACAAACACGCTGGAAAGGAATCAACATCAAAGGATTTGCAATTGGAGGAGAAAAAAAGAAAATTTCGGAAATTTAGTGACTCTAAGAAAATGGCCCGTGGTTTTATCAGGTGCAGTGCAAAGGACCAAAAGATGCCAAAACTAAGCTCACAGATGTTGCAAAAGCAGGGGAAAAAGTCAAGGAGGAAGACACAACTTAGGGGGCAAGATATGAGGGACATGGCATGAACACTTCAGAAAACAACCTAAAAAAGAAAAAAATCTTCCCAAAGTCAAAGCCATCAAAAGGCATGGCCTGCCATCAAGTGCAGGGACATGCACCAAAGATTCCTCTATTGGTCCCCATTGAAATCGCAAGATTCCTTTTCCCTTCCCGAAAGGAAATTTCATTTCCTTTCGGGAAGGGAAAAGGAATCTTGCGAATCCCAAAAGAAAGGCTTACAAACACTCTCGAAAGGAGATAGGATCAAATGAAATGCAATTGAAAAAAGCAGAAAATTGGGAATTTTAGTCTCTTCAAAAAATAGGCTGTGAGGAAATCAGCTGCATTGCAAAGGACCAATAGGTGCCGAAACTAAGCTCACAGATGTTGCAAAAGCAGGGGAAAAAGTCAAAGAGGAAGACACAACTTAGGGGGCAAGATATGAGGGACATGGCATGAATACTTAAAATAATAAAAAAAAAAAAAAAAAGAAAAAATCTTTCCCAAAGTCAAAGCCATCAAAATGCAGGCAGGCCATCGGCCACCGAGGGCAGGCACATGCCAGCAAAGCTTGCCAAAATTGATCCCCACTGAAGCCAAAACAGAAAAGAAGGACCTACAAACACGCTGGAATGGAGACAACATCAAAGGAATTGCAATTGCAGGGGAAAAATGAAAATTTGGGAAATTTAGTGACTCTAAGAAAATGGCCCGTGGTTTTATCAGGTGCAGTGCAAAAGACCAAAAGGTGCCAAAACTAAGCTCACAGATGTTGCAAAAGCAGGGGAAAAAGTCAAGGAGGAAGACACAACTTAGGGGGCAAGATGTGAGGGACATGGCATGAATACTTGCAATAATAAAAAATAAAGAAGAAAAAATCTTTCCCAAAGTCAAAGCCATCAAAATGCAGGCAGGCCATACGCCACCAAGGGCAGGCACATGCAGCAAAGCTTGCCAAAATTGATCCCCACTGAAGGCCAAAACAGAAAAGAAGGACCTACAAACACGCTGGAAAGGATGTCAACATCAAAGGAATTGCAATTGGAGGAGAAAAAAAGAAAATTTGGGAAATTTAGAGACTCTAAGAAAATGGCCTGGCAGTATATCAGGTGCAGTGCAAAGGACCAAAAGATGCCAAAACTAAGCTCACAGATGTTGCAAAAGCAGGGGAAAAAGTCAAGGAGGAAGACAGAACTTAGGGGTCAAGATGTGAGGGACATGGCATGAATACTTAAAACAAAAAAGAAAAAAAAAGAAAAAATCTTTCCCAAAGTCAAAGCCATCAAAATGCAGGCAGGCCATACGCCACCAAGGGCAGGCACATGCAGCAAAGCTTGCCAAAATTGATCCCCACTGAAGGCCAAAACAGAAAAGAAGGACCTACAAACACGCTGGAAAGGAGTCAACATCAAAGGAATTGCAATTGGAGGAGAAAAAAAGAAAATTTGGGAAATTAAATGTCTATGAGAAAATGGCCTGGGTTTATATCAGGTGCAGTGCAAAGGACCAAAAGGTGCCAAAACTAAGCTCACAGATGTTGCAAAGCAGGGGAAAAAGTCAAGGAGGATGACAGAACTTAGGGGGCAAGATGTGAGGGACATGGCATGAATACTTAAAATAATAAAAAAAAAAATACAAAAAATCTTTCCCAAAGTCAAAGCCATCAATATGCAGGCAGGCCATACGCCACCGATGACAGGCACATGCAGCAAAGCTTGCCAAAATTGATCCCCACTGAAGGCCAAAACAGAAAAGAAGGACCTACAAACACGCTGGAATGGAGACAACATCAAAGGAATTGCAATTGCAGGGGAAAAATGAAAATTTGGGAAATTTAGTGACTCTAAGAAAATGGCCCGTGGTTTTATCAGGTGCAGTGCAAAAGACCAAAAGGTGCCAAAACTAAGCTCACAGATGTTGCAAAAGCAGGGGAAAAAGTCAAGGAGGAAGACACAACTTAGGGGGCAAGATGTGAGGGACATGGCATGAATACTTGCAATAATAAAAAATAAAGAAGAAAAAATCTTTCCCAAAGTCAAAGCCATCAAAATGCAGGCAGGCCATACGCCACCAAGGGCAGGCACATGCAGCAAAGCTTGCCAAAATTGATCCCCACTGAAGGCCAAAACAGAAAAGAAGGACCTACAAACACGCTGGAAAGGAGTCAACATCAAAGGAATTGCAATTGGAGGAGAAAAAAAGAAAATTTGGGAAATTTAGAGACTCTAAGAAAATGGCCTGGCAGTATATCAGGTGCAGTGCAAAGGACCAAAAGATGCCAAAACTAAGCTCACAGATGTTGCAAAAGCAGGGGAAAAAGTCAAGGAGGAAGACAGAACTTAGGGGTCAAGATGTGAGGGACATGGCATGAATACTTAAAACAAAAAAGAAAAAAAAAGAAAAAATCTTTCCCAAAGTCAAAGCCATCAAAATGCAGGCAGGCCATACGCCACCAAGGGCAGGCACATGCAGCAAAGCTTGCCAAAATTGATCCCCACTGAAGGCCAAAACAGAAAAGAAGGACCTACAAACACGCTGGAAAGGAGTCAACATCAAAGGAATTGCAATTGGAGGAGAAAAAAAGAAAATTTGGGAATTTAAATGTCTATGAGAAAATGGCCTGGGTTTATATCAGGTGCAGTGCAAAGGACGAAAAGGTGCCAAAACTAAGCTCACAGATGTTGCAAAAGCAGGGGAAAAAGTCAAGGAGGATGACAGAACTTAGGGGGCAAGATGTGAGGGACATGGCATGAATACTTAAAATAATAAAAAAAAAAATACAAAAAATCTTTCCCAAAGTCAAAGCCATCAATATGCAGGCAGGCCATACGCCACCGATGACAGGCACATGCAGCAAAGCTTGCCAAAATTGATCCCCACTGAAGGCCAAAACAGAAAAGAAGGACCTACAAACACGCTGGAATGGAGACAACATCAAAGGAATTGCAATTGGAGGAGAAAAAAAGAAAATTTGGGAAATTTAGTGACTCTAAGAAAATGGCCTGGCAGTATATCATGTGCAGTGCAAAGGACCAAAGATGCCAAATCTAAGCTCACAGATGTTGCAAAAGCAGGGGAAAAAGTCAAGGAGGAAGACAGAACTTAGGGGGCAAGATATGAGGGACATGGCATGAACACTTCAGAAAACAACCAAAAAAAGAAAAAAATCTTTCCCAAAGTCAAAGCCATCAAAAGGCATGGCCTGCCATCAAGTGCAGGGACATGCACCAAAGATTCCTCTATTGGTCCCCATTGAAATCGCAAGATTCCTTTTCCCTTCCCGAAAGGAAATGAAATTTCCTTTCGGGAAGGGAAAAGGAATCTTGCGTATCCCAAAAGAAAGGCTTACAAACACTCTGGAAAAGAGATAGGTTCAAATGAAATGCAATTGAAAAAAGCAGAAAATCGGGGACTTATTGTCTCTTCAAAAAATAGGCTGTGAGGAAATCAGCTGCATTGCAAAGGACCAAAAGATGCCAAAAAAAAGCTCACAGATGTTGCAAAAGCAGGGGAAAAAGTCAAGGAGGAAGACACAACAGGGGGCAAGATATGAGGGACATGGCATGAACACTTAAAATAATAAAAAAAAAAAATAGAAAAAATCTTTCCCAAAGTCAAAGCCATCAAAATGCAGGCAGGCCATACGCCAGCAAGTGCAGGGCCTTGCAGAAAAGCTTGCCAAAATTGATCCCCACTGAAGGCCAAAACAGAAAAGAAGGACTTACGAACACGCTGGAATGGAGGCAATATCAAAGGAATTGCAATTGAAGGAGTAAAAAGAAAATTTGGGAAATTTAGTGACTCTAAGAAAATGGCCCGGTGTTTTATCAGGTGCAGTGCAAAGGACAAAGATGCCAAAACTAAGCTCACAGATGTTGCAAAAGCAGGGGAAAAAGTCAAGGAGGAAGGCACAACTTAGGGGGCAAGATATGAGGGACATGGCATGAATACTTAAAATAATAAAAAAAAATAAAAAAGAAAAAATCTTTCCAAAGTCAAAGCCATCAAAATGCAGGCAGGCCATACGCCACCAAGGGCAGGCACATGCAGCAAATCTTGCCAAAATTGATCCCCACTGAAGGCCAAAACAGAAAAGAAGGACTTGCAAACACACTGGAATGGAGACAACATCAAAGGAATTGCAATTGGAGGAGAAAAAAAGAAAATTTGGGGAAATTTAGTGACTCCTAGAAAATGGCCCGGGATTTTATCAAGTGCACTGCAAAGGACCAAAATGTGCCAAAAATAAGCTCACAGATGTTGCAAAAGCAGGGGAAAAAGTCAAGGAGGAAGACACAACTTAGGGGGCAAGATATGAAGGACATGGCATAAATACTTAAAACAAACAAAAAAAAAAAAATAGAAAAAATCTTTCCCAAAGTCAAAGCCATCAAAATGCAGGCAGGCCATACGCCACCAAGGGCAGGCACATGCAGCAAAGCTTGCCAAAATTGATCCCCACTGAAGGCCAAAACAGAAAAGAAGGACCTACAAACACGCTGGAAAGGAGTCAACATCAAAGGAATTGCAATTGGAGGAGAAAAAAAGAAAATTTAGGAAATTTAGTGACTCTATGAAAATGGCCTGGCAGTATATCATGTGCAGTGCAAAGGACCAAAGATGCCAAAACTAAGCTCACAGATGTTGCAAAAGCAGGGGAAAAAGTCAAGGAGGAAGACAGAACTTAGGGGGCAAGATATGAGGGACATGGCATGAACACTTCAGAAAACAACCAAAAAAGAAAAAAATCTTTCCAAAGTCAAAGCCATCAAAAGGCAAGGCCTGCCATCAAGTGCAGGGACATGCACCAAAGATTCCTCTATTAGTCCCCCATTGAAATCGCAAGATTCCTTTTCCCTTCCCGAAAGGAAATGAAATTTCCTTTCGGGAAGGGAAAAGGAATCTTGCGAATCCCAAAAGAAAGGCTTACAAACACTCTGGAAAGGAGATAGGTTCAAATGAAATGCAATTGAAAAAAAGCAGAAAATCGGGAATTTTAGTCTCTTAAAAAATAGGCTGTAAGGAAATCAGCTGCATTGCAAAGGTCCAAAAGGTGCCAAAACTAAGGTCACAGATGTTGCAAAAGCAGGGGAAAAAGTCAAGGAGGAAGACACAACTTAGGGGGAAAGATGTGAGGGACATGGCATGAATGCTTACAATAATAAAAAAAAAAAATAGAAAAAATCTTTCCCAAAGTCAAAGCCATCAAAATGCAGGCAGGCCATACGCCAGCAAGGGCAGGCACATGCAGCAAAGCTTGCCAAAATTGATCCCTCTGAAGGCCAAAACAGAAAAGAAGGACCTACAAACACGCTGGAAAGGAGTCAACATCAAAGGAATTGCAATTGGAGGAGAAAAAAAGAAAATTTGGGGAAATTGAGTGACTCTAAGAAAATGTCCTGGCAGTATATCATGTGCAGTGCAAAGGACCAAAGATGCCAAAACTAAGCTCACAAATGTTGCAAAAGCAGGGGAAAAAGTCAAGGAGGAAGACAGAACTTAGGGGGCAAGATATGAGGGACATGGCATGAACACTTCAGAAAACAACCAAAAAAAGAAAAAAATCTTTCCCAAAGTCAAAGCCATCAAAAGGCATGGCCTGCCATCAAGTGCAGGGACATGCACCAAAGATTCCTCTATTGGTCCCCATTGAAATCGCAAGATTCCTTTTCCCTTCCCAAAAGGAAATGAAATTTCCTTTCGGGAAGGGAAAAGGAATCTTGCGAATCCCAAAAGAAAGGCTTACAAACACTCTGGAAAGGAGATAGGATCAAATGAAATGAAATTGAAAAAAGCAGAAAATCGGGAATTTTAGTCTCTTAAAAAATAGGCTGTGAGGAAATCAGCTGCATTGCAAAGGATCAAAAGGTGCCAAAACTAAGCTCACAGATGATGCAAAAGCAGGGGAAAAAGTCAAGGAGGAAGACACAACTTAGGGGGCAAGATATGAAGGACATGGCATGAATACTTAAAATAAAAAAGAAAAGAAAAAGAAAAAATCTTTCCCAAAGTCAAAGCCATCAAAATGCAGGCAGGCCATACGCCACCAAGGGCAGGCACATGCAGCAAAGCTTGCCAAAATTGATCCCCACTGAGGGCCAAAACAGAAAAGAAGGACCTACAAACACGCTGGAAAGGAGTCAACATCAAAGGAATTGCAATAGGAAGAGAAAAATAAATTTGGGAAATTTAGTGACTCTAAGAAAATGGCCTGGCAGTATATCATGTGCAGTGCAAAGGACCAAAAGATGCCAAAACTAAGCTCACAGATGTTGCAAAAGCAGGGGAAAAAGTCAAGGAGGAAGACACAACTTAGGGGTCAAGATGTGAGGGACATGGCATGAACACTTAAAATAATAAAAAAAAAAAAAAGAAAAAATCTTTCCCAAAGTCAAAGCCATCAAAATGCAGGCAGGCCATACGCCACCAAGGGCAGGCACATGCAGCAAAGCTTGCCAAAATTGATCCCCACTGAAGGCCAAAACAGAAAAGAAGGACCTACAAACACGCTGGAAAGGAGTCAACATCAAAGGAATTGCAATAGGAAGAGAAAAATAAAATTTGGGAAATTTAGTGACTCTAAGAAAATGGCCTGGCTGTATATCATGTGCAGTGCAAAGGACCAAAAGATGCCAAAACTAAGCTCACAGATGTTGCAAAAGCAGGGGAAAAAGTCAAGGAGGAAGACAGAACTTAGGGGGCACGATGTGAGGGACATGGCATGAATACTTAAAACAAAAAAGAAAAAAAAAAGAAAAAATCTTTCCCAAAGTCAAAGCCATCAAAATGCAGGCAGGCCATACGCCACCAAGGGCAGGCACATGCAGCAAAGCTTGCCAAAATTGATCCCCACTGAAGGCCAAAACAGAAAAGAAGGACCTACAAACACGCTGGAATGGAGACAACATCAAAGAATTGCATTTGCAGGAGAAAAATGAAAATTTGGGAAATTTACTGACTCTAAGAAAATGGCCCGTGGTTTTATCAGGTGCAATGCAAAGGACCAAAAGATGCCAAAACTAAGCTCACAGATGTTGCAAAAGCAGGGGAAAAAGTCAAGGAGGAAGACACAACTTAGGGGGCAAGATATGAGGGACATGGCATGAACACTTCAGAAAACAACCTAAAAAAGAAATAATCTTTCCCAAGTCAAAGCCATCAAAAGGCATGGCCTGCTATCAAGTGCAGGGACATGCACCAAAGATTCCTCTATTGGTCCCCATTGAAATCGCAAGATTCCTTTTCCCTTCCCGAAAGGAAATGAAATTTCCTTTCGGGAAGGGAAAAGGAATCTTGCGAATCCCAAAAGAAAGGCTTACAAACACTCTGGAAAGGAGATAGGATCAAATGAAATGCAATTGAAAAAAGCAGAAAATTGGGAATTTTAGTCTCTTCAAAAAATAGGCTGTGAGGAAATCAGCTGCATTGCAAAGGACCAATAGGTTCCAAAACTAAGCTCACAGATGTTGCAAAAGCAGGGGAAGAAGTCAAAGAGGAAGACAAAACTTAGGGGGCAAGATATGAGGGGACATGGCATGAATACTTAAAATAATAAAAAAAAAAAAAAAAGAAAAAATCTTTCCCAAAGTCAAAGCCATCAAAATGCAGGCAGGCCATACGCCACCAAGGGCAGCCACATGCAGCAAAGCTTGCCAAAATTGATCCCCACTGAAGGCCAAAACAGAAAAGAAGGACCTACAAACACGCTGGAAAGGAGTCAACATCAAAGGAATTGCAATTGGAGGAGAAAAAAAGAAAATTTGGGAAATTTAATGTCTCTAAGTAAATGGCCTGGGTTTATATCAGGTGCCTTGCAAAGGACCAAAAGATGCCAAAACTAAGCTCACAGATGTTGCAAAAGCAGGGGAAAAAGTCAAGGAGGAAGACAGAACTTAGGGGGCAAGATGTGAGGGACATGGCATGAATACTTAAAACAAAAAAGAAAAAAAAAAGAAAAAATCTTTCCCAAAGTCAAAGCCATCAAAATGCAGGCAGGCCATACGCCAACGAGGGCAGGCACATGCAGCAAAGCTTGCCAAAATTGATCCCCACTGAAGGCCAAAACAGAAAAGAAGGACCTACAAACACGCTGGAAAGGAGTCAACATCAAAGAAATTGCAATTGGAGGAGAAAAAAAGAAAATTTGAGAAATTAAATGTCTATAAGAAAATGGCCTGGCAGTATATCATGTGCAGTGCAAAGGACCAAAAGGTGCCAAAACTAAGCTCACAGATGTTGCAAAAGCAGGGGAAAAAGTCAACGAGGAAGACAGAACTTAGGGAGCAAGATGTGAGGGACATGGCATGAGCAATTAAAATAATAAAAAAAAAAAAAAGAAAAAAATCTTTCCCAAAGTCAAAGCCATCAAAATGCAGGCAGGCCATACGCCACCAAGGGCAGGCACATGCAGCAAAGCTTGCCAAAATTGATCCCCACTGAAGGCCAAAACAGAAAAGAAGGACCTACAAACACGCTGGAATGGAGACAAAATCAAAGGAATTGCATTTGCAGGAGAAAAATGAAAATTTGGGAAATATACTGACTCTAAGAAAATGGCCCGTGGTTTTATCAGGTGCAGTGCAAAGGACCAAAAGATGCCAAAACTAAGCTCACAGATGTTGCAAAAGCAGGGGAAAAAGTCAAGAAGGAAGACAGAACTTATGGGGCAAGATATGAGGGACATGGCATGAACACTTCAGAAAACAACCTAAAAAGAAATAATCTTTCCCAAAGTCAAAGCCATCAAAAGGCATGGCCCTGCCATCAAGTGCAGGGACATGCACCAAAGATTCCTCTATTGGTCCCCATTGAAATCGCAAGATTCCTTTTCCCTTCCCGAAAGGAAATGAAATTTCCTTTCGGGAAGGGAAAAGGAATCTTGCGAATCCCAAAAGAAAGGCTTACAAACACTCTGGAAAGGAGATAGGATCAAATGAAATGCAATTGAAAAAAGCAGAAAATCTGGAATTTTAGTCTCTTCAAAAAATAGGCTGTAAGGAAATCAGGTGCATTGCAAAGGACCAAAAGGTGCCAAAACTAAGCTCACAGATGTTGCAAAAGCAGGGGAAAAAGTCAAGTAGGAAGACAGAACTTAGGGGGCACGATGTGAGGGACATGGCATGAATACTTAAAACAAAAAAGAAAAAAAAAAGAAAAAATCTTTCCCAAAGTCAAAGCCATCAAAATGCAGGCAGGCCATACGCCACCAAGGGCAGGCACATGCAGCAAAGCTTGCCAAAATTGATCCCCACTGAAGGCCAAAACAGAAAAGAAGGACCTACAAACACGCTGGAATGGAGACAACATCAAAGAATTGCATTTGCAGGAGAAAAATGAAAATTTGGGAAATTTACTGACTCTAAGAAAATGGCCCGTGGTTTTATCAGGTGCAGTGCAAAGGACCAAAAGATGCCAAAACTAAGCTCACAGATGTTGCAAAAGCAGGGGAAAAAGTCAAGGAGGAAGACACAACTTAGGGGGCAAGATATGAGGGACATGGCATGAACACTTCAGAAAACAACCTAAAAAAGAAATAATCTTTCCCAAAGTCAAAGCCATCAAAAGGCATGGCCTGCTATCAAGTGCAGGGACATGCACCAAAGATTCCTCTATTGGTCCCCATTGAAATCGCAAGATTCCTTTTCCCTTCCCGAAAGGAAATGAAATTTCCTTTCGGGAAGGGAAAAGGAATCTTGCGAATCCCAAAAGAAAGGCTTACAAACACTCTGGAAAGGAGATAGGATCAAATGAAATGCAATTGAAAAAAGCAGAAAATTGGGAATTTTAGTCTCTTCAAAAAATAGGCTGTGAGGAAATCAGCTGCATTGCAAAGGACCAATAGGTGCCAAAACTAAGCTCACAGATGTTGCAAAAGCAGGGGAAAAAGTCAAAGAGGAAGACAAAACTTAGGGGGCAAGATATGAGGGACATGGCATGAATACTTAAAATAATAAAAAAAAAAAAAAAAAGAAAAAATCTTTCCCAAAGTCAAAGCCATCAAAATGCAGGCAGGCCATACGCCACCAAGGGCAGGCACATGCAGCAAAGCTTGCCAAAATTGATCCCCACTGAAGGCCAAAACAGAAAAGAAGGACCTACAAACACGCTGGAAAGGAGTCAACATCAAAGGAATTGCAATTGGAGGAGAAAAAAAGAAAATTTGGGAAATTTAATGTCTCTAAGTAAATGGCCTGGGTTTATATCAGGTGCAGAGCAAAGGACCAAAAGATGCCAAAACTAAGCTCACAGATGTTGCAAAAGCAGGGGAAAAAGTCAAGGAGGAAGACAGAACTTAGGGGTCAAGATGTGAGGGACATGGCATGAATACTTAAAACAAAAAAGAAAAAAAAAAAGAAAAAATCTTTCCCAAAGTCAAAGCCATCAAAATGCAGGCAGGCCATACGCCACCGAGGGCAGGCACATGCAGCAAAGCTTGCCAAAATTGATCCCCACTGAAGGCCAAAACAGAAAAGAAGGACCTACAAACACGCTGGTAAGGAATCAACATCAAAGGAATTGCAATTGGAGGAGAAAAAAAGAAAATTTGGGAATATTAATGACTCTAAGAAAATGGCCTGGGTTTATATCATGTGCAGTGCAAAGGACCAAAAGATGCCAAAACTAAGCTCACAGATGTTGCAAAAGCAGGGGAAAAAGTCAAGGAGGAAGACAGATCTTAGGGGGCAAGATATGAGGGACATGGCATGAACACTTCAGAAAACAACCAAAAAAAGAAAAAAATCTTTCCCAAAGTCAAAGCCATCAAAATGCAGGCAGGCCATACGCCACCAAGGCCAGGCACATGCAGCAAAGCTTGTCAAAATTGATCCCCACTGAAGGCCAAAACAGAAAAGAAGGACCTACAAACACGCTGGAAAGGAGTCAACATCAAAGGAATTGCAATTGGAGGAGAAAAATAGAAAATTTGGGAAATTTAGTGACTCTAAGAAAATGGCCTGGCAGTATATCATGTGCAGTGCAAAGGACCAAAAGACGCCAAAACTAAGCTCACAGATGTTGCAAAAGCAGGGGAAAAACGTCAAGGAGGAAGACGGAACTTAGGGGTCAAGATGTGAGGGACATGGCATGAATACTTAAAACAAAAAAGAAAAAAAAAAGAAAACATCTTTCCCAAAGTCAAAGCCATCAAAATGCAGGCAGGCCATACGCCACCGAGGGCAGGCACATGCAGCAAAGCTTGCCAAAATTGATCCCCACTGAAGGCCAAAACAGAAAAGAAGGACCTACAAACACGCTGGAAAGGAGTCAACATCAAAGGAATTGCAATTGGAGGAGAAAAAAAGAAAATTTGGGAAATTTAGTGACTCTACGAAAATGGCCTGGCAGTATATCATGTGCAGTGCAAAGGACCAAAGATGCCAAAACTAAGCTCACAGATGTTGCAAAAGCAGGGAAAAAAGTCAAGTAGGAAGACAGAACTTAGGGGGCACGATGTGAGGGACATGGCATGAATACTTAAAACAAAAAAGAAAAAAAAAAGAAAAAATCTTTCCCAAAGTCAAAGCCATCAAAATGCAGGCAGGCCATACGCCACCAAGGGCAGGCACATGCAGCAAAGCTTGCCAAAATTGATCCCCACTGAAGGCCAAAACAGAAAAGAAGGACCTACAAACACGCTGGAATGGAGACAACATCAAAGAATTGCATTTGCAGGAGAAAAATGAAAATTTGGGAAATTTACTGACTCTAAGAAAATGGCCCGTGGTTTTATCAGGTGCAGTGCAAAGGACCAAAAGGTGCCAAAACTAAGCTCACAGGTGTTGCAAAAGCAGGGGAAAAAGTCAAGGAGGAAGACACAACTTAGGGGGCAAGATATGAGGGACATGGCATGAACACTTCAGAAAACAACCTAAAAAAGAAATAATCTTTCCCAAAGTCAAAGCCATCAAAAGGCATGGCCTGCCATGAAGTGCAGGGACATGCAACAAAGATTCCTCTATTGGTCCCCATTGAAATCGCAAGATTCCTTTTCCCTTCCCGAAAGGAAATGAAATTTCCTTTCGGGAAGGGAAAAGGAATCTTGCGAATCCCAAAAGAAAGGCTTACAAACACTCTGGAAAGGAGATAGGATCAAATGAAATGCAATTGAAAAAAGCAGAAAATTGGGAATTTTAGTCTCTTCAAAAAATAGGCTGTGAGGAAATCAGCTGCATTGCAAAGGACCAATAGGTGCCGAAACTAAGCTCACAGATGTTGCAAAAGCAGGGGAAAAAGTCAAAGAGGAAGACAAAACTTAGGGGGCAAGATATGAGGGACATGGCATGAATACTTAAAACAAAAAAAAAAAAAGAAAGAAAAAATCTTTCCCAAAGTCAAAGCCATCAAAATGCAGGCAGGCCATACGCCACCGAGGGCAGGCACATGCAGCAAAGCTTGCCAAAATTGATCCCCACTGAAGGCCAAAACAGAAAAGAAGGACCTACAAACACGCTGGAAAGGAGTCAACATCAAAGGAATTGCAATTGGAGGAGAAAAAAAGAAAATTTGGGAAATTTAGTGACTCTAAGAAAATGGCCTGGCAGTATATCAGGTGCAGTGCAAAGGACCAAAAGATGCCAAAACTAAGCTCACAGATGTTGCAAAAGCAGGGGAAAAAGTCAAGTAGGAAGACAGAACTTAGGGGGCACGATGTGAGGGACATGGCATGAATACTTAAAACAAAAAAGAAAAAAAAAAGAAAAAATCTTTCCCAAAGACAAAGCCATCAAAATGCAGGCAGGCCATACGCCACCAAGGGCAGGCACATGCAGCAAAGCTTGCCAAAATTGATCCCCACTGAAGGCCAAAACAGAAAAGAAGGACCTACAAACACGCTGGAATGGAGACAACATCAAAGGAATTGCAATTGCAGGGGAAAAATGAAAATTTGGGAAATTTAGTGACTCTAAGAAAATGGTCTGGGGTTTTATCAGGTTCAGTGCATAGGACCAAAAGGTGCCAAAACTAAGCTCACAGATGTTGCAAAATGCAGGGGAAAAAGTCTAGGAGGAAGACACAACTTAAGGGGCAAGATGTGAGGGACATGGCATGAATACTTAAAATAATAAAAAAAAAAAAAAGAAAAAATCTTTCCCAAAGTTAAAGCCATCAAAATGCAGGCAGGCCATACGCCACCAAGGCCAGGCACATGCAGCAAAGCTTGTCAAAATTGATCCCCACTGAAGGCCAAAACAGAAAAGAAGGACCTACAAACAGGCTGGAAAGGAGTCAACATCAAAGGAATTGCAATTGGAGGAGAAAAATAGAAAATTTGGGAAATTTAGTGACTCTAAGAAAATGGCCTGGCAGTATATCATGTGCAGTGCAAAGGACCAAAGATGCCAAAACTAAGCTCACAAATGTTGCAAAAGCAGGGGAAAAAGTCAAGGAGGAAGACAGAACTTAGGGGGCAAGATGTGAGGGACATGGCAATGAACACTTCAGAAAATAACCAAAAAAAGAAAAAAATCTTTCCCAAAGTGAAAGACATCGATAGGCAAGGCCTGCCATCAAGTGCAGGGACATGCACCAAAGATTCCTCTATTGGTCCCCATTGAAATCGCAAGATTCCTTTTCCCTTCCCAAAAGGAAATGAAATTTCCTTTCGGGAAGGGAAAAGGGATCTTGCGAATCCCAAAAGAAAGGCTTACAAACACTCTGGAAATGAGATAGGTTCAAATGAAATGCAATTGAAAAAAGCAGAAAATCGGGACTTATCGTCTCTTCAAAAAATAGGCTGTGAGGAAATCAGCTGCATTGCAAAGGACCAAAAGGTGGCAAAACTAAGCTCACAGATGTTGCAAAAGCAGGGGAAAAAGTCAAGGAGGAAGACACAACTTAGGGGGCAAGATGTGAGGGACATGGCATGAATACTTAAAAAAAAGAAACAAAAAAAGAAAAGAAAAAATCTTTCCCAAAGTCAAAGCCATCAAAATGCAGGCAGGCCATACGCCACCAAGGGCAGGCACATGCAGCAAAGCTTGCCAAAATTGATCCCCACTGAAGGCCAAAACAGAAAAGAAGGACCTACAAACACGCTGGAAAGGAGTCAACATCAAAGGAATTGCAATAGGAGGAGAAAAAAAGAAAATTTGGGAAATTTAGTGACTCTAAGAAAATGGCCTGGCAGTATATCATGTGCAGTGCAAAGGACCAAAGATGCCAAAACTAAGCTCACAAATGTTGCAAAAGCAGGGGAAAAAGTCAAGGAGGAAGACACAACTTAGGGGGCACGATGTGAGGGGACATGGCATGAATACTTAAAACAAAAAAGAAAAAAAAAAGAAAAAATCTTTCCCAAAGTCAAAGCCATCAAAATGCAGGCAGGCCATACGCCACCAAGGGCAGGCACATGCAGCAAAGCTTGCCAAAATTGATCCCCACTGAAGGCCAAAACAGAAAAGAAGGACCTACAAACACGCTGGAATGGAGACAACATCAAAGAATTGCATTTGCAGGAGAAAAATGAAAATTTGGGAAATTTACTGACTCTAAGAAAATGGCCCGTGGTTTTATCAGGTGCAGTGCAAAGGACCAAAAGATGCCAAAACTAAGCTCACAGATGTTGCAAAAGCAGGGGAAAAAGTCAAGGAGGAAGACACAACTTAGGGGGCAAGATATGAGGGACATGGCATGAACACTTCAGAAAACAACCTAAAAAAGAAATAATCTTTCCCAAAGTCAAAGCCATCAAAAGGCATGGCCTGCCATCAAGTGCAGGGACATGCACCAAAGATTCCTCTATTGGTCCCCATTGAAATCGCAAGATTCCTTTTCCCTTCCCGAAAGGAAATGAAATTTCCTTTCGGGAAGGGAAAAGGAATCTTGCGAATCCCAAAAGAAAGGCTTACAAACACTCTGGAAAGGAGATAGGATCAAATGAAATGCAATTGAAATAAGCAGAAAATTGGGAATTTTAGTCTCTTCAAAAAATAGGCTGTGAGGAAATCAGCTGCATTGCAAAGGACCAATAGGTGCCGAAACTAAGCTCACAGATGTTGCAAAAGCAGGGGAAAAAGTCAAAGAGGAAGACAAAACTTAGGGGGCAAGATATGAGGGACA
The DNA here is from genome assembly GCA_021963965.1 of Artemisiospiza belli. Taxonomy (NCBI): domain Eukaryota; kingdom Metazoa; phylum Chordata; class Aves; order Passeriformes; family Passerellidae; genus Artemisiospiza; species Artemisiospiza belli. The sequence continues at coordinate 5,928 of JAKDEW010000357.1, read as the reverse complement.
TGGCATGAATACTTAAAATAATAAAAAAAAAAAAAAAGAAAAAATCTTTCCAAAAGTCAAAGCCATCAAAATGCAGGCAGGCCATACGCCACCAAGGGCAGGCACATGCAGCAAAGCTTGCCAAAATTGATCCCCACTGAAGGCCAAAACAGAAAAGAAGGACCTACAAACACGCTGGAAAGGAGTCAACATCAAAGGAATTGCAATTGGAGGAGAAAAAAAGAAAATTTGGGAAATTTAATGTCTCTAAGTAAATGGCCTGGGTTTATATCAGGTGCAGAGCAAAGGACCAAAAGATGCCAAAACTAAGCTCACAGATGTTGCAAAAGCAGGGGAAAAAGTCAAGGAGGAAGAGAGAACTTAGGGGTCAAGATGTGAGGGACATGGCATGAATACTTAAAACAAAAAAGAAAAAAAAAAGAAAAAATCTTTCCCAAAGTCAAAGCCATCAAAATGCAGGCAGGCCATACGCCACCGAGGGCAGGCACATGCAGCAAAGCTTGCCAAAATTGATCCCCACTGAAGGCCAAAACAGAAAAGAAGGACCTACAAACACGCTGGAAAGGAGTCAACATCAAAGGAATTGCAATTGGGGGAGAAAAAAAGAAAATTTGGGAAATTTAGTGACTCTAAGAAAATGGCCTGGCAGTATATCATGTGTAGTGCAAAGGACCAAAGATGCCAAAACTAAGCTCACAGATGTTGCAAAAGCAGGGGAAAAAGTCAAGTAGGAAGACAGAACTTAGGGGGCACGATGTGAGGGACATGGCATGAATACTTAAAACAAAAAAGAAAAAAAAAAGAAAAAATCTTTCCCAAAGTCAAAGCCATCAAAATGCAGGCAGGCCATACGCCACCAAGGGCAGGCACATGCAGCAAAGCTTGCCAAAATTGATCCCCACTGAAGGCCAAAACAGAAAAGAAGGACCTACAAACACGCTGGAATGGAGACAACATCAAAGAATTGCATTTGCAGGAGAAAAATGAAAATTTGGGAAATTTACTGACTCTAAGAATATGGCCCGTGGTTTTATCAGGTGCAGTGCAAAGGACCAAAAGATGCCAAAACTAAGCTCACAGATGTTGCAAAAGCAGGGGAAAAAGTCAAGGAGGAAGACACAACTTAGGGGGCAAGATATGAGGGACATGGCATGAACACTTCAGAAAACAACCTAAAAAAGAAATAATCTTTCCCAAAGTCAAAGCCATCAAAAGGCATGGCCTGCCATCAAGTGCAGGGACATGCACCAAAGATTCCTCTATTGGTCCCCATTGAAATCGCAAGATTCCTTTTCCCTTCCCGAAAGGAAATGAAATTTCCTTTCGGGAAGAGAAAAGGAATCTTGCGAATCCCAAAAGAAAGGCTTACAAACACTCTGGAAAGGCGATAGGATCAAATGAAATGCAATTGAAAAAAGCAGAAAATTGGGAATTTTAGTCTCTTCAAAAAATAGGCTGTGAGGAAATCAGCTGCATTGCAAAGGACCAATAGGTGCCGAAACTAAGCTCACAGATGTTGCAAAAGCAGGGGAAAAAGTCAAAGAGGAAGACAAAACTTAGGGGGCAAGATATGAGGGACATGGCATGAATACTTAAAAAAATAAAAAAAAAAAAAAAAAGAAAAAATCTTTCGCAAAGTTAAAGCCATCAAAATGCAGGCAGGCCATACGCCACCAAGGGCAGCCACATGCAGCAAAGCTTGCCAAAATTGATCCCCACTGAAGGCCAAAACAGAAAAGAAGGACCTACAAACACGCTGGAAAGGAGTCAACATCAAAGGAATTGCAATTGGAGGAGAAAAAAAGAAAATTTGGGAAATTTAGTGACTCTAAGAAAATGGCCTGGCAGTATATCAGGTGCAGTGCAAAGGACCAAAAGATGCCAAAACTAAGCTCACAGATGTTGCAAAAGCAGGGGAAAAAGTCAAGTAGGAAGACAGAACTTAGGGGGCACGATGTGAGGGACATGGCATGAATACTTAAAACAAAAAAGAAAAAAAAAAGAAAAAATCTTTCCCAAAGACAAAGCCATCAAAATGCAGGCAGGCCATACGCCACCAAGGGCAGGCACATGCAGCAAAGCTTGCCAAAATTGATCCCCACTGAAGGCCAAAACAGAAAAGAAGGACCTACAAACACGCTGGAATGGAGACAACATCAAAGGAATTGCAACTGCAGGGGAAAAATGAAAATTTGGGAAATTTAGTGACTCTAAGAAAATGGTCTGGGGTTTTATCAGGTTCAGTGCATAGGACCAAAAGGTGCCAAAACTAAGCTCACAGATGTTGCAAATGCAGGGGAAAAAGTCTAGGAGGAAGACACAACTTAAGGGGCAAGATGTGAGGGACATGGCATGAATACTTAAAATAATAAAAAAAAAAAAAAGAAAAAATCTTTCCCAAAGTTAAAGCCATCAAAATGCAGGCAGGCCATACGCCACCAAGGCCAGGCACATGCAGCAAAGCTTGTCAAAATTGATCCCCACTGAAGGCCAAAACAGAAAAGAAGGACCTACAAACAGGCTGGAAAGGAGTCAACATCAAAGGAATTGCAATTGGAGGAGAAAAATAGAAAATTTGGGAAATTTAGTGACTCTAAGAAAATGGCCTGGCAGTATATCATGTGCAGTGCAAAGGACCAAAGATGCCAAAACTAAGCTCACAAATGTTGCAAAAGCAGGGGAAAAAGTCAAGGAGGAAGACAGAACTTAGGGGGCAAGATGTGAGGGACATGGCATGAACACTTCAGAAAATAACCAAAAAAAGAAAAAAAATCTTTCCCAAAGTGAAAGACATCGATAGGCAAGGCCTGCCATCAAGTGCAGGGACATGCACCAAAGATTCCTCTATTGGTCCCCATTGAAATCGCAAGATTCCTTTTCCCTTCCCAAAAGGAAATGAAATTTCCTTTCGGGAAGGGAAAAGGGATCTTGCGAATCCCAAAAGAAAGGCTTACAAACACTCTGGAAATGAGATAGGTTCAAATGAAATGCAATTGAAAAAAGCAGAAAATCGGGACTTATCGTCTCTTCAAAAAATAGGCTGTGAGGAAATCAGCTGCATTGCAAAGGACCAAAAGGTGGCAAAACTAAGCTCACAGATGTTGCAAAAGCAGGGGAAAAAGTCAAGGAGGAAGACACAACTTAGGGAAGATGTGAGGGACATGGCATGAATACTTAAAAAAAAGAAACAAAAAAAGAAAAGAAAAAATCTTTCCCAAAGTCAAAGGCATCAAAATGCAGGCAGGCCATACGCCACCAAGGGCAGGCACATGCAGCAAAGCTTGCCAAAATTGATCCCCACTGAAGGCCAAAACAGAAAAGAAGGACCTACAAACACGCTGGAAAGGAGTCAACATCAAAGGAATTGCAATAGGAGGAGAAAAAAATAAAATTTGGGAAATTTAGTGACTCTAAGAAAATGGCCTGGCAGTATATCATGTGCAGTGCAAAGGACCAAAGATGCCAAAACTAAGCTCACAAATGTTGCAAAAGCAGGGGAAAAAGTCAAGGAGGAAGACACAACTTAGGGGGCACGATGTGAGGGACATGGCATGAATACTTAAAACAAAAAAGAAAAAAAAAAGAAAAAATCTTTCCCAAAGTCAAAGCCATCAAAATGCAGGCAGGCCATACGCCACCAAGGGCAGGCACATGCAGCAAAGCTTGCCAAAATTGATCCCCACTGAAGGCCAAAACAGAAAAGAAGGACCTACAAACACGCTGGAATGGAGACAACATCAAAGAATTGCATTTGCAGGAGAAAAATGAAAATTTGGGAAATTTACTGACTCTAAGAAAATGGCCCGTGGTTTTATCAGGTGCAGTGCAAAGGACCAAAAGATGCCAAAACTAAGCTCACAGATGTTGCAAAAGCAGGGGAAAAAGTCAAGGAGGAAGACACAACTTAGGGGGCAAGATATGAGGGACATGGCATGAACACTTCAGAAAACAACCTAAAAAAGAAATAATCTTTCCCAAAGTCAAAGCCATCAAAAGGCATGGCCTGCCATCAAGTGCAGGGACATGCACCAAAGATTCCTCTATTGGTCCCCATTGAAATCGCAAGATTCCTTTTCCCTTCCCGAAAGGAAATGAAATTTCCTTTCGGGAAGGGAAAAGGAATCTTGCGAATCCCAAAAGAAAGGCTTACAAACACTCTGGAAAGGAGATAGGATCAAATGAAATGCAATTGAAATAAGCAGAAAATTGGGGAATTTTAGTCTCTTCAAAAAATAGGCTGTGAGGAAATCAGCTGCATTGCAAAGGACCAATAGGTGCCGAAACTAAGCTCACAGATGTTGCAAAAGCAGGGGAAAAAGTCAAAGAGGAAGACAAAACTTAGGGGGCAAGATATGAGGGACATGGCATGAATACTTAAAATAATAAAAAAAAAAAAAAAGAAAAAATCTTTCCAAAAGTCAAAGCCATCAAAATGCAGGCAGGCCATACGCCACCAAGGGCAGGCACATGCAGCAAAGCTTGCCAAAATTGATCCCCACTGAAGGCCAAAACAGAAAAGAAGGACCTACAAACACGCTGGAAAGGAGTCAACATCAAAGGAATTGCAATTGGAGGAGAAAAAAAGAAAATTTGGGAAATTTAATGTCTCTAAGTAAATGGCCTGGGTTTATATCAGGTGCAGAGCAAAGGACCAAAAGATGCCAAAACTAAGCTCACAGATGTTGCAAAAGCAGGGGAAAAAGTCAAGGAGGAAGAGAGAACTTAGGGGTCAAGATGTGAGGGACATGGCATGAATACTTAAAACAAAAAAGAAAAAAAAAAGAAAAAATCTTTCCCAAAGTCAAAGCCATCAAAATGCAGGCAGGCCATACGCCACCGAGGGCAGGCACATGCAGCAAAGCTTGCCAAAATTGATCCCCACTGAAGGCCAAAACAGAAAAGAAGGACCTACAAACACGCTGGAAAGGAGTCAACATCAAAGGAATTGCAATTGGGGGAGAAAAAAAGAAAATTTGGGAAATTTAGTGACTCTAAGAAAATGGCCTGGCAGTATATCATGTGTAGTGCAAAGGACCAAAGATGCCAAAACTAAGCTCACAGATGTTGCAAAAGCAGGGGAAAAAGTCAAGTAGGAAGACAGAACTTAGGGGGCACGATGTGAGGGACATGGCATGAATACTTAAAACAAAAAAGAAAAAAAAAAGAAAAAATCTTTCCCAAAGTCAAAGCCATCAAAATGCAGGCAGGCCATACGCCACCAAGGGCAGGCACATGCAGCAAAGCTTGCCAAAATTGATCCCCACTGAAGGCCAAAACAGAAAAGAAGGACCTACAAACACGCTGGAATGGAGACAACATCAAAGAATTGCATTTGCAGGAGAAAAATGAAAATTTGGGAAATTTACTGACTCTAAGAATATGGCCCGTGGTTTTATCAGGTGCAGTGCAAAGGACCAAAAGATGCCAAAACTAAGCTCACAGATGTTGCAAAAGCAGGGGAAAAAGTCAAGGAGGAAGACACAACTTAGGGGGCAAGATATGAGGGACATGGCATGAACACTTCAGAAAACAACCTAAAAAAGAAATAATCTTTCCCAAAGTCAAAGCCATCAAAAGGCATGGCCTGCCATCAAGTGCAGGGACATGCACCAAAGATTCCTCTATTGGTCCCCATTGAAATCGCAAGATTCCTTTTCCCTTCCCGAAAGGAAATGAAATTTCCTTTCGGGAAGAGAAAAGGAATCTTGCGAATCCCAAAAGAAAGGCTTACAAACACTCTGGAAAGGCGATAGGATCAAATGAAATGCAATTGAAAAAAGCAGAAAATTGGGAATTTTAGTCTCTTCAAAAAATAGGCTGTGAGGAAATCAGCTGCATTGCAAAGGACCAATAGGTGCCGAAACTAAGCTCACAGATGTTGCAAAAGCAGGGGAAAAAGTCAAAGAGGAAGACAAAACTTAGGGGGCA